>JAPTHL010000050.1:1592500-2192770 GCA_028455855.1 Meloe dianella | reverse complement strand
CCTAGGCTGCAAATCCATAAAGACCAAACCTGAGGCCGCCTTATCCCCATGCAATTATCCAAAGTTATTAGTTAGAAGGTACATTGTAACGAAACTAACAACTAACGGATTGCACGCAAAATGGTCTTCTACCCCAGCTACGGGATAAGGTCTTTTTTGAATAGTGCATTAAAATTGTCCAGTTCTAAAAAGAGTTGTAATCTTGTACGAGCAGAAACGTGACGATCTCCACAGTTTCTCGTTCATCTGTTGGTGTCGCTGTATTACTGCATCGTAAGATCCTCACCTAGAAGTGGATTCACCTACTGGACCACCCCACTAGTGAAGCTGACGGAACCTGGTACCATGAGAGCCACCCAGCATGTATTCCGAGTTCGCTGCGTGTCGGAACCAGCTCGGAATCTCTCTTGCTACATTTGTAGAACTATCGATAGGTCTCGCCTTCACCGACAGGCCCAATAAGGAGCCAAGGGAATCCGCGCTAGCCAGTCCACGTGAGGCCAGTGGTAAGCCATTGGTATTTTACGTTAAAACAATACAAAAAGACACTTTTCACATATTTTATTACATTTTTTTTTCCATTATTTTATTTCATTTTGTATAATTTTTGAGAACAAATTGTTTTGTCGGTAATTTGAATTAATTAATTATTAATATTAATACATGAATTCTAGCAAATATTTTGTTTGTTTCCTTCAATATTTCAATTGATTTTACACACATTCATCATTTATAAATATTTCAATTGTATTGTTTTTCTTGTTTCTTCTTTTATTTTCATCAAACAAATTTACAAACTTTGATACAAAGAAATGCCCAACCAGCATCGCCAGGCTTTGCCAGAGTCCAGCTACCAATTCCCCTCAGAGCTGCAGGCTCATCGGGCCTATTGGTGGAGGCGAGGCCTATCTATACCTCTGCTGCCACGGCCAAGCAGCTGCGAGCTAGTTCTGCGTAGCTCACCCGCCGAGGGTAGTTGCTGCACCAACCCCCTCTACTCTGCATGAGTCTCAACCACTACCACAACGAATCCTCCTCAAAAAGACCAACCTGGTCGCTACTCCAGGCCGGGCTCCATCGGTCTCCCGTAGTACCAGTCTCGTCAGCATCACTGGTTGGATACTTCGTGGAATCTAGTCCACTACCAGTTGAGTCCTGCAATACTCAGCACTGGTGGGCCGGCTTGGGTCCGTGGGATTGCTACACCCAAGCAACAGGGTCGTCAATCCTGCTGGCCCCAATGCGACATGCACCTTATTTCTAAGTACTCTTTTAGGAAGCGCTCCCGCCTCCACAAGAAGAATCGCTCTCCGAGGGCCCTTTCGAGTCACCTCTGCCATCCTCCTTACTACTCCATACGAACCCCTACCCTCTGCCACACAGGGAGAGGCTACGCACAGAGCAGTTTTACGGGTAAACGGCGATGACAACCGCTTACCCCACACCCCTGTCGTTTAGCTACACTGCCCCGCGAAGCATGGAAACCCCTCGAGACAGCTTACCCAGCCCACGCCACGAGGAGGCACGACATAGGACAATTTACCGCAGAAAGCCCATAAAAAACATACTGCGGCTTGTGAGCCAGACAGTGAGAGATGTAGACTATGCGGATTGGACGATGAAACCTCCGAATGCATTATGCCAATGCGATGTCTTAGCTCCCATAAGACTGGCCAACTTGGCCAGTGTGATCTTATCACCTGCTGAAGCAAGGAAAAAATCTCCCCGAGAAATAACAACAAAGGGTTAAGAACAATAGACCAACGATAATTAAATCTGATCTAATAAATTCAATTACGTTACATAAAAATTAGAAATTAACTACACATAATGCCGATTCTGTATGCGTACAAGTTATCTTTTTTTTTGTTTCAATATAATATGATTTTTTTTAATTACTCTTAACCAGAACCGGAACGGGAATAAATTGCGCGCGGGACTAACATGAGTTACAGGCGCCCTTTTTAGTCGATGTCTATCTATAAAAACTCAAACTTATATGATTTGCTGGCCCATTGGAAACCGCGTCCAGGGCAGGTGCGCCCTCCAAGCTACCCCACAGACCGACACTGCTTTTAACTATTTATTATTGTCATCTATTTAGTAATTCGATTGCTTTTATTAAATGCGCACAAAATTATTTCGTTATGTTTATTAATTAATTCTATTTTATTAATTTATAAAATTACAAATTGATTACACATTAACGCCTATTAGCGTGTACGTACATAATGCATGAATGTATAATGGGTTGCAGCAATTACTATCAATTTAGCCATGGTGTGTAGGCAACCAATTTTACAAAACAAAACATTGGCGTCTCGTGAATTGAAAATGTTGAAATGGTGATAATTATTATCGATCCATCGTTTTTTCATTAAATATGTAATAAATATATAAATTTTAGTATATTTAAATTAACTAAAATCTATTTATTGTTTGTTGTATGTATGGATGTGTGTGTGATGAATAATAAAATGGCGGCAATATGTGATTAATAATAATATTTCCATTGTCGATCTATCCTTTGTAATGGCATATCAGTATAGAAAAATCCATCAGCTGGTGTTAACCATCTCGATTTAATTAAATCACTACCCTTTTCAGCTATCATAATTGTTGGTGCATTTGTATTGCCACTTGTAACAATTGGCATAATACTAGCATCAATAATACGTAAACGATCAATACCATATACTTGTAATAATGGATTAACAACAGCCATTTTATCAGAATTTGGACCCATTTTACAACTGCCAGCTTGATGATTTTCTGGACCAGTTTGTCGTTTAACAGCACATTCCCAATAACGATCACTACCAAATTGTAATTGTTGACAACCTTGTACCGGTGTTGGATCCAATTGGAAACCGTAACGTTTCAAAGCTGTTTTGTTTGTCAACAAATCATAAGTGACATATTTATTAGTAAAGATTAACAAATATTTACGCATGATTACCTTTAGTTTTGGCCAATTTCAAACCGAATTTGATACCTTCAACGATTACTTTAACATCATCAGGATGTGTATAATAACGGGCATAAATCAATGGTTTACTCAATGGATTCTTATCGCGCAATTTCAAAAATCCCCGACTTTTCGGATGCAATAATGCCGGTATAATTTGTATTGTTCGACTATTATTATCTAAACGTTCACCAACTTGTCCAGTTTGTGCACAATCGGCTAGGAAACCACCAAAGAAAAACTGTATATCAGGATGTTCGATATTTTGTTGGCTATATTTCGTATTTATAAAGCCTGTCACTTCACTAATACCAGTACCACTCATTAAACCATCACGAAATAATAGATATTCCATTGCTGTTGCCCAATTTAATGGTGTACTATTTGTATCATTCAAATTGAAATTTAAAAAGAATGCCACATGATTATGTAGATTTGCACCAACACCATTTAAATGATGTATTAATGGTATATTTAATGATTGTAAATCTTTTTCTGGTCCAATACCGGATAATAATAATAATTGTGGTGAATTGATTGCACCACCTGATAGGATAACTTCTTTATTTGTATAAATCACTTGTTTAATACCATTATTGAATAATTCAACACCGTACGCTTGTTTTGTTGTTGTATTAATTAATACTCTTGTTACTGTTGAATTCAATAAAATGTGTAGATTACGGCGATGTTTGAATGGTCTTAGGAATGCTTTTGCTGTACTCATCCGTGAACCATTACGATTTGTTGTTTGTGCAATTGCAAAACCTGTATTATGTGCACCATTCAAATCACGTATAGGATAACCTAGAAGAAAAACAGAATTCGTATTTGAAAACATTGCCCGAAAATTTTGGACAAACCCACCTAACTCTTGGGCACCCTTCAATATCGCCTGTGATAATGGTGGATGATATGGGAATTGTGATACAGTTAATAAACCACCAATATTATGATAATCTTTATCAACCATATCGATTTGTTGATTATCTTCACTTTTTAGGAAATATGGCAAAATCTCATTATAACTCCAACCGTTATTACCCATTTTCGCCCAATTATTATAATCATATTGTGAACCACGTATATACATCATACCATTCATCACTGATGTACCACCTAATACTTTACCTCTTGGCCAATAACAACGTTGTTCAATTTCATTTAAACATGCCTGTTGTTCCGGTTCCGTTTGATATGCCCAATCAATTTCTGAACCGATAAAATTTAGAAACATCGATGGTACTTGTGTACCAGTTGGTTCATCTAAACCAGCTTCAATTAATAATATACGCCATTCGGGGATTTCACTTAAACGGCTAGCAACAACAGCACCAGCACTACCACCACCAACAATAATAAAATCGTATTCGGGTTGTATTGGTACTGGATCGGGACGTCTACATGGATCCTCTAAATCGCATTGTGAACGTAAGAATACTTCTAATAAACCCATAAATAACATAAATTGTACACCACCACATGTTGATGCCAATGTAGGTCCTGGTTGTGTTACAGGACAATTACAGGCCATCCTCTCAATTTCTAGAAACATGAAATGCTGTAAATTAATCTACACTGACGCCTATTGACCTTAAAACCATAACAATAACAAAAAGTAAAAGGTAGTGTGTACCAGTAGTTGTTTTTTTTTTCAATGTCCCAGTACTTTCATACCGAAAAACAAACAAAAGAATTACGCATTTATTAAAATTCCGAAAAATTGTAATTTATTCCAGTAGAAGGCACGATTTAATTAGGAAAAGAGAAAAATATAACAACAGATAAATAGAAATCAAAATTCAATGAATTTATAATAATAACATGCTATGTATGCAGTATATATTTTATATAATAGGTAAAATGATAATCATTGTTGGGGATTATCTTAAAATATTTCCAATAAAATAATTGTTATTGAAATTAAATCACATGTCCAACACGTGCCGGTATATGATTTTAAATAATACCATGATGATTTTCTTTCTTTATTTCTAATGCTTTCTCTAATGTCTCTCTGAATCGTTTGTTTTCTTGTTGAAATTTGAAGAATTTTGACTTCCCCTATTGGCGCCATTACTTTTCATCTGCTTACCCTCTGGTTATCATGTTACTACTAAGCCTCCCCTATTGGCGCCATTATTTCTACCTTACTTCCCCTCAAGAGGCCATGATGTTTGTCGTTAATTTCAATTGACTCGCCCTCTTGTTATCATATTTGTAAGAAATCCCCCTATTGGCGCCATTAATTCCACTTTACTTCCCCTCAAGACGCCATGATTTTCTTGAATGGTCTAAATTAATCTTACTACCCCTCAAGTGGCCATGATTTTTGACAGCATCCCTCTACTGGCGCGATTAATTCCAACTTGCCTCTCCACTAGCGGCCATCTTTGATTTTAATGATTGATAAATGTACAAAGAACGTACCGCCTGTATAAATTGTAGGCTATAACCTTCGCTTTTCTTTGTAACTAGTGAAAGTAGTTGTGGGAGAATTGGGAGCATCTTTATGTCCTTGCATACCATTTTTTTTCTATTATTATTATTGTAATAAATAGATTAATAGACTATAGTTTGGAAATTTTGTTAATATCTATGTAAATAATTTATGCAACTTTTATTAATTATTTGGTTAGAAATTCAAAGTTCTTCTGTAATTGCAGAAGAATTTCACAACATTCAAGTTTTGTCCAAGTTATGGCAATTAAAAAAAAAACGATCTTTCTAAATAGAAAATTCTTGAATTATTTATTAGAAGAACTGCTTTTTTTTCAAAGTGTTGACCTAACGATTACATAAGCAGTGTTTGTCAAACAAATAGGAGAAGACAAAGCAGAAACACGACCAGTGTTCTGCATGATTGACAACAACAAAGAATCATCCTGACTGTATTTCCATTTTGTTTTTTTATTCTAGTATTTTGCACAATAAATACGTGTTGTTGTTGTTGTTGTTGTTGATAATAAAATCTTTTATTATAATTTTTTTGTAAGAAACAATAACGAATCATGTGAGAAAAAAAACAAACACGTTACATCACAATTATCATACATAATCGGCATTGTATTCTTCATCAGAGATAATTTTAGAAATTGTTTTGTTTCTTTTTGGAAAAAAAAACAAATTTAAATAACGACTTTCACAATACTGAAAGAAGATTAAAAGAAGATAGAATGAAAAAAAAGGTTGGTTCAAATGATAGTTAAAGCGAATTTTTTATGGTCATCATCATTAATCAATCAATCACGAATATAGAAAAAGAATACAATGTGAACTTTAAAATTCCAAGCGAATCGGTGGTACTGTGTACAAAAGAACACTTTCACTAAACATCTTCAATTTTGTTGTTGGTTTGTTTTTTTTGTTGTTGTTTTATTTATTCTAATCGTTAGAGAGAAGGTTTATGGGTTAGTGAACGTTTTTATCCGAAATAGATGATGCTGATGATGAGAATTTGCAATATAATTGGCCTTCGCTGTATTGCATTAGAAACACTTAGATACGGTTATTTAATTGAATTGATTACGGATGATACTTAACAATTCTTTGATCGCATATATATTTTGTTATAAACCAATAATCAATCACAAGCTATTTTCGTGTTATTGTTGTTTTTTTTTCCCTATTATTAGCGTCAACAAACAATAACAATCAATATTTAACGGAAAATATACCGGAACGTTGGTCACAATTATTGTCATTTTTATAACCACAATAGTTTTGTAGAATTTGAGTAGAGAGGAACGAAAAAAAAGGATTTCACTTTTTCTAATTTCCCGTTTTTATTAAATTGGAAATCTATTTTATTGATAAAAAAACAAACCGGATCTGACATGTCTAATTATATACCTGATTGATTAATTCCAATAAACCTCTCCTCATGCGGCCATGATTTCGATTTGCCCTGCGCCCTACTGTCGTCATTAATTCCAATAAACCTCCCCTTTAAACGCCATGATAACCGAGACGCTTCCCCTACTGTCGCCATTAATCCTAATAAATCTCCCCTCTAGAAGATATGATAGTTGAGAAACCTCCCCATTGCCGCCATTAATTAGTAGCGGCGATTATTAGTATTGCCAAATTGTTGGTCGTTTGATTTTAGAGTTAATTACTTAATTCGTTAATTAAGTCTTTAATTCGGATATTGTGTGATGCCACTAACCTTTTACGATTTCGATGTTTTTTTGCGGTTGTTGATTTTTTGGTGTGGAATGCAATAATAGTTGCGTGTTTTTCAATTAGTTTACCAAATTTTTACTTAAAAAAAAAATTTCCAATAATTTCCTATTTTGTTGTTGTGGTTGTTGTTGTTGCTGTTGTTGTTGTTGTTGTTGTTGTTGTTATCGATACACACAGTTGAGCACAATTGAAAAATTGATTAATTAATCACTACGTAATTAATTAATTAATCGAAGTGGATTTTTGTTGTTGTTGTTGTTGTTACCTGTTTAGTAGCCAACAACGAAACTAAATGGTAAATGCTTTAAATAAAACCAACAAGTTGAAGAGATAATATGGGAAAGAGGTTGAAGGTAGTGGAAATCACAGTTGACTTAAATTGGGAGAGAATACAAAAAAAAACAATAATAATAATAATAATAATAATTATTATTATTATTATTATTATTATTATTATTGTTATTATTATTGTTATTATTCAATACATAAATCAGTGATCCACAAAATATTACAAAGAAATATCAGGGATTCATAAAAAAACGGTATTAAGCACACATATACACACACCTATTTTTCGATTTCTTCGATCTCTCACAAATAAATTACGAAATTGTGACAAATTTCGTGGAAAAACATGTTCAAATTAAAGTTTTGATTAACTGAAATTAGTAAAACAGATCAAGTTAACCGGTTTAATTGACATTTTCTTTACGATTTCTTTCATTTAATTTCTTTCAAATTATATAACGAAATCATAATAATAATAATAATAATAATAATAACAGGAAAATCGATCAATTCAATAAAATATTTCATAATAAATTATAGGCTTTGCTCTAGACATGACACTCAAAACTTAAATATTAATAGCATAATAATCAAATCGCCTATGGATTCTATCATGTGACCATACACAATTAACATACATATCAATAGTGCACCATTAGCATTAATGTTGTGTATTTAACAGGAAAGAAGACTTATTTCAATATAACGGACAAAGTTTCAAATTATATAGCGATATCGAAAAAAGGTTAAGGTTATATAAATAATTATTTATTTATTAATTATGAATGGAATTGTTTTATTTTTTCGTTATTATTTTTATTATTATTAATGTAGTTTTAAGACATAGATACCGTTAATTAAATAACAAGGTGGGGCACTCTACCGTAACAATTTTTATGCGAACTTGTGTGTAGAGATACGTTTTATAATAATTTCAAAATCAATGTCAACATTGTAAACAAAAAAATTATTTCATGATGTGGTAGTTTTTTGCACTCTATTTTGTTAAAAAAAATCCAAGCTAAAAATTAACCGGAAATTAAGAATTTATAGTAAATATTCGATAACGTAAAACTGTGTGAGTTCCAATTATACACGGAATTTAATGTATAATTAATTGCCTAAATTTTGGCTTAACGGTTTGAAGTGAACCTCACACGCATGCGCAAATGATATACGCTATTCTATCGTAAATGACATTTACACGTTTGCGCATGCGTGAGCGGTTCAGTTCAACAATAATGGACACAGCTCAGGCATTCAATTCTATGAGAAATTCTATTATTGTGATTTTTATTAAATTTGTAAAACTGTAAATAGGATAATCATTGAAATTTGTTGGGATTAAGTCAACACAATAATTGTGAATTCAAATATTTAATACAGAGCCAGACCGGAAATAAATTGTACTTGGGACAAAACATGTGTTACAGACGCGCTTTTTAGTTTATTATATGAGTTGGCCCCCAATTGGAAACCGCGCATGGGACAGGTGTCCCTGCGGCCTGCCCCTTCGAACCGACACTGATGTAATGTATAATTGGTTGTCTGTTATATCAGACTGTATTACCCCCCTCCTTCACTCTGGCCGAAACATTAAAAATAGTTGGTGAGTTTGCCACTCGATTTAAGTGGGAGCGTGTCGCGACGGATCATAAGAGAGTAGGGGCAGAGGAGAAATTTTTATTGCGCATGACCAAACAATAGAAATTTTCCTTGCGAAATTATATTTCCATTTTCCGAAGCCAGGCGTCACAGAAATTATTTGGTCTGTCAATTACCTGAATGACGTCATGGAGGACTAGAGAAAATATTAAAGACCTTAAGATCTTAGAAATAAAACTTGAATACTTATGTGGATATAACTAAAGCAGCTGCACTTTATCTTAATATTTCTTGTGTTTTAAATATTTATCCAGCATCTAACGTACGTGTAGAAAGATGCCTGTTTACGGAAAATTAAAATATCATTTTTCAAAGTAAAATTCTATCGCTTGGTCATGCGCAGTAATGATATCTCTTCCCCCCCACTCATACTGGGGACTCGATTTGACCTGATGCGAGATGCTTTCAAGTCTACTATTTGTTGTATAGTTGGTTGTCTATACTGTCAGTGTGCTGCAGGAAATTTCAATGGGTAATCAAGACACATACTGTTTATTCAAAAAGTTTATTATTTGAATTATTATCGTGATTATAACCAATTCTATCGTTTCAATACTACTTTATTGAGTTATTTAAACTGTAAATATGGTAATAATTGACATTTATCTGTATTAAAACATTAATAATAGTAAATTCCAGTATTTGATGTATATTTAGTTGTCTATACTGTCTTGAGTGATTTCGATGAGTGATCAGGACACGTACTGTATTTTTTTTTGCAAAATTTCGATTATTGAATTATTAGGGTAACTATAATCAATTTGTGTCGCTTCAACACTTTCTTATTGACTTATTTAAACTGTAAATATAGTAATAATTTTAATTTGTAGATATTTAAACATTAATAATGGTAAATTTGAGTATTTGATGTATAGTTGATTGCCTATATTGTTGGGCTGTCGTTGGAGATTTCGATGATTAATCAAGACACATACACATTTCTTTCTTTCAAAATTTCTATTCTAATCAAAATTATCATGAAATTAACGTGAAAATATTAGCAAAAAATTCTTAAATAAATTACGTACATATCAAAACTATAATTTAGTTGTTGTTGTTGGTGGTGGTGGTAGTATTTTATGAACATATTAAAAAGTGAAAGGTATCTACTGGAATCGTTATTATCAAATCATAGAAAAAAGTGAAATTCAGTAATTTAAATAAATTGTAGGAAAATTCCATTAATATAATTAAATATTAGATATTATTATTATTGTTATTAAAGTCGGGGAAAACCATAAATTTCAGTCTTGTTTGTGATCATTTCACAAAAAGGAAAAGAAAAAAATAATTTTTCCATTTAAATTATTCAATTCACGTTTTGGTATTTCCGTTTTATTCTGATAGCAACCAATAAAAAAGTATTTGCAACAACGAGATGTTGTTACAACTTTATCCATAAAAAAAACCACAAACAAATCAGACAAAGAGTTATTCAATCACGAAAACAACCACCAATATATAACAGATGAATAAATTTTATAGATCTCTATTAATTATCTGTTTAATTCAATTAATTTCGACGAAACCAACAAATTTCACAAGTGATTATAAGACAGCATTGAAATTTTCATTGTTATTCTATGAAGCTCAACGGTAAGATTTGTTGTTTTTAAGACATTTTTTGTTTTCTAATGATTAATGTTTGTTTTTTTTTGGTGGTAGCTCTGGACATTTACCGGATCGAAATCGAATCAAATGGCGTAGTGATTCAGCTTTGAATGACCATGGCCAAAATGGGGAGGATTTAACCGGTGGCTATTATGATGGTAAATAACGTTTAATTTTTTTTTATATAGAATCTCTTCTTCTTCTTCAACAATTTGTTTATCATTTTCAAAACATTTCCAGCTAGTGATTTTGTTAAATTCAGTTTTACAATGGCATTCACAACAACATTATTATCATGGGGTTTATTATCATTTAAATATGGTTATCAATTAGCAAATCAATATTCTTATGGTTTAGATACAATTAAATGGTCAACCGATTATTTCTTAAAATGCCATATTGAACCGTACGAATTTTATGGACAAGTTGGTGATTTTTTTCTCGATCATAAATATTGGGGCCGTCCAGAAGATATGAATATGTCACGGCCATCATATAAAATCGATAAGAATCATCCTGGTTCGGAATTAGCTGGTGAAGTATCAGCATCATTATCAGCTAGTAGTTTATTATATCAAAATCTATCAATGAATTATTCAAATTTATTATTGAAACATTCAATCGAATTATTTGAATTTGCTATAAATTATCGTGGATTATACCATGAAGCTATACCAGGTGCTAAAATCTATTACGAGTAAGTCTAGTTGCCCCCACTACCAATTCCAATCTACTTCCCCTCATGACGCCATTAATCCATTATAGACTTCCCTCATGACGCTATTAATTCGAAACTGCTTCCCCTTATGTCGACATTAATTCCAATTTACCTCCCCTCCAGAGGCCATTATCGATAATATGTCGGAAAATTGCAGATCTACAGGTTATGGTGATGAATTAACATGGGCAGCAATATGGTTATATAAAGCGACGAAGAATACGAAATTTCTTGAACTTGCTGAGAATTTCTATATGCAATTCCGTATAACCGATCGTCCAAATGAGTTTTTTTACAATAAAAAGGTGGCAGGAATTCAAGTAAACC
The DNA here is from genome assembly GCA_028455855.1 of Meloe dianella. Taxonomy (NCBI): domain Eukaryota; kingdom Metazoa; phylum Arthropoda; class Insecta; order Coleoptera; family Meloidae; genus Meloe; species Meloe dianella. The sequence continues at coordinate 2,181,008 of JAPTHL010000050.1, read as the reverse complement.
AATTTATTAGAAATTATTAACATTTCGAAATTTTGAAATGTAATAAAACACACAATGTTTTTAGTTACTTTTAGCTGAAGAAACACAACGTCAACAATATATCGATGCTGTTGAGAATTTCTGTAATTATTCGATACGTAATCATATTCGGACACCAGGTGGATTGGTTTTTGTTGAGAAATCTGGCACATTATCACATGCGGCTAATATAGCTTTCATTTGTTTACAGGTTAATCAATTATTGGTAATTAGAACAATAATAACTAATTCATTAATTTTTTTTTGTTATAGGCAGCTATAAAATTGAACATTTCTGGTACTAATGAATATATTAATTTTGCTAAACAACAAATTGATTATATGTTAGGTTCGAATGGTCGTAGTTATGTTGTAGGTTATGGTGAAAATCCACCAAAACAACCACATCATGTTGCTAGGTTTGTTTAATTGTAAAGGTGCACGGTCATTTGTCAGCACTGTGCGCGTCGAACGCATCGAATTACGCACCAACCAACCACATCCCACTGCTTATAACGGTCTACGATAGATGGCATGTTCGTTCGGAATGACGTCATTAACATTCGTTGTGTGTTGACGCGTACGGTGCTGACAAATGAGCGTTCACCTTAAAACGAAATCTGCATCTTTATCTATATTTTGTTTTTTTTTGTTTTTTGCTATAGTTCGTGTCCAGATCGTCCGGAACCATGTGGTTGGGAACAATTTCAAAATAGAAAATCAAATCCACAAATCTTATACGGTGCATTAGTAAGTGGGCCAGACCAAAATGATTACTATCAAGATGTGCGTGAAGAATTTTTATATAATGAAGTAACAATCGATTATAATGCTGGATTTCAAAGTGTATTAGCTGGACTTTTACAAATTGATAATAATAATAAGAATAATAGTGAGAATTATAATGAATTGAATGAATATCAACGGATAGAATTGTTGAAGTTTTTGAATCTTTGAAAATTATTGTGATAGAAATTTATATATAAAATATATAAAATCGTCATTATTACTTATCTGTTACCTCCCCTCAAAAGGCCATGGTTTTGATAAACCTCCCCTAGTGCCGCCATTAACTTCTCTATGATTCTTAGAGATCCCTCTACGGTCGCCGCTTGAAGTCTTTACCACCCCTCAAGCGGCCATGATTTTAATAAACCTCTCCTACTGTCGCCATTAATTCCATCTTACCTCTCCTCTAGCAGCCATTATTAATTCATATAAAAAATGTAGGGGAATAATACATTTTATTTAATGAAAATTACATGCAATGATAACAAATAAATCTAAATGCCATATGGAGATGATAAGGGAACAAAACAAAATAAAACAAAACAAAAACTGTATCAAATTAATGAAATAATTAACGTTAATTAATCAATTTGCAATTGCCTGAAACTACCATCTAAACCAAATAGATCATCATAATTAGTTGGTTTTCCTGGACGTTTCGATTCGTCAGCTTTAATATTTTCTTGTTCTTTAAACCATGGTGTGTATTCTTCCAATTTTTTCAACCATAAATCTTAATTTATTTGGAAAATAATGAATTAATTACTATTATTATACAGAAAGCAATTAGGCTCAGGACCGTGCAAAGATGTTGATCAAGCAACAGATTTTTGGCGCCTTCTTAACCCTTCGCTCGGTCCTGCTTAGGATATGCGCTGAGTCTACTGCTCGCTTCTTACCATTGAATTGATCGATTTTGCCAGCATCGCCGCCATATTCTTCTGGTAAAACATCTTTCGGTACGAATTTATATAAACTGTCTAAATCAGTGTGCACATGGATACGATTACGTAATTTCTCTTTAATAAATGGCTTCACCCAATTGATGATTGTATCAACAATTGGTGATGCATTAACAATATGTACTTGTTTGACTTTCACCGGATATGCCTCTTGGACGCATACTAGGAATTTCTTAACAATTGACGGATTCACTTTACCTAAATGATTAACAGATGCACATTCAGCATCCAAGATAAATATATCACCGGCAACACCAACTTCTTCAGCTGCCAAACGTATATCACCAACCATCAATGCTAATTTCATTGCATCAGCAATATTTGGTGTTTCGAAATCTTTCGTTATTGCACGCATGATTGTGACACGTAAACCATCTGGTGTTAAACCGGGCAAAGTTGGACCTTGACTAGAGAAAATATAGGTTATGTAAACAATAGATAGATATATATATATAGACGCAATTTCGTATAGTTACGCAATTTTTATGATTTCTTGTAATTCTTGGTTTTTGATATCACGATTTGTGAAGAATTCCGGAATTGCTGCACGCATTGTGAAATACATATCTAATTTCGTTTTGCATTTTTCTAAAGAGAATTTACAACCACGAAGGAAAGTCATGATACGATTCTCATCTAGAATCATAACAATTAATAATAATAATAATAATAACAATAATAATAATAAAGAAATAATTGAAAATTACCCCATGTATCTGGTAGATGTGGTTGTTTCAATAACCATTCTTTGATTATTTGTAAATCATTGTCTCTTGTATTGATGTCTTCATTTAATTCTTTACGGATTTGTATTTGGAGTTCAGGATTTGGTTGGATTAACAGAGCCATTTTAGAAATTTTTGTAATCTGGAAACAAACAAAAAAAATCATCCCTCTTACAGCTTTAATTCTAGAAGAAACCTCAACTATTTTATTTTAAAAGAGATTCAATTGTAATAGACTTTTTGGCGCCCTTTCTAAGATTGTGGCCGTTGTCTGGGCCCACGATTACAGGTCTTGACACTCCTAAGCATTGCTAACATGAATTCGTAATTGAAGTCAATTTTAGTTCCTAATAAGCGGCGTAATTGTCGTGAGAACGAGAAGTACGACAAAGATGACTATAGTATGTTAAACTTGTTGAAATGAGATAAAGAATATAAAACAAAGATGATTATATGATATGATCATTTTGTATTTAGCTTATTCCTTTAAATATTTTTTGGTAGTCTTACTATTTGTTCCTTCGACAGTTGCGCCACCATATTTAACTTCACTAAAAATTCCCCTCACTCTCGGGTAGTGTCAAGATCTGTTTATAAAGCCTCGTCCACATCTATCGATAGGAATGGGATCAAACGCGAACTAATGGAATTGTTATGCGCAGACTGAAGTAGATGAATGACCTTGCATTCGGTTGTGATCCTCTAAATAAAGATGTGTTTTTCCAATCCTTTGCCTTCGTTGCCATTCAATCGCCTTTCCATTGACGTCGATACTATGTATATATTCCCGTTCGTTTCCATTCATTCGTGACCGTTCGATAGATGTGAACAGGGCTTAAGACCCTGCCTGGGCCCCTATCGCCGTTGCCTACGCACGGTCCAGCAATTGCTTCCCCTCTAGTAGCCATGAATAATAATAATAATAATAATAATAATAGTGATAATAATAATAATAATAATAATAATAATACATTAAGCAGTATATCAATTATTTTCTTAACAATTTCGAAATGTTGATGATTCAGTCTATTAAACAATTTTTGTTATTATAAACAGTAAAATTGTTATTATTGTTTGTTTTTAATTGTATTGTTATTAAGTAGAATTCACGCATTCTTGTTTTCTGACCGAATTCAATTTTAAAATTGAAATAATAATTATAATAATTATAATATAGAAAAATTAGAAAGTTTCTAACAAATATTCTCTATTATTATTTATATTTTTTTGCTTTAATTGTTGATACAGTTATATAGTAAGAATAATAATAATAACTGTAATAATAAAAAGAATGTATGTGATTAACGTCCAAAAAAAGTGAAATATTTCATGACTCAAACACCATTATTTATTATTATTATTATTATTATTATTATTATTATTATTATTATTATTATTATCATTATTATTATAACATTTATGGTTCATTATTGTAATTTTTGCTAATTTAATGATCTTGTTCTATTTATACATATATAGGTTGAATTATAAAGTAGTAGTAGGCTATGGATTAAAAATGAAATCGTGAAATAATTGGTGACACGTGTCGAATATTTTTGTTCGTCTACGCACACGTTTTCATCTCGTATGTAGCCACCTTAACAACAATTTCAAACCAACAAAAATCTTTTACAAATCTTCTCTCTCTCTCTCTCGCTTTGGCTCCATTTTAAAGTTAATATTTGATTCAAATAATTGATTGGAGAAAAATGATAGACAAAATATAAATAATAATGATAATAATAAAAACAAAAAGAAAACTTATTGGAAGAATTGCTATTGATTTTGTCATTTAAATTAATAATTAATTGGAGAGAGGACAAGAAGGATAACAAAAAAAATAGAAAGAAAGTAAGAGAAGGAGAGAGGCAGAGAGAGAGAGAGAGAGAGAGAGAGAGAGAGAGAGAGGTTAAACTGAAGTTGTTATAGTTTTTCGATTAAACAATACGTACTTAAATAATATCAATGTCAACTTGGCAACGATTTTCTTATTTTATATTTATTCAATATCTAATTAATGTTAATTAGCATAGTCTTTTTTTATTATAGATGACTCATTGATATTTGGTCCAAAAATAAAATTTACCCAATTTCCTTGCATAATATGCTCGGTTTTTCATTAAAACCACTCATCTTATGCAACTTAATTATGATGATTATTATTATTCATTATTATTATTCATTATTATTATTCTTATTTGTTATTATTCATTATGATTATTATTTTAAATTGTTGCTGTGCTTGCATTATGTCGACTTTCTTTGGCCTCATTACCTGGATTTCTTCTGTCTGTAGTGTGCGTGTGTGTGTGTGCGAGTGTGTGTGTGTGTGTGTGTGTGATTTTACTTTCATTTCCACATCATTAAAAAAGATTTATTTTCTTGTATAGAAGATTAAAGAATCTTTTAAAATAGAAATTTCAACATAGAAACAATCAAAAATAAAATAAAAAAAAATTGATAATCACAATCGAAACAGACACGTATACAATTTTTAACCAAAAAAAAAAAACAACAAACAAACATAATCCCATTGTAGATAGCTTAGCGTGTAAATTCGACTTAACTTAAGTCATCAAAAATAAGTACTTACCGAAAATTCGTTGGTGAATTCCAAAAAAAAAAACAAAAAACCAACACGATGTAAAACAAACGTTAACTAGAAGTAATTGGTTTCGAATTTGATGATGGTAGAAACACAACTAATACGAAGACCATTACTACCATCTGTCTTTATATAAGTAGAATAACGTTCCAGTTGTTTAAGCACACAAACACATTGGTAGAAAAGTAAGTTGTATATAATCAAAGATTTGATGATGATGATGATGATGAATGGGCCAATGGCCATTTGGAATTGTAAAATATTTGAATTTACAAACCAATCAGGAATTAGAACAGAAAATATCACGTGACCTTTACAGAAATTATGAAGGAAACATACATTGTGATAAATAGATGGAAAGCTTTCACAACCATATTTTTTGTTATTTATATATGTGTGTGTGTGTGTGTGATGAGAGAGAAGGGGAATTGTTGGAAATCAAAGAGATAGGAAGGAAGGAAACTCGAACAAGGTGGAAAAGTAGCACATTTCCGGATCATTCCACAGTTGTTACATCGAACACAAAAGAAAAATTGTAATCAAAGCAATTATATAAAAAAAAACTGTAATTACATACAATCGATAATAAAAGATTTTACCGGTCTAGGTTGGCAAATTTTCTGTTTGTTTATCTCAAAAGCCCTACATTACGATTAGCAACACCAATCAGAATATGGGATTTGTTGTTGCTTAGCAACGGCCCAAAATTATAACTTTTGAAAATTTAATTAAATCCAGTTAGAAATGTTCGTTTGTTAATTGTTTTAATAATATCCACTATAATTATGTTTTAGATTTCATTATTTTGAACAATTTTGAAATTTTTGTTTGTTTTTATTTTCAATTAATTAATTAGTGAAAATATTTATAATTAATTACATAATTATTTATTGTTTAATTACGAATTTAGCCTACTACGATTAAAATTTTCTGTATATTTGTACTATCTAAGATGGCAGTGATCTAAACAAATGAATAAGGAGAGAAGATATGATTTTGCTATAATCTAAAAAGAGATATAGCTATAATTATGAATTTGTTTAATAATTAGGCTACGTGTTCACGTGTCGTTTTCTGAAATTTCTCATTGATTTAATTTAAAAAAATTTGATTGCATAGCCTACTGTGATTGTGGTTGACTGATGTGGTACAAATTATCGATTCTTGTATTCAACGTGAATTATTATCGATTATCATTATTATTATTATTATTATTATTATTATTATTATTATTATTATTATTATTATTATTATTATTATTATTATTATTATTATTATTATTATTATTATTATTATTATTATTATTGGAAAGCTATAAAATAATAGAAAAGAAACAATTAAATGTATAGAAGTGGGAGGACGAAACACTACCCGTGGAAAAAAAAGCAGTCTAAAAATTTGACCAAATATAAATCTAACCTCATTTATCAATGGCGTATCAAGTGATATACCACTGAATTATTAAATAATAGAGAGTGAATCTATCTTTCTCATTTCATTACTACTATTATTATGATTATTGTTATTAATTTTCTCTATCTCTATCAGTTTATCGATATTATTACAAATCAATAAAAAGACATTTTTTTTATAAATGTTCATTAGAGTGAAAGAGAGAGATACATTTGTTTGTTGATAAGATAGATTTAAGTCACGTGATTTATTTGTTATAGCCAATCAGATGATTATGTTGAATATGATTGGTCCACGATATCATGGCATACTAGAGGACTATCTGTAACAAATGAAGAGTATCATTCAATTGTTAACAATTGTTAGTGACAGAAGGATTTTCTAAAAAACCAAAAAAAAAATAAAAAATAAGAAAATTCTATCTTCTAATATAAGATTTATTCGATGAGTATTTTTTTTCGGTTCAAGTGATATTTAGAAACGAAGTTCAGTCAAGGTAAATTTTTGGGATTTTTTTTCTTCGTTCTTTTTGATAATACTTTTGATTTTGTTGTTGTTGCCATAGATGATGAAATTCAAAGTGTCGGGACTGGTGGCCGATCTGATGCCGAATATACGTCTGATACAGGCATCAGGGCATTTTATGTTGCATTATCATGCTGATAATTCGGGTGCTGTACATACGTTACGTTTAGGTTATTGTTGTGTGCATTTGGTTTGTTTGCTGTTCCAGTATGTGTAAGTAGTTTTGTTTTAATATCAATTGTTTTTCACAAATTAAGCGTATCTACACACGTACGCAATTATCGTTTGATTGTTAGTCTAGTTCCATCTCAATTTTAATGAAAATTATGAACAATTTTGAAAAAAATACTCGCTAAAATTAATCAATCCGATTGGTATTGATTATTATTCTTCACCAACTGTGATTTAATAGTGAAGTTTATTTTTTATTTTTTAAGTTAATTCTGTAGAAATATCATCAAAATTCTATTATTTTAGTTAATTCGGGGTGTTTTGATCGTATTGTTAGTGTAGGGCAACCTTAACGGATACCTCATCATCATCACAGCAAACATATCAGTTTCACTCTCTCCTACACACTAGATTAAATGTAAAGATTGAATGAGATGTCACTATATTTGCAATATTGAAAATATACAGACTGGCATTAAATTATCGGCAAATAAGAATAAATCAATAATAAATCAGGGTAGTATAGATTTTTTCTTCAAGTTTTATATAGACAGTGTTACCAACTTTCACTAATTCTAACATTAAAATATACTTTCTTGTTAATTTTTTGAGTTGATTTTGTAGAAATCTTGAAACTCGATTCAATGTTACCAACGTAGGTTTGTTTCAATAATTTAAAACAAAAACCCATAATAAGAGCAATTATGAAATTCGAATCGTTAGTGTGGTACAGCCCTAACCAATTCCTCATCATTATCTCTTTCCACTCTCTCTTACACATTATTTCAAATGTAACCAGAGAGTGAGATGTCACCATTATTTGTTAATATTGAGAATATGCAGACGGTCATTAAATTATCGGTAAATAATAATAAATCAATAATAAATCACAGTAGTATTGATCTTTATTCAAGTTTCATATACTCAATGTTGCCAACTTTGACTAATTCTAACATTAAAATATACTTTCGTTTCTGTGTTTAAGTTAAATTTGTAGAAATCTTGAAGTTCGATTCAATATTACCAACTTGTGTTAGTGTGGCACAACCTTAACCAATTCCTCATCATCATCATCATCATCATCATCATCTCTTTTTCACTCACTCTTACACATTATTTAAAATGTAACTAGTGAGTGAGATGTCACTATTATTTGTTAATATTGAAAATATACAGACTGGCATGAAATTTAAATTATCGATAAATTATAATAAATCAGATTTTTACACTCAGTGTTACCAACATTGACCCGTTTTAACATTAAAACTTACTGACTTATTTTAGGTTTATTTTCTATAAATACTAAAATTCGACTCAATATTGCCAACATAAAATGTTTTTTACTATTGAAAATCAATTATTTTAATTAATTCAAGGACATTATAAAATTTGTATCTCTCGTTAATCAGCGGGCACAATATCAGTTTCACTCTCTCTTACTCACTAGATTAAATGTAACTATCAAGTGAGATGTCACTATATTCGAAATGTTGCAAAATATACAGACTGGAATTGAATTATTCGCATATTTATAATTGCTTCTATTTGGAAATTTATGAAGTTGATAAAAATAACGTGTTGATATCAATAATTTATAATAATCTAACAATTCATACACTCAGTGTTACCAATTGTGACTGCTTATAACATTAGAAAATATGTTGATTTTTTATTTTAAATATAGAAATTCGATTCAATGTTACCAATCGAAGTTGTATTGATTAATTAAAATCAATATATCCGTTATTGTGAAAATTATTAGGAACATTGAATCGTTAGTGTGGCGCGACCTTAATCGATGCCCCATCGTCTCTTTGTAGAAAAACATAATCTCCGCCCCTCCACATTCGTGTCCACTCTCTCTTACTCATTAGATTAAATGCAATTATCGAGTGAGATGTCACTATAACTGGAATGATGAAAATCTACAGACTGTCATTGAATTGTTAGCAAATTTCTAACTGTTTTGTTTATTGAATTTCATATTGTTTTAGTTGTAATTTTATGAATTTGGTAAAACAACGTCATAATGTCAATGATTTAGCAACAAATACCATAACCGTGTTATTTTTTACACATTGTTTAACAAAATATCTATATTTTGCTCTACGTTCGAGACTATTCTATCGGTTAGTATTTAATTGATTAACAGACAACAATTAATCAACACTAATTAATCTGTTGACCAATTAGAACATTAGGTATATGGAATCAAGCCAATAGTCATCCGTTATTTGCTGAATCAAATAATCGTTATCATGCATTGGCTTTGAAAGGGATGCGTCGCCTACTATTTATTATTGTTACAAGTACACTATTTAGTTGGATAGGTAAAAAAAAACAAATCATAGCCATCTGCGATTTCGACACATTAATTTGGCATTTGTTTATAGCATGGACAACAATCACATTTGTTGGTGATAGTAATCATGAAATTAAAGATCCAGAAGATGATAATGCAACAATAACAGAAGAATTACCAAGATTATTAGTACGTGCATGGTATCCATGGGATACATTTAGTGGTTTTACACATTGGGCAACTGTATTATTTCAAATTTATTACGTATTATTCTCATTGGCCCAAGCAAATTTAGCTGATAGTTTATTTTGTTCATGGTTGATATTTGCATGTGAACAATTACAACATTTAAAAGAGATAATGCGTCCATTAATGGAATTATCAGCATCATTGGATACATATGTACCGAAAAGTGCTGATTTATTTCGGGCACCCAGTGCCACCTCAACTGATAATTTAATTGAAAACGGTACAACAAAAATCACCTCTAATCATTAATTGATTAATTATTTAATTATTATTTAAGATTATAATAAGAATGAAGATGATTTGAAAGGTTTTTATTCGACACGTCAAGAATTAGGTGGACATTTTCGTAGTGGTGCTTTACAAAGTTTCACTAATACTGGTGCTGTTGGTCCGAATGGTTTAACAAAAAAACAAGAATTACTAGTCCGTTCAGCTATTAGATATTGGGTGGAACGTCATAAGCATGTTGTTAGGTTTGTTATTATTGATTTTTCTACAACAACAACAACAACAACAACAACAACAAAGAGATCATTACTAAATTGTTAGATAATTGATGAGGACTGTGGGAAATCTCACATCTGCAACGCCACCTATCCATTTTATCCCCAATTAATTATTACTAAATTATCGATATATCGATTAGTGAACCATCTTTCTTTTTATTATTTATAGGTTAGTTACTGCAATTGGTGATGCTTATGGTGTTGCATTATTATTACATATGTTAACATCGACAATTATGCTAACACTATTGGCCTATCAAGCGACTAAAGTAATTAACACAATTACCAATTTTTTTTTGTTGGTAATTAATTAATTTTAAAAAAATAATCTTTTAGATAACTGGCGTGGATAAATATGCGGCAACAGTACTTGGTTATTTGGTATATGCATTAGCACAAGTATTCCATTTCTGTATATATGGTAATCGTTTAATTGAAGAAAGTTCATCGGTAATGGAAGCAGCCTACAGTTGTCATTGGTATGATGGTTCAGAAGAGGCGAAAACATTTGTACAAATTGTTTGTCAACAATGCCAAAAGTCTATGTCAATATCCGGTGCGAAATTCTTTACAATCTCTTTAGATCTATTTGCATCTGTCTTAGGTGCGGTTGTTACATACTTTATGGTGTTAGTACAACTCAAATAATTCATCGATTATTATTATTATTATTATTATTGTTGTTGTTATTGGTGTTATTATATATATAGTATTATTTAATTCTGGTAGAGGATTTCGGTAAGTGTTCCTTAAATGTTCAAAAAAAAATTCCTTGCATATACTGCAAGTACACACCGTATATTCTAGTCAACAAATGTCGACACTATCGCAAGAGTGGTGGGGGCCGTAAATCGTATTGAAGTTGAATGGTGGTGGCGCAACTGTTGAGGGAACAAATTTCTTTTATTCGTTATCTCATTTCAACAAGTATTCAACATACTATAGTTATCATTGTCATACTTTTGGTTCTGTCGATAATTGCGCCGCTTTGTTGGAATTAAAGTTGACGTCAATAACGAACTTATGCGAAGTGTCAATAGCATGTTTAATATAGCATATCTAATCAAATATTGATTGTTGTGATAGAAAAAAATAATTTAGCACAATGCTTATTTAAACAGAATTTAGCACACTATATGATATAATGATAATAGCATTCGAATGTGTCTTATTTTTGGAATGTTTTCTAATTAAATGCGGTCAATTTGAATTGATATTTTTGTATTATTCTATTAAAAAAAAATGAATGACCCAAAACAATATTTTGTGTACCTGATATATAAATTGTTGCTTGATTATAGATTGTTGATAAGAATTTGATTTTAATCAAAATGATTATATGATGATATTGTAACATAATCTAACGAGTTGATTAGATAATGATAGATGATGATTTGTTGTGTTTGAATAATTTAAATCGTCGGAAATTGTTTTAGGGGGGGAAATAGATAAACGCTCTCTCTCTCTTCTATGATATATATATATATATATATATATATTATTGTTAAATTATAATTAATTATAATATAGTTAATTAATAAATAAATACTTACAATTTTTGTTGTTTTTTATATGTGCCATTTCTACATAAAATATCACTGAATGGTGCGTATAATTGACTGTAAATTATTCTATTGGTTAATGTTTGTTTTGGATGCGAATATTGGTGTTTTCGTTTCGAATAATGATGAGTCGTTAGTGTGGCACGACCTTAACCGATTGCCCGTGATCTACACGCTGTTATCTAGTTGGCTATCTAGTTGACTAGAGCAGCTGATAAACAGGTCTTGACACTACCCATGAGGGGCGGGGGGAGGATAATTCTAATTGAACTTAAATGTGGTGCGGCGCAACTGTCAATGGAACAAATCGTAAGACTAGTAGATGAGACAAATAGTCTCTTTCTTTGTTTTGAATTCGTTATCTCATTTCAACAAGTTTAGCAATATTATAATCAACTTTGTTTTATTTCTCGTTTTCTCGACAATTGCGCCACTTATTGGGAACTAAAGTTGTCTTCTATAATGGACTCATGTTAACAATGCTTTTAATATAGGAGTGTTAAGACCTGTTTATTTATCTCTACGTCACCATATCAGTTTCACTCTCTCTTACACACTAGATTAAATGTAACGATTGAGTGAGATGTCACCATTATTTGTTAATATTGAGAATATACAGACTGGCATTAAATTAACGGTAATAGGTAATAAATCAATAATAAATCAATAATAAATCACAGTAGTAACGATTTTTCTTCAAGTTTTATGTAGTCAGTGTTACCAACTTTGACTAATTCTAACATTAAAATATGCTTTCGTGTTTTCTGTTTTTCAGTTAATTTAGTAGAAATCTTGAAATTCGATTCAATGTTACCAACCTAGGCTTTCTTTTAGTTCAATAATTTAAAAGAAAATCCATGATTATAGCAATTATCAAATACGAATCGTTAGTGTGGCGCAACCTTAACCATCATCATCATCATCATCATCATCATCATCATCTCTTTTCCACTCTCTCTTACACATTATTTCGAACGTAACCAGTGAGTGAAATGCCACTATATTTCTTAATATTGAGAATAAACGGGCGGTCATTAAATTATCGGTAAATAATAATAAATCAATAATAAATCACAGTAGTATTGATCTTAATTCAAGTTTCATATACTCAGTGTTGCCAACTTTGACTAATTCTAACATTAAAATATACTTTCGCTTTTGTTTTTAAGTTAATTTTGTAGAAATCTTGAAATTAGATTCAATGTTACCAATGTTACCAATGTTAGTGTGGCGCAACCTTAACCATCATCATCATCATCATCATCATCTCTATTTCACTCTCTCTTACACATTATTTCAAATGTAACAAGAGAGTGAGATGTCACTATATTTGTAATATTGAAAATATACAGACTGGCATTAAATTATCGATCAATAATAATAAATCAGATTTTTACACACAGTGTTACCAACATTGACCCGTTTAAACATTAAAAATTACTGACATTTTTTACGTTAATTTTGTATGAATGTTAAAATTCGACTCAATGTTGCCAACATAAAATGTTCTTTACTATTAAAAATCAATTATTTTAACTATTTAATTCAAGCACATTATAAGATTTGCATCTCTTTTTAATCTGTCCCCACAACATCAGTTTCACTCTTACTTGCTCATTATATTAAATGTAACTATCGAGTGAGATGGCACTATATTTGAAATGTTGCAAAATATACGGACTGGAATTGAATTATTAGCATATTTTTATCAATTTGATAATAATTTATAATAATCTAAAATTTAATAATATTAAATAATACTTGCCATTTGTTTAAGTTAATTTTATATAACTGTTGAAATTCGATTCAATGTTGCCAACCTTATCGGTTATTAGAGCAATAATTATGGAATTTGAATTGTTAGTGTGGTGCGACCTTAATCGATTCCCCCATCATCTCTTTGTAATCTCCACCACAACAAATCCGTCTCCACTCTGTCTTACTCACTAGATTAAATGCAATTAACGAGTAAGATGTCAATATAATTGGAATGATGACAATATACAGACTGGAATTGAATTGTTAGCAAATTTCTAATTGGTTTTAGTTGTGTTTTAATGAATTTCTGAATAAAACAAAATATCTATATATTTGACTCTACGTTATCGATTAGTATTTAAATGATTTAAGAAATTCCAATTGTAATAAATGAAATAAATACTTACCAATTTTTATTGTTATTAAGATTTTCAAAAATCAAAATGTAAACTATAGAAATCAAATAGAATATCGTCTAAACACAAATCTTTTCTAAGACGTCATTGACACTCTGTATAATTCACGGTAAATTGATGTTGTTAATCCATATAGAGACAGTAATTTATACAAAGCGGAAAAGTTTTAAAAGTCAATTAAAAATAACAATTAATTCCAAATGGAATTAAACAGACCGATCAATTAAATGTGCTTTTAAAAAAAAGAAAAAACAAACGGACAAGTAAACAAAATATAGGAAATTTTATACAGGGTGCGTCATTAAATTGTTACCAATCTAATAAATAAATAGATAAATTCGATGGAATCATTTATTATTTGGCACAAGTGTTTAACAAACATTTCACAACCATAATAATTACACAATTGTTAAATATCTAAACGATTTGTTTAATAAAAGAGAGATTGTCTAAGATTTTCCTTTTTTGTGTACATGAGTTGACAATTATTGCTTGAGCTTGAAATTAATGTCGCCAAAAAAACAAAACCAACAAAAAAAAACAGCCAAAAACAACAAATTATTGTCATTTATATACAACAACGAAAAAAAGCACGACAACAACAAGAAGATTTCGTGTTAAACGAATTAAATAACAATACATTTATTTCGATCAAGTGCATCCTGTATATTATCTAACATTGGACTTTGATCTCTTGCATCTAAATTATCGATCATATTAATTAATTCTTTAAAGACAGCAACGACTTTCCAATTATATTTTGCACTACATTCAATATAACCACATTTCCAATGTTTTCTAACCAAATTAACAATATCCCGACGTTTCTCATCAATACAACTTGTTAATAAAACTGGCTTACTACTGCTACTACCAGTTGTACTACCTAAACTACCAATACCAACACCAATACTATTAATATTTGTACCACTAATACCACTACTGCCAACTGTATAATAATTTGTTAATGTTGTTTGTTGTTGTTGTTGCTGTTGTTGTATTGTTTGTGTTGTTATTGCCGTTGTTGCATTTGTTGTTATAGTTGATGTTATTGTTGTTGTTGTTGTTGTTGTTAAATCATCAACAATTTGATCTTCTTTATTACCAACAACTAATATTGGTACATTTAACATATTACGACTTTCACATATTTGATCACGTATTGTACGTATATATTGGAATGTTTCAATATTTGATAAATCATATACTAATATATATGCTGTTGCATTACGTAAACCATAATAACGATAATTTGCCCATTCATAATACGAATTTACTGGAAAATATGGTATAACTGGTAAATCAGTAATTTTTATCTCATATAAACGTTCATTTGTTATAACAGATGGATAATATGTATGTTTACGTTCTGTTGGTTGATAATCTTCACAAAAATCATTCCATACAAATTGCTATATGAGAGAAACAAACAAAAAAAAACAAACAACAACAATCAATTTACTAATTATTAGAAACAAATGACATATAATTGAGCTACACTTAACCGGCCGCCAGCCGCCACCCAAAGCCACCCAATTACAAAACTGTACAAAAAAAAAAAACATTTATGAAAATGCACGTGACGTTAAAACTTTCTGAACAGACAGAGGGGTTGTTCTCACATGACAGAGAATTCAGATTTTTAGCACTTTTCATAAGATTACCATTTGAACGAGTGCAAAACAGTGAAATTTAACCTAACATTTAATTAACCAAATCAAATTATCATAATTAGTTCGAATAATAAAGATATATTTACACAATTTGACAGATATTAAAGCTATAATTAATCAACTATTCAAAATTGACAGAAGATAGAGCTACACTTAACCGGCCGTAGGCCACCCACAACCACCCACCAATCAATCAATGACAAACTGTACACATTCATAAATGTTTGATTATAAATTCTATTTGATAAACCAAACCAAATTATTACAATTAGTTCGGATAATAAAGAGAAATTAAAAAAAAAACCACAAATATTTAACCTACAATTAATCAACTATTCAAAAATGACAGATACTTAAGCTATAGTTAACCGGAAAGCCACCCCATCACCCAACCAATCAATTCCATACTGTAAACATTCATAAATGTTTGATTATTGGACCTATTTGATTAACCGAACCAAATCATCTCTATTATATAGTTCGGATAATAGAGAGATATAAACTACAATTAACCAATTATCAACAAATTGACAAATAGAAGAGCTACAAATATCAATTAAAATCTACAAAATGCAATTTCGAAATACCATTATAGAAAAGCGTAGTACATACGTACATTCAAGCACGAATACTCAAAATAAAGATGAATTGATGGAGATGTAGACAGAAATTCGAACGAGAGGATCCAAAAAAAAAGAACACATAAACGACGTGACAAGACAACTAAATGTGCTTTTACGTGCTTTTAGATAGAAATTTTCCCCATCAAAAAAAAAAGAAAAAGAAGTTAAACTAAAAGAAAGATTGGTAGTGATATTAAAAAGTGACATCTATTGATTAATTAATTAATTCATTCATATACACACTATCAACTGTCAACTATTAGTTATTCAATCAACGACCGCCTGTATATTTCGATATATTTAATTTGGACCGAATGTGGATGAAAGGAGATTTTCGACTGAAACTAAAAGGAAAACTTCATAAAACAACTGTGATTTAAAAAGATTCATGCTGTTGAAATCACAGGAGGTATTGGAAAATCGTGTAATTAAGTCGATAAATAGAAGCAGGCGTTTCGATAAAAAAAAATGTGCGCACGAATACATTTTTTTAGTTGAACAGTAATCTAAACGCTTACTTCTTTTTTGTTGTTATTATTATTATTATTATTATTATTATTAAAGGTGAGCGCTCATTAGTCGGCACGTAACGAATTTACTGATAACCTCCTCGCACATTTGTCCATCCGTCAGACGCGCGTATTTAATTTTCATATAAGCTTAATGTGGTTAGGTATGGTACTTCACCAGGAGATGGTTATCAATCGTTTATTGTTAGAGGATGAAGAGAAAATGGCGACTTTCCGCATTCATACGAAACGTACAATGCGGAGTAGTGAGCGTTCACCTTTAAATTAGAAGCAATGCCTACTGTGTCCAATTTGATAAACAGACAACATTGTTTTCATTTTTTGTTTTTTTTTTAAATTAATATTTGATGAGTTTTTAACGACTTGTTTGTCAAATACAACTTTGTGAAATATAAACTTTTTAACCAACAAAATAAACGTTGTCAAGTTTTTTGTTTTATAAAACTTTAAATTATTCACAACTTGTTTTCGTTTCATACTTTTTAGAATCTTGTTTTTTTTTTGATTTCCATCTACTTCAATTGTGAGATAATTAACGTTGTTGGCATTTTTTTTTTACCTGTATTATACTGGTTTTACCAACGGCCGGTGCCCCCAATAAGATAACTTTAACACGATCCACTGATTCGGGACTAATCTCAATTGGACTTCTGGGGATGTTATTTTGATTCTCTTGATCTGATTGATTCTCATTGTGGCGATGTTCGAGGAAATCCAGGTCCAATTCTGCAATATAAAACAATAATCCGCATCTTAGTTATGATATCGATTACTTTAGTAATTGTTACAAGCACTAATACAGAGGCTAAACGGTTGTCATCGTTGTTTATCCTATTAAAATTGTAATGGACGTCTCCCATCTAAGGTATCTGTCTAAAATGCCCTCAACGTGCAACTTTTCTCCTGGCCGAAGTAGCTTTTCAAAAAACAATACCTCTTCTGAGTACTTCTATGAAGTATCTCAGTGGATAAGAACAAGTTCCGTAAAGAGTCAACAATCGTTACAAAATCGTTGGTTTGAGTTTGGCAAACCCATGGATTCGAGTTGGCCAACCACTGCCGAAAATCGCAGGTTCTAGTGGTAGAGGTAGCTTTTCGAAAAACAACACCTCTTCTGAGTACTTTTATGGAATGTCTCAGTTGGTTAGAACAAGCTCCGTAAAGGGTCAACAATCGTAGTAAAATCGTTGGTTCTAGTTGGAGAGAGGTAGCTTTTCGAAATACAACAACTTTTCTGAGTACTTCTATGAAGTATCTCAGTTGATGAGAACAAGTTCCGTAAAGGGCCCATAGTCGTTACAAAATCGTTGGTTTGAATTTGGGAAACCCATGGATTCGAGTTGGCCTACCAATGCCGAAAATCGCATGGCATCATGGACACTGGAAGTGTCCCGAGTGCGGTTGTATAAGGTTGGGCTTATGATGGTAGTGATTGAAGCTCCTGAGAAGTAGAGACGGATTAAGGCAAGGTCTGGTGATGCTGGCAAGACGATCTCTACTAGCCCAGGCACATGTGATCCATATGAGTTGAGCCTAACGGCAGGTAATAGTATCGTATCTAAACATTCTAAGCAATATAGTACCGTAACAAGAAAGGGGTCAGGGGTGTTAAATTCTTTGACGCCCTTCTACTAATCGTACGCTCAGAGCAAAGATCCCCACTTGTCCACCCCTAGAGCCGGCAATGAGCTGATATCAATCTCTCTCTCTCTCTCTCTCTCTCTCTCTCTCTATACACTATCTAACAATCAATTTAGAATTGATTTATGTGAATATTGAGAATCGACCCAATTTTTTATCTAAATTACTCCATCGTATACCATACGGTATAGAAAAATCGTGTTTTTTCTTTCATATTGTATTCTTTTCTTTTTTTTTGAAATCTACCCTTTTCATATTTTAGAGGGTAATGCTTTTTTGTATCTATTTGATTAAGTTTCATTGTTATTTTATCTAACTACCCTATACGCCGTATTACCTATATGAAATTTAAATTAGATTATGTTTGAGGATTATTATTTGTCATTCAAATATATCCCTTTATAATCAACCCTTCACCTACTACCATTACTACTTTATACTGGACGTTATTCTAATTGTGCCTCTTACCAAATTGAATAAACATATATAGGTACAGATGTAGAGAAGATTAGTGGTTAGTAGTAGTAGTAGTAGTAGTGTTACTACTTATCTCTTTTAGCACACGCACACACTATAAGACTATTTCATTTTCATCTAATTTCTGCAATGTGTCTAGATAAAACGACTAGTCCTGTATATTTTTACCGTTTTAAATGGGGATGAATCAACGATTGCAACAAATGCAAACGAATGGGATTGTCATGCGCAGAAATGCGCTAAACAAATAATTGTTCTTCCAGTCCACACAATGGGAACACGATCGAACGCGAACGATTGATATCTTTTGGTGTACCAAGTACTAGTGGATCGCCTTCGATCGCGTTTGCATTGCTGTCCTCACTATGTTAACATTTACGTTCGTACCCATTCGTTCATGATCGGTTGATAGATGTGGACGTGGCTTAAAATGTCTTCAAACTTTAATAGAGTTTTTCTTACAAATTGTGTTTTCCTTAGTTGATCGGTCGATTTAGTGTGTAAAGTTGTGGAAAACTACGACGACAACAAAAACAGCCCGACAGAAACGGCAATACAAAGCTCTATTTATTTTTTTTATTTTCGTTATTAACTGACCAAGTCATTTACAACATTTCAGACATAGTGTCGACATAACGTTAAAGTTGTGTTCTTGAAGTTATTTGAAATAAGGAATGTTTAGAAAATAGAGAAAATTTACAACGAATAGAACTGAATGTTTGTTCGCATACAATGGATGCTTCAACATCTTTACAATGACGATAATCGGGGCAATTTTTTAAAAAGCAGCCGTCTGTTGAAGAGTTAATGGAATGTGAAGATCAAACAAAATATATTTAAAGAGAAAATCGAAACAAATAACTTTACAAATCTAGTGCAACGAAATATCTTTGTTTAGATCAAAACTAATGTGTAGAAAGTCTGATCAATCAACAAAGTTTTCGATGGAATTTAGAACTTTAAAACTTGAAACTACCGGAATTATCATGTCGATCAAATTTGATTAAGACCAACTTAATCCAACACAAATTCCTTGTGGTCCCCAAACGCTTTTATGCAAAATTTCTCTCTATCTAGAAGGAAAGTATTCTTATCCAGTCGATAGTTATTTATTCAAAAAAAAAGTATAGAATCGATAAGCTCTGTTTTTGTAATGGTTATTCCACAAAATATCCGTATGGATTCGATAAATCAGTTCCTTAAAACTGCCAAAAGATGGCGAGAGAGTAGACTTTTGTGTACCTACCTGAGAATGGGGGTAATTCTTATTGAAGTGAAATGGAACAAATAGTAAGACTATATAGTAAAGATAAAAATATAAGTTAGACAAAGATCATATCAATTAGTCATCTTTGTCTTACTTCTAGTTCTCTCGACAATTGCGCCGCTTCTTAGGAACTAAAGTTGGCTGCGATAACGAACTCATGATAGCAATAAGACACCATGTTTATTACACGGAAACTAAGAGAGAAAGCTATCACAAGTTACATCCTCGTGTCCACACTCTGATTAAAGTGTCTCCACTTTTGTGCATTGTTTCTAGCGAAAAATCCAAATTGAATTGAAATTGGCGCACGGCAAGCCGAAAATGGACCTACGATATCTAACGACTATCTTCGGGAATTTGTGGTAACCTTCAGCATTTTGCCTTTATGTAGAGCGTACGTTACCATCTAGTGTGCGATTTTGACTGCGTATGAAATGCGTACGCTACTAGTGAGCATCCACCTTTAACCAAATGTTGGATTTTTGTTTGTTTTTTTTTTAGATTTTTTCGACTAACATTTTTATGATACTTTCTTATAATTTGTCACGATTGCAATTGAAACTTTTCCCCAGGTGTTTTTTCAAACGAACAAACAAACAGACAAACAAAGAATATGGGAGGGAGGAGGGTGAGATGAAGAAATAAAAAAGATATTGTTAGGTAGAAAATTACGAATTAAATCTAGCGAAAAATTTTAATCAAAGCAACAACAAAAAAAACAAGCAAACAACTGTCATCAACATAAATTTTGTTGTTATTTGGTTTGCTTATTTTTGTTGTTGTTGTTGTTGTTGTTGCTGTTGTTTTCACCACCACTGTTGTAATCATTAATCAAAAAGTATTTGATGTTGTTTTTTAAAACTCATTTATACTACATCTAGTCAGATATAGTCAACCTCACTTTTTTCTAGTAAATTATACACAGTCAAGCCGATCAGATTAATATAGACGAAGTCTATAAATGTAAGGATACAATTTCACAATAAATTTCTGTCTACATAACAGTGAATTTCTCAACTTAATTAACGGTTTTAATTTACAAAACTTAATTAATAACAAAGATATAGGTACATATATTTTATAATACTTGAAGGTATTTGGTAAAATAAGTCTAATATATTAGCAAAAAAAATTTCTTATAAATTCTGTTTCGTTAAAACTTGAAATATGAATTGTAACACACACGATCCGTTTGTTAATTACTTTTTGAAAATTAATTAACATTCAACGAGAAAGAGTGAGAGAGAGAGACTAGCAACAGTAAAGTATTTCAAACGCCTCCAGTAACTGTCATTTCCGTTCAAACATTCAAATAAATTTTCACATTAAAACTATGGAATTACTTTATCATAAAGCTATTTAAAATTTTGTATAAATTGTTAGACACTTTTCATATAATTTCAACAAAAAGTAATGAATCAAAAACTTTTTTTTTTGCTATAAAAAATAAAATAGAAAAAACGACTGATAAAAAAATAATGGTGGATGCGCCAGGCGAAATATTGTACTCATTGCCTCTAGAAGAAAGACATTAAATCGAGAAGCAAATCGATTTCGAAGTTTCTTGTTAACTCAATTCAAATAGAAAGAGATAGAAATATGGTTGTTTTCAAATACATGAATTGAATACAAAAATGTTTCAAACACAATTTTAATAAAATTCCAAAAACGTTTTCATTTGTTGGCACTTGGAAAAATTCACTCGTTCTCTCCCCAATTTCATCAAAAACTCATTTTCAATAATAATAATAATAATAATAATAATAATAATAATAATAATAATAATAATAATAATAATAATAATAATAATAATTAATATCGAATTTCAAACATTCATCTTATTGATAATGATTGATTTATTATTGAGGGAATTACGCGAAAATCATCATTAATTAACTTGCATTGAAGCGTTTCTGTGTGTTCGTTATCTCTGTTGTAATAACATTGAGGAATATTCGCACAAAAAAAGGGCATTAACTAACTAATTGGGTGTTACTAGCACCCATTTTCATCCCCTTACCATAATGATTAAACTTCGGAAAATCCATCATATAATAGAGAATCTATACATGGAATTTCATGTTTCTAGATGCTGTATAGCTTAGAAATTATCAAGGAATTAATATAAGCACATTTTACCCCTATATTCAACCCCTTTTAGGATTCGAATAATTTGGAGAATCTCCTCTTAGTTTTATCAATTCCACAAAAATGTCACTTTTTAGATACAAAGCTTTTTGGCAGTCAGAATATTGAGTATTTCATTATTTACCCTATTTCATCCCCTTAGTGTTGGCATTTCTTACTGGATGTGCCCTGCCATATAAGGAGCGCATATACAAAATTTCAAGTTTCTAGCTGCAATCGTTTAGAAATGATTCATTTACAAAAACACATTTCATCCCTGTTTCACCACCTTTATTTCATCCCTTTAGTGATTGAATTTTGAAAAATCCTCTCTTAGTGAACGTCTTATGTAATATTAGAAATATATGTCCGAAATTGAACGTTTTTTTTCTTTTTTAGATCCAAGCGTTTTGATGAGTGAGTCAATCACTTCATAGATATGCTTGCTACAAACATAACCGGTAATTAAAACACATTAATTAAGCTCCCAATAACATTTCAAAATAGACCTTAATTAATAATTTTACAATTTTCAAATGTCTGATAACATAAAACACGATTGGAAGATTATACCAAAGCAAGTCAAAATTTTTGACACATTACATTAGGCTCAAATCATTATTCGAAATCACCCTTCCTTCTTTCTATTCAATCAATTTCAACAAATTTTGAGATATGAAGAATCAATATTTTGAAATATGATCAAAATATGTGAATATAATAAATAATAAAACATAAAACATTGATACGAAACGAAACTGGCATGAAGAAGACGAAGAAAAACCAACAGAAGTTTATTATGTTGATTTTATTCTTATCAACATTTGTAACACTTCTATCAAACAGAAATATTCATTTTAAAAATAAATATTTGCATAGACAACACAAAAAAAAAGAAAAGAAGAAACATGAAAGATGATGTACACTTTTAAAGGATTTATGTATTCATAAATTTCCACATTTATACTGGCTGTATTGTTTTAATGTGCACACAAAAAAGAAGATCACATGAACCACATCACCATTTATCTTACTTTAATCTGGAAATATTCAAATAAACAAAACAAAAAAGCACATGAATGACGTTTTCAGTATATATGCCTTGAATTGTTAAATAATGATTGTATTTCAAGGATGAAACAACCTGTATATATTATAGCTTCTAAAACAGTATTCCCTTTGTGTGGTTTTGTTGGTGAAGTTTAATTAAATCTCAATTGCATCCCCCTTTTTGATCATATACATTCTTTATCTCTCTGCCTTTCTCTGCCTCTCTCTCTCTCTCTCTCACTCCTTCTATGTGTCGATCCCACTATCCCACATATTTACGAGTTTATGAGGCTACTATTATGTAAATTCGATGGAGATTAAACGTAAAATTGTTTATGAAATTTGTCAACTCACCCAGATGCCGTTTTGAATTTGGTGTTATTGCTGTGGTATTTGATGATGTTCCAGCCACTTTGATATCCGTTTCTTTTTATTTTGTTTATATAAAGTTGGCAATATTTATTTAATAATCGATGTTCTATACGGTTTTCAATTGAATTTTTGATCTAATTGTATTAATTGAATTGGAAAGCGCATGCGTTAGTTAATTAAACATCTATACGATAATAGACAGATGACCACCGTTTAAAGTCTACCCAACAGTTCTACCAACATTTTAAATTAAATAATTTAAATAATATTGACAAAAATTGTTAGAATTGCCTTTATTTGTCAATTGCTAGAGACGATTTATTTATCAAAAATTAAATTAGACACGTCAACCGTTTAACCAATTTAATTATCTTGTGAATAGTACACACACGCACACAATTATCGGGATTGTTACAAATAAATTTGTTTGATTGTTGAAATGGAATGGAAATCACACCCTTAAGAATCTCCCACACTAACGCAGGAGCGGGCTTTACGCGGCGCACCAAATTATGGTGCCGGATAAGATTTCGTGGCGTACCGCAATAACTCGTCCTGCATAAACAGCGTTTCGAGGATCTCCCACACCAATTGCAGGTATGGGTGCATGACCTTTACACGGCACCAAATTACGTTGTGGGTTATCATTTACTTAATGAAGTACACAAATGACACAATATGTGAATAATATTTATCGATTACGAATTCCCATCATTATTGTGCATACTTGATGAGGAGGGGGGGGGGGATGTATTTTACATCCCGTCGTACGCAACGTTTCCGCAGTCACGCACTGGTGTATGGGATCCTTTACGTGTGTTTATGTGTGTTAACCATTATAAAAGTCCATGGTGTAAACATGGTATCCATGGTTTACAAACGTAATTTTTCCCGATTTAAATCGAAAGAACTAGTCGAAAATGTGTATATATACAGGCTTGGCAAATCTAATAGGAACATTATAGAACAGATATGACGAAATAATTGTGCGGAATGGGCTTGGAAAATTGTAGCTATTCTGTTGATCCTTATACCTTTGTATACAGTACTGGCATTTCCATCTAGCAACACTGGAACAACAAGAAGAAATGAAACAGTCTTATGATGTGTACGTACTAAAAAGAGATATATAGAGAAGATGGATGGTTACTAATTTTTACTACTTATCTCTTTTCAACACGTCCACATTATAATGCTGTTTCTTTTTTTTCGACTTTCTCAAATGTTTCTAGATGAGTTGACCAACACTGTATATATTACATATACTGGAATTGTTCCTATTGTTCCTACTGTATTTGCCACTACTGTATAGACATAGTTTTTACCTAAGTTATACAAAATATTTCTATTATCGTAATTGACAAGTTGAAATGGCTACAATTGTTTTTCCATTGTTACTAGATTGTTTATCAATTGTTAAAATTATCTGATTAATAATAATTGTTCAGTGAAAGTTTATTTAGAAAAATCGCATTATAACAAAACAAAAATGGTGTCTAATTGCATATAATTTACTTGATTTTTAGTCAATAAAAAAAATCAAATGAATAATCTCGTACCTAAGTACACGTTTTTTGTTTTTCTTTTTAATTTCCTTCAATCAATTATTAAATCACCCTCCAATTTATAGAAAATATAAATCTTACCCTCTATCATCCACTTAATTATTAAAATATTAATAATAATATTAATAATAATAATAATAATTATTATTATTATTATTATTATTATTATAATAATAATAATAATAATAATAATAATAATGAAATATTGCCAACTTTACAAGTTTAAAAACAATACGAAAACACGCGTACGTACGTTATGAGAGAATTTTCTGTTTTAACCTACACTGGATCGTTGCTGGAAACTGACTGTGTGTGAAATATCTATCAAACGGTTTTCATATAAGCGAACGAATGTTGATGATGATGATGATGGAAAGCCGCAGAAGCAGTGAACAGAGTAACGAAACAAATACAACACTCATTAACAAAAATCACAATATCGTACCTATCTAACAACAATAAGAATTCTTTTGTTTTCGTCCCAATTTGTCACTTTGTTATCTAGTAGGCATAATAAATGTTATATAGATAAAAATTACAATAAAATCCTCCCATTTTCTATAAAGTAAATATTATTTGGCTATTTGCCATAATCGATTCTTATTTTTAATGTTTTACAATTGTTCCGAGCAATTTTTGTTATGTTTGATAACCATGGACCGGATTTTTGCCCCAAAACCATGGCTCTGCAGTCAGCACAACGTACTATAGTGCAACTATGCAACGGCATATACAAGATGCAAACAAGTGTTGTGTGTAGTCCTTGACGTACGACAATCGTACGACATCAGCACACCAAATAAAGACGGATTTCTATGTCCGGTCTCTATTGATAACAAAAGGACTGAATTTTAAAGGTTGACAATGGTCGGATCTAATTGTTAAATCAACATTAATCAATTATTTCGTCAATGGATAGGAAATCTAACAGTTGTCCATAGACAATTTGATTTATATAAACGAATCGTTTAAAGGTGAACGCTCACTAGGCAGCACCGTATGCGTTTTGTGTTGTAAACATATGGAAGTTGACGGGAACATTGTTGCCAGTTTGTTGTTATGATAGTATTCGAACGTTCGAATAACGCGTCAATGGGGGGATCTTCTGCAATTTTGCTGATATATAGAGGCCGAACATAAAAATGTGGATATCGTACAGTTTTCGGGAGCGCTAATAGCTAAAGCATTGGCGTAGTTCGACGTTGGCGATTCCAAAATTCATTAAATTTTCGTTCATATTCTTTATGGTACAGTAATTGATTGGACCCTAATGGACGGCACACCATTTCTTTGTGACTCCGTTAGTTTATATCACGGTCTTATAAACAGGTTCTTAACACTACCTGAAATTGGGGCTAATTCTTATTGAAATGAAATGTGGTGGGAGCAACTGTTGAGGGAACAAATAGTAAGACAAAGATAAAAATATAAATTAGAAAAAAAGAACAAATTTAGTATACTACAGTCATCTCGTTCTCTCGACAATTGCGCTGTTTATTAGGAACTAAAGTTAGCTTCAATAACGAACTCATGTTAGTGTCAAGACCTATTTATAAGACCGTAATCTATACACAACATACACGATGTTCTGACGTCAGTATGGGTTGTTTTTTTTCAGAAAATTTGTCCCATCTCTACTGATATGGTGATGCGTATACTGTGCTGGCTAGTGAGCGTCCACATTTAGAAACGAAAAGTCTAAAACAATCAACGATTAAACTTTCATCTCACTATTATTCACTCTATCGATCTTTTATAAATATTAAAGTTAAAGTTTTCCATCAGTTTATAATACGAAATAAATATCTAACAGTAATTTTCACGTGCCACATTATATAACTTTCAACTCCAATTTATGGAAATTCCTATTATAAACAAAGACCAAACTTTGTTTTAATTATACAAAACGATGTTTTATATACAAACGAAAATGAAAAGTAGAAAATATAAAATCAAAATAGTTAATCAAATTTGAATAAAATTAGGTTAGAATACAACACTATTACAGAATTCTATATTACCGACTGGGTTATGTCAACAACAACAACAACAAAAACAGCAATAATTTCGATCACCCGTTACATAAAAAAGAGTAACACACGTGTAGAAAATCAATTTACGCATAACAACAACAACAAAAAAATACAGAACCTTGTAGACATTATAAATCAAAAGACAATTGAATTTTTTCTTATTCGCCCTGTTGATCCCAAATGTGTTCAGTTATATTAAAATAAAAAAGAAAAAACAACGCTACCCTTATGAATTTTCTTTTGTCGTAAAATCAATAACGAAAATTCAATAAAGAACACCGTTTTCCATTTTCAATCATTTTATATCACAGATGAGACAAAAGGAAAAACAGATTTGCTTACAAAATTACCAAAAATTCACCCCACGAATTTTCTAATTATCTTTAAAAATAAATAAATGAATAATAGATGATGACGGACACTTTGCATTTGAAAAGGGGATGGAACGATTGTGCCTCATTTGAATAAATAATGAAATACTCTAAAAGTTTTATTTGAGCAGAGCCGGATCGGAAACGAATTGCGCCCGGAACAAATATGACTTGCAGGCGCCCGTTTTCAGTCTATTGGAAACTGTGCCCGGGTAGGTGCCCCTGTAGACACCACCACCACCACCACCACAGATCCGGCACTGTATTTCGAATGTGGGTGCAGAAAAGAAAACACTTACCCTTACAACACACCACCGACGACGACGACAAACAATTGTACGATGCAATGGTAATGTGATTGTGATTTAAATATTCATATGATTGTCGTTTTGTTTTCTATACAATCAAAACACGTTTGTTTGTTGACAAGAATTTGAGCAATTATTATTGAAATACACAATTTATTTAGAAACAAATTAAATCAAAAATTTCCATAAATATTTAGAGGTTAAGTTTCGATTGTTTATTGTCAAGATTTTTTTGTTTTTTTTGCTAAGGTTTATAATATCACTGTCAGATGGCGTTGCTGTTGTGCAATTCCAACGCCTACTGCATCCATATAAAATGGTTATTGATTTTTATTTAAAAATTTATAGAAAAAATCGGGTGTATCAGTAATTGAAATCATTAATTTATAAATGTGATTAATCATTAACGATTATTATTATTAATCAAATGGGTGCCAAATACGGGCCCCTCTCAAGAGAGTCTCGCAGCAGGTCAGATCGAGTCCCATGAGAGAGTAGGGGATATGAGTCAAAGGAGAAATCATTATTGTGCATGACCAAGCGATAGAAGTTTTCCTTAAAAATTGATATTTCCATTTATCGAAGTCACATAAAACAAGAGTCGATTTACATTTAGAATTAAAATATGTAGGTTAAAGAAAAAAAAATTATTGTGTTATGCCTCGCCCACATCTATCGCACAATCACAAACGAATGGGACCAATCGCAAACGAATGGAATTGTCATGCGCAGACTGGAGTAGTAGAATGACCTTGCATTCGCTTGTGCTCCACTAAACAAAGATTTGCTTTTACAGTCGACACTACATAGAATACGAACGAATGCGAACGATTTTGATTTCTATTGAAGTAACCCAAAATCGATCGCGTTTCAATTGCCGTCTAAACTATGTTTACATTTGCGTCCGTACCCATTCGTTCGTGATCGTTTGATAGATGTGGACGGGGTTTTGGATCTCATACAATTTTGATAAGGACTTGAATGCTTATGTGGTTATAAATAAATCAGCTGCCTTTTAACTTAACTTGACTTTTTGCGTTTTAAATAATTATTAAACGTAAATGTAAAAAGACGCTTGTTTTCGGAACAAGAAAATATCATTTTTTCAAAGAAAAATTCCATCACTTGGCAATGTGCATTAATGATATCTTTTTACCCCCTACTCAACCCCATGGAACTCGATCTAACCTATCGTGAGACGCTCCTCCCCCCAAGACTTGGTCAATCATTATCGCCAACTTAGAAATATTAAACTACCCCAAAATTTCAACTTTAATAATAATAAAATAGATTACGTACACAATAATATTGAAATATTATTTTGATGAATTTTAATGAATTATTATTATTATTGCGTTTAATTCGTTAATAATTGAATCAATTCGTTCTGTGTTATTATCGAGACTACAGTGCTGCAAATTGAGAAATTTGATTACTAGATTCAGTATGGCCAACTGTTGTTGGAACTGTCAGAAAGTAGGTCAATATTTTACATTTTCAATACGTATGCTCATATGTTGAGCATTAATTCTGAGAATTATTCGTTTTTGAGGTATTTATTAAAAAAAAAACAAATTCAATACGTATTCATTCTATTTAATTCAATTCAATTGATTCATTAATTCTCACATAAATTTCCAGCATTTCCAATATTCTAACCACACTTGATTGATAATGGATGAATAGAGACAAGAATTTATTTATTATTATTATTATTATTAATCTATTATTATTATTATTATTATTAATTAATAAATAAATATATGGAGAATATGGCGGAGAAATTGGGCTTAGGTAGTGATGTTAGACAATTGAAAATTGGCCAAAGTTTTACAGATCCAAAATCATCAGCGTTTCATTCAATCAAATGTTGAGTTTTTGTTTTTTTTTCAATTGTGAAATTTCAATAATAATTTCTGTATTCATTTTTAGATGACTTTAAGCCGGCTTCAGTTGATCGAAATAAAATTGCAACAGTTGATGTTGGTAGTAATCATCAAGTTACAGTTACTGTACCCCATTTAGGTAGATATTATTGTTGAAGACATTTTTTTTTTGCTTAGAATTAATCAATTGTTTGTTTTTTTTATAGATGGTGCTGGTGTACCACAGACAGTATTTAAAGGATCACAACGTTTATATCAAAAAGAATGCGTTTTAATTATAGATCGTGTTACTGGTGAAATTACATTAGAGAAATTAGCATGTAATGTACAAGTGAAGAAAACTAGAAGTGAATCAACGAAATTACCATTACCACAAGCTGGACAAAATAATGAACGTTCAAATAATTTAACATCAAGATCACAAACACCACCAATAGGACAACGTATATCACATAAAACAAAAGTAACAAGTGGTAGTAGACGTCCAGATAGACAAATTACACATTTAGTACCAAAACATTCACCATTACATGCAAGTCCAAATTATCCATCACCAGGACATCATAATAAAAGTCCAAAACGTGACAATCACGAGTATGTGTATTTGTTTGTTGTTATATTAATTAATTATTGATGATAATTGTTTGTTTTTGTTTTTTTTTTGTAGGATACATCCAAGTACATTGGCAAGTTTACCAATGATTGGTATTGATGATTTTGATCAACCATCATCAATAATACAAACACAATCAACAACAATCATACAAACAAATAATCAAATAGCAACAACATCACATATTAATAATAATAATAATAATAATAATGAGAAATC
The DNA here is from genome assembly GCA_028455855.1 of Meloe dianella. Taxonomy (NCBI): domain Eukaryota; kingdom Metazoa; phylum Arthropoda; class Insecta; order Coleoptera; family Meloidae; genus Meloe; species Meloe dianella. The sequence continues at coordinate 2,150,252 of JAPTHL010000050.1, read as the reverse complement.
ACCAAACTTCAATTTATCAGATGATGATCATGATAATGATGATGATAATAATATTGAACATATACGTGATCATAATAATCATATAAATAATAATGGTAGTAATGTAATTGGTGAAATTACAGATACATCATCATCTAGTAGTGGTAGTGAATCAGATACAGATCCTGATAATACAGTGATAGAAAAACATAAAAATAATAGTAATAGTAATAATAATAATAATAATAGTCATCATCATAATAAAATACAACAAAACGGCCATACGAATTGTAGTGAAAATACACAAAAATTACCAACACATTTGCTCAATGAAGATCTGTGTTTATCTGAATCAGGATCTGATTCAGATTAGATAATTTCTATGGCAGAGAACAAAAAGAAATTGAAACCAAACAAGGAAAACTTGACCTGACCTGACCTGACCTGCGGCAATGTTTATATGGTAAATGAGACTCATTTGTTATCATTATTATCATACAAAAAAAAATAAATGATGTAATATTTCTGTATGATATTGATAGAAATACATACGAAAAGCATTCTTAATTGTTGCTGTTTTCATTTTATTGTTAAATTATTAAAACAAGAAATAATAATTGATTTCAAAATGGTTGAGGTAGACAACCAACAATACGGACAATATGATGATTTTGACAATGGCTGTGTGCTTTACGGTTTGAAGTGAATCGAACGCATGCGCAAATGCTGTTTGGGCATACGTGAAAGATTCAGCTCACAGTCTTGACACTATCAGAGAGTGGTGGTAATTCTTATTGAAGTTAAATGTGGTGGCGCAACTGGCGATGGAACAAATAGAAAGACTAATAAAACAAAGATGATCAAAGTTCATATCATACGAGTCATCTTTGTTTTGTATTCTTTATCTCATTTCAACAAGTTTAGTATACTATAAGCATCTTTGTCTTACTTCTGGTTGTCTCGACAATTGCGCCGATTATTAGGAACTAAAGTTGACTTCTATAACGAACTCATGATATACCATATCCACGATTCTAATGTCGAATTTTGCAAAACTGCTGGCAACCAAATATTTCAAAAGTCCCTGACTTACTCCAACTAGTTTAGAAAAAAATGCGTATGTTATATTGGTACTCTTGCTTTTCACCGTGTAGCATAGACAGGTTAGTGACAATTCTGTCATTTGAAATTCGACATTAGAATCGTGGTTATGGTATACACACATTCTATTATATTGGCGATATTTTAAAATAACTACATTCTTCTATTAAATACAACTTTAAATTGATTTTTAATTTTAATATTGACTGCACAACAATAGGTTATATAATAATGAAACTGACTGACATCTAGCGGCGATATTGTAAGCAATCCAGCAACACAGCGCCCTCATTCACATGTAAAACACGATAACCTTGGTTTTTATGGGCGGGGGAGATACAGAAACTATCTAGTACCAATATTACAGAACAAAAATCACTAGTTTGATCAACTGAATATAGTTCATCAGATCTTATCCTATTATATGCAAGTATTTCAAATGGGACTTCTCAATTTTAACCACTTGACCTTGGTTCCGATTTAATAAAACAGATATAACACCAAAAAAAAATAACCCAAATAAGCGAACCAATGAATAAATTATCTTATCAGATAATCTATCGATCGATTCTCAAATATATCATCATCAGGTCTTTGTTTGTAGTTATCCAATTGTTATATCGGTGTTGGTTTATTTGTGTATCATGTCTTTAATTATGCGTAAATTGAGTGATATTGAAAGATTTCTTAATCGAGGACAACGTCAACAACCGGATGCTGTTGGTTTTGTTGAAGCAAATCCACAAAATTTCCAATCATCATCAACAACAACAACAACAACACGTGAGAAACAAAAGAATTCAGTGATTAGTAATCAACCACCATTAATTGATATAACAACGAATTATTATAAAATGGATCATCAACAACGTGGTTTAGCTATTATTTTCAATCATCAAACATTCGATGATTATTTACATTTAAAACAACGTGATGGTACAGATGTTGATTGCATGAAAATGATTGAAACATTAAAACATTTACATTTCAACATAAATATTTTTCATGATTTAACATTTGATCAAATTTGTGAACAATTAAAATCAATATCAAATTACAATCATGATAATTGTGATTGTTTATGGATATGTATTTTAACGCATGGTTTAAATGGCTTATTATATGCCAAAGATAAAACGTATGAACTTGATAATATTTTATATTATTTAACAATCGATAAATGTAGAACATTAGCTGGTAAACCGAAGATTTTAACATTGCAAGCATGCCAAGGGGAACGTGTCGATTTTGGCCATCCAACAATAATCAGGAATATACAGAAAGATGGCCAACGTACTGTACATTATAGTGTACCAACACGTGCTGATTTCCTATTAATACACTCCTCGCCACCTGGTAATTAAATTCAATTAAAAACAAACACAATCAATTCACTAATTAACAATTACACACAGGTTACGTATCTTATCGGCATACAGATAATGGTTCATGGTTTATCAATGTTTTAACACAACATTTAAAAGAGAAAGCTTATACAGTCGATATATTCACATTAATTACAGCTGTTGCACAACATGTTGCATTGAATTATCGTAAACAATCGAAATTCTCACCATTACATTATGAACAACAAATGCCGTATTTTACAAGTACACTAACGAAACTGTTACAACTCCAACCGAAACAAGTGCCAATATCTGATGGATTGTAGTTGAACATTACTCATCAATATTTCAAATAGGGAATATTGCGTCTTTTGTTTGTTTTAGGTTTATTTTAGGCTTCTTCGACGATTTTGACGGAATTTTTTCATACATTTGATACAATTATTCGTGAAAAACGCGCTTTAATTGTATCAAATGTGCAAATCATTCGATCTAATCACTTTGTACTTGCTATAATCACATTCAATTAATCGTAATTCTCGGAATTATTGATTGATTATCATTTATTTACGGTAAATAAATGAAAATTCGCACGAAATTTTGATTAAATTTGATGGAAATTGTACGATTTTAAATAAAATTTGTTAAGATTCCAAGTGATAGTATTCGATGTATTGTATCTGAAACATAACCTCAAATTTTCAAAAGAAAAACTACTAAATTTAATGAAATTTATTTGAACAAATTAACAGAATTCGTAACAATGTCTATGATTCTTTTTTCCTACGGTAAATTTTGATAATTTTGTGAATTTTGCCATAAATTGACAATGGTGGATGTTCAATTCATCGGATCTTGTCCTGTGTGCGTGTTTGTTCAATTTGATTATTTCAATGATTATTTGAAATGATTTTCGATTTCTGCGAAACTTTTACGTAATGTTTCCGGTAAGAAAACGAAAATAAAACAAACACCACATAAATTGATAATTGACATAATAAAAAATAAATATTGTATTTGAATTAAATCTAATAGAAATGGGAAGATTTTAACAATAAAAAACATTATTATATACGCAATTGATATCATAATGCCACCTAATTTGGCACGTACTGTCACTGGTAATAATTCACCAATTAATGTCCATGGTATCACTAAATAACCTAAACTACTAAAACAAACATAACCTAACATACAATAGATAGCGAAATTGTTACCAGTAACATTCGATTTTTCCAATTGATCAGTTGGTACAACTGTCAAATACATGTAGATACCCGCAATTAAGCTTGTTGCACACATACCAATACCAGAGATGAAGAACAATAAACGACGACCGACACGTTTTGAGATGACTGCTGAAATGATTGACATAACAAAACGGATACTACCCAACAGTATTAACGCTAGATAATCATTGAAATTCTCTTGGAAACGTCCACCAATACGTCGGAACAAATCAACAGCATAAAAAATTATCACGTAAGCACCACTAAATTGTTGAAATAAAAATATTATTAATAATATCAAAAATGGTTTGTATACATGTGGTTGTTTATAAATATTCAAATTTTCACGTATACGCAACAAACTGGAACGTTCATCGGCAATATTTTCCGCTAATAAATGTTTACGTTGTCGTAATGTTTTCATTAATTTCATATATTCCTGTTCATAGATCTACAATTAGATAGATTAGAAAATGGCGTCAAATTTCTTTTTTATATAGGTTATATTTCATTTACATTCATATCATTATACAGCCATTTTAGTGAACGTGCCGCTTTTGTTGGATTATTTTTGAAAATTATCAACCAATACGGACTTTCTGGTATGAAACATAATAGAATTAAACTGATAACGACTAGTGTAAAATTCAAAAAAGCCATCGTCCGCCATTTTAACCATAAACCTTCAATTCAAAATGGTGCCATAGTGGTCTTTGAATGGTGTTGAAATGAACCGCATACGCCTGCACAAATGGTATGGGTCCCATATTGTAGTAAATGCCATTTGCGCAGTCGTAAACGGATCATTTCAACACCTTTACGATCACTTCAAACCGTAAAGTACACAGCTAACAACTCACCTAAACCACATGTAATTAGGATACCAAACGACACAAACACGCTGTTAAGGCTTAATAACATTGTACGAAAATTCGGATGCGTAATTTCACTAACATAAACTAATGCTGCAGTAGTTAAACCACCACTAAAACCAGCTATCACACGTGCTATCAATATATGCCAGATATTTTCTGATACACCCTGTATTAACCATGCTATACCAAATGGTATTGTTGTTAGTATACACATATTTTTACGTCCAAATTTATCCATTAACGGTCCAATAATGAATGAACCTAATGGTAAAGCAATTGCAACAATACTAGCTATATATTTATGCAAAGAAAAATCAAAAACTAAAATTAGGCTATGCTCAAAATGATGTTTTAAAGTAAACACTCATTAGAATGCATCGTTAGGAATAATGCAGATATATACGGTGCTGACTAATGAGCGCCCACCCTTAATTTCCTAACCTATCCATGATGCTTCCGATTTCGTTACATGTATCTCACTTTCTTTATCATCTAATTGTGGTAATAATATAGCACTAAATGACATATTAATACCAGCATGAATTACTAATGAATGTGCAATACAACATGCTAAAATCTATAAAAAATTGCAAAAAAAGAACAAAATGGCTGAATGTTTATTGAGACAAAAAAAACACATAACCTTACTTGTTTAATAGTATGCCGCCATTTTATTGTATCATTCCTTTGGACATCTACTACAAAACTTGTTTCAACCAATTCGTTATCTTGTTTCGGGCAGCCGCCACTGGCGGCGCTATCATCATTAGCAGTACTCATTGTTTTAAAACAAATAGATCCGTGATTGAAAAACTAAAAACATTATCAATAAAACTCAATGATTAGATGATAATATAAAAATGTATGAAGGTTAATTGTTATTATCTGGTTAATGATAAGAAAATTGCGAGTAATTTTTTTCCGTCATTATGAATTATGTCACTCTAACCTTAACAACATTTCCTTGTTTTTAGTGGGACCAAACAAAGAGAACAAAGCTGTGTCCTTTACGTTTTGATATGTTCCTAACGGTGTTGAATTAAATCAGTTACGCATGCGCAACTAGTATCTACTATCATGTATTAAATACCATTTGCGCAGGCGTAAATGATTTATATAATTCAACACCATTGAGCTACTTTCCACACGTAAAGAGTACAGGCACAAATACGTGGCGAGAATAATTTGAAAATTTTTGGTTAGGATATGTTTAAAATTTTACCTTCTACTGTGTCTGTCTACAAAATTAATTGATTGAGCAAAATCTTTGAAAACTCACCAGAATTTTCCAATATATTCGACCAACAAATTATTTTTGTTAATTAAATAGAAAGATGCGAAAAAATAACCCGATGTAAATCAAATAAATGAACAAATAAGCAAATAATATAATCTAAATCTATCATTATCTTAATTATTTGTTTTGTAATTATATATGTTGATTAATTCATTCATTAAGGTCGATTCATAATGGTCCCAATAAGATTTAACACAACCAATTAGTGTGAGCTTACCATAAGCTAAATTGATGTAACTGTAACCACATCCACTATTATTTTTTCTATATAAAAATTGGCAATTTTTGTGTTTATTTCTACTTACCCGGACAGAATTTGTTATTAAATACTTCTATTGATGATTTTTTTCTATTAATTTAACCTACAATTTGAACAAATAAAAATTGTGCTATTAACCACTTCCAAAAGTTTAATTTTTGGCATGCTAGTTTTCTACGTAAAAGAAAACCATTTCAACTGAACTAAACTGATAGCAATTGTTGACTAACTAATTCTAAACTCATTTAAAAGTACAAATAGTAAAACAGTAATGATTATATTTAATTGGATCGTGATTTTCGAAAATTTTTAGGTTAGGTTTTCTGTTACAAAGCGAAAACTATTATAACATTAACTAAATATTTATTTATTTATTCATACAAAAAAATATTTAATTAAATAATTAAATTAAATAATAATTGTAAATTAGTAAGTAATTTCGATAAAAATAATTGCAAGCATTCCAAATCATTTTATCGTTACAGGAAACTGTATTATCAACAATAATCTTATCAGAGAAATAGCGCGATATCATCTATCCTTATCCAACATATATGAATCATACAGATAGACAGAAAAAAAGAACGCATTTTGGGTGGGGTTTTTGTCGTTTGATTGTGTCAAGTGTTTTTTTTTTTGGGGGGTATTTGGTTGTGGTTTTTTTTGTTATTACTTAAAACAACAACAACAACGAAAATTAATAATTTTCTTAATTAGAATATAAACAACAACAACAACAAATGTGGTTTAATTGTGTGATGATAATTTAATTATTCGAAAACAATGCAAAATAAATTATTAGTGAATTTATCGACTGAGCTGATTAATTTGAGGTTAGTTTTATTGGAAATTTAGAAAAATTAGCAAAATAGGAACAGCCCACTATATATATATATATATATATATATATAATATATATATATATATATATATATATATATATATTTATATATATACGGGCGAATCTAGCCACCTATGATTATTATTATTTTGACAGTTGTGGTCGGATTTAACCTCGACGTTTTGTGATTTGGCAATTGTTTTAAAAGGAGTCGAAAATTTTGATTGTTTTTCCATTGGCTACTATTCAGAAATTCGATTTTGTTTGAAGAACAAAAAAAAAACATTTACAGGGTTGATTTTGTCTGATAGGACTTTTTTTTATTGATTTCGTATTAAATTCAAAAGTCATTATATCATGTGAACAATTTATTTCGTGTATAGTGGTGCGGTGTTTGTTTCTTCTTTTTTTGATTAAAGAAATATTTACCCTGAAATGATATTAAATGGGGAGAAAAAAAATTTGTGAAAGTCAAAAAATTGCAAAATACAAATTCCATTGGATATATACATTTCGTTTTTTTTTTTATTATTATAGTTTAGTTAGACGCCATTTTGATATTATGTCTTGTTCAAAGCATTTGTGTAAGTGTCAAAAAATTAATTTGATTCGTCCCCCATATTATTTTTTTTTGCTCGATTTAATGTAAATTCGTTGGGAAATTTTCGAAAAATACCCGAAAAACAAAAACGCACATTGCCATGGATCGTAGATAGCCGATTGTTTGTTAACAATTGAAAATTTTGACAGTTTACCACTCTGTTTTCATCTCTAATAATAATAATAATAATAACTATTATTTTTCTATCCCTCTTTAATTATATATATATATATATATATATATTTTTTTATTAAACTCAAATGTGATCTAATTAATCACTAATTATTGATGAATTTTTATTTAATTGATTTATAATAATAATTGAACAAAACAGGGTGAATGTTAATCGACAAGGGTGGCTATGATGATGACGATATAATTTGCATTTGTTTTGTTTTTTCACGTCATGTTCGCCCATCAATTTCATAGATCACTCAATTGTGATTTTTTCCAAATTAATTAATTAATTAATTCTATATAATTAACGAATCTATCAATAATTGTGATGGTAATATGTTTTTGTTTTGTTAATTAATTTGATTGAATTTCCTTGAACATAACCTCAAATTTTATTGATTTCAGTGCAATGATATCGTAGTAAGCAGTTATTTGTGTGGGTGGTGTTGTTGTTGAATTTTTCGTTAATTAAAACAAAAAACAAATTAACCCCTAAATTATTAGTGTTTGTGTATTGGTGATATAAAAGAGACGAAAAATGGCACCAGTACCACGACCAGGTAGTTTACGTGATCCAGAAATTGCTGATTTATTCTTTAAACATGATCCAGAGAAGATATTTGAGGATTTACGTGAAATTGGACATGGTTCATTTGGTGCTGTTTATTATGCACGTTGTTTATTAACCAAAGAGATTGTTGCAATTAAAAAAATGTCATATGTTGGTAAACAAAGTATGGAAAAATGGCAGGATATTATAAAAGAGATACGTTTTTTAAAACAATTAGATCATCCAAATACAATTGAATATAAAGGTTGTTATTTAAGAGAGAATACAGCATGGTTAGTTATGGAATATTGTTTAGGTTCAGCTAGTGATATTATTGAAGTACATAAAAGACCATTAATGGAAGATGAAATTTCAGCAATATGTGATGGTGTATTAATGGGATTAAGTTATTTACATAATTTAGGACGTATACATAGGTATAAAATCAAATAATACGATCTATAATTAATTTGATTGATTTTTAATGAATTGTCCCAGGGATATAAAAGCTGGTAATATATTATTAACAGAGAATGGTACAGTGAAATTAGCTGATTTTGGTAGTGCATCAATAAAATGTCCAGCAAATTCATTTGTTGGCACACCATATTGGATGGCACCAGAAGTAATATTAGCAATGGATGAAGGCCAATATGATGGTAAAGTTGATGTATGGTCATTAGGTATAACATGTATTGAATTAGCTGAACGTAAACCACCATATTTTAATATGAATGCAATGGCTGCATTATATCATATTGCACAAAATGATCCACCAACATTACAATCATCTGAATGGTCGGAAATGTTTAAAAATTTCGTTGAAGCATGCTTACAGGTATAATTTTCAATTAAAATAAATAAATAAATAAAAATAAATAATAATCTTAGATTAATTGATTTTAATAGAAATCACCTGGTAATCGTCTACCATCATCAATGTTATTATCACATAATTTCGTAACACGCCAACGTAGTACCAATGTATTAATTGATTTAATACAACGTACAAAAGCGGCTGTACGTGATTTAGATAATTTAAATTATAGAAAAATGAAAAAGATATTAATGATTGATAATTGTGAAACGGAAAGTACAATTGATATTGAAGATCAACATGATGAACATGCTGGTGGTGATAGTTCAAAAAGTAATTCAGTAACATCAGAACATTCTGTACATTCAGTTGGTGTATCAGCTAGTAGTCAATCAAGTAGTACAAATAGTTTACAAGCTGATAATACAACAACAACAACAACACGTCGTCGTTGTATTAATAGTAATATTAATCATACACCAATAACAATACCATCAATACAACAACCACAATTACAACAACAATTGAGTGGTGCAGCATCATCATCATCAAATGATCAATATCATCAACAACACCATCATCATCATCATCATCATCATCATCATGGTGCTAATAATTTTGCAACAATACGTACAACTAGTATTGTAACAAAACAACAAAAAGAACATATGCAAGAGGAGATGCATGAACAAATGAGTGGTTATAAACGTATGAGACGTGAACATCAAAGTGCATTATTAAAATTAGAAGAGAAATGTAAAATGGAAATGGAATCACATAAAAATCAATTAGATAAAGAATATGAAGTATTATTGCAGAATTTTAGTAAAGAATTAGAAAAATTACAAACGAAATATCAACAAGAATTAGAACGTAAAACAAAACAAAGTACAACTAGTGAAAAGAAATTAATTAAAGATATAACAAGTCGCCAAGAAATTGATAGGAAAGCATTTGATACACATAGAAAAAAAGAATATAAATTGAATAAAGAACGTTGGAAAAGGGAATTATCACAAGATGATTCAACACCAAAACGACAACGTGATGCTACATTACAGTAAATCACTTTAATTAATCCATTTCGAATTACAATCGATTTTTTTTTCATTTTTTTTTAGGACACATAAAGATAATTTGAAATTGGTAGATGCACAAGATGAGCAACGTTTAATTCGTGGCCAAAAAGAATATTTAGAATTAGAAGTTAGGAAATTCCGTAGAAAACGTTTATTATCATATCATCAATTAGAACAAGATTTATTAAGGCAAGAATTAAATAAACGCCAACAACAATTAGAACAGGCACATGCAATGTTATTAAGACATCATGAGAAAACACAAGAATTAGAATATAGACAACAGAAAGCTGTACATGCACTACGTGAAGATCAAGTAATTATTTTCGTTTGTTCTATTTTTATAGTTTCTTAAAGCGGGTTTTTCCTCCAACCAAACGAACGAAAAATGGGTACAGAAATCTTTCAATATTTACCTTAAGCCCTGTCTACATCTTACGGACGAATATGAACGAATGAAAACACATGTAAATGTTTGAACAGTGTGGACGACAAATCAAATGCGAACAAATTCGATCGATCTTGGCAAACCGACAATCAATCAGTTGTCGGTATATCAAAGGAAATTGTTTGTTCGTGTTCGTACAGTGTGAACGGAAAGTACAAATGTTTATTGAGTGGAACACAAGCGTTTGAATTTGTTTGCATTCGTTCGTTAGGAGCGGACGAGGCTTAAGAAGATGCAAACAATTTCCATTACATATTGACAGTTCGTAAATAAACCGCTTGTAAACTCCATTCGGAAAAAAATCGAGTCTTTCAATATTTATCTTAAGCCCCGACTACATCTAACAAACGAATGTGAACGAACTCAAACACATGTTAATGTGTCCACAGTGTGAACAGCAAATCAAATGCAATCGAACATGGCAAATCGACAAATCCGCCAATTGTACAAATGTTTATTGAGTGGAATAAAAGCGATATTCAACTATCGTTTGAATTCGTTCGCATTCGTTTGTTTAAGAAAGGGCAAAATCATTTCTGTACTCGGAAAACTCGAGTCTTTCAATATTCATCTCATGTTCCGTCTTCAGCTAACGAACGCAAACACAACGCAAATGTGTGTACGGCAAATCAAATGCGATCCGCCAGTTGTTGGTGCTTCAAAGAAAATTGTTTGTTCGCATTCGTTCATGTTCGTGGTGTTAGATCGACAGGTACACATGTTTATTGAGTGGACCACAATCGATATTCATCTATCGTTTGAATTTGTTTGCATTCGTTCGTTAGATGTGGATGGGGCTTAAGAAAATGTAAATAATTTCCTCTATATAATGGCAGTTTGTAAATACGTTGAAATTTTTTGTTCTAAACCACTTTTAAACTGAATTCGGAAAAACTCAGTGGGTTTCAATATTTATCTTAAGCCCCGTCTACAGCTAACGAACACAAACACATATGGCAAATGTGTGCACTGTGTAGACGGCAAATCCAATGCGATCGTACATGGCAAACGGCAATTAGCCAATTGTCGGTACTTCAATGGGAATTGTTCGTTCGCATTCGTGTAGTGTGAACGGTGCTTAAGAAAATGCTAAGCAGTTGTGTTTTTTTTTGTTCGACACGCGTTTGTGTTGTATTTTTATGTTTTGTTCATTTATTGAAGAATCATTATTAAATTTACAAATTATTTTCCAGGTATTAAATCAACATAATACAGAATTAGCAAATCAAGCTGAATATATGAAACGTGCTGAACGTGAATTACGTAAAAAACATGCATTAGAAGTGAAACAACAACCGAAATCATTAAAACAAAAAGAGATGATGGTACGTAAACAATTCCGTGAAACATGTAAAGTACAAACAAAACAATATAAAGCATTAAAAGCACAAATTTTATCAAATACACCAAAGGATGAACAAAAATCAGTTATAAAAAAATTAAAAGAGGAACAACGTCGTAAATTAGCATTATTAGGTGATCAATATGAACAAAGTATTGCTGAAATGTTACAAAAACAATGTTTACGTTTAGATGAAAGTCAAGAACATGAATTACAACAATTAAATGAACGTTTACATTATGAATTAGAAATTTTGATGGCATATCAAAGTAAAAATAAAATGCAAGCACAAGCACAACGTGATCGTGAACGTAAAGAATTAGAAGAACGTGTTGCTGTACGTAAATCATTATTAGAACAGAAAATGAATTCGGAAACACAACGATTTTTAGAGGAACGTGCCGAACGTATACGTATATTACATGAGAAACAAGAACGTGAATTAGAAGAATTCGATCATGAATCAGTTTTATTAGGATTTAGGTAAATTAATTAATTTGACATTATAATTTAATTACGATTAATTTATTTTTTTTGTTTTGTAGTGCTTTAGCGATTGCGGAAATTTCACGTGAAAACTATGAAGATGATGCCAGTTTATCAGGTTCTATGTTGAGTTTAGCTCATTCCAATAGTTCGACAAGTTTCCCACCAAGTTCTGTCTAGTTTTGTTCTGTTTTAAACATTTTGTTTGTGTGTTTTTTTTTTAATTAAATCAATTAGAAGAGAGAGTCGGAAATCGAAAATGTATAATTTTTGATTTTTTTTCCTTTGCATATATTTGTATATAATTTGTGTATAATTTTTGTTGAACGAAATGTCGATGATGATAGAAGAAAACAGAAGCAGACAATTGGGGAAGTGTTTTTCGTTATTTCGTGTTTTTTTTTTTGTTAAATAGTGATTGACCAGTGTTTCTCAAATTTAATTAATTAATGAATTAATTAATTTTTTTGTTGTATAGTTATAATGAATGAATGTACGCGTATGCGGGTGAGATAGAGAGCTCAATTTAATTTAATTTAATTTATATGAAAAAATAATATTAGAAAGACTAACAAATACCAAAAAAAAATATGAAAATTTCAAAATAAAATATGTGTGCGTGCGTGCGTGTGTGTATGTGTGTGTATAGAAATTGGACGAAGAGGTGTAATTTTTCATGGGTGTTTTTTTTTATAACAACATCACAAATTAACTGGGAGACAAGCACGTTCCAATTTCTGGATTTTTAGAAAAGTATCATTTTTGCATTTATTATTTTAATTGAGAGAGAGTGTGAGAGTGAGAGAGATATAGAAGTGTTTTCCTTCATTTTTTTTTTCTTTTTGTATATAGTATATATGATATATATATATATATATATATATATAATTAAAATTAATTATAATATTATTGATAATAATGATAATAATTTACCAAAACCAATTGTAATGATAAATATATTATAAAACTTTTTTGGTGTTTCATTTTTGTTTGAATTGGAGTTTTAGATATTGCAGTTTATGGGAATTTCCTGAATTTCCTTCGCTCCCCATTTCTTTTTTTGTTTGGTTTCTTCTACCGCTCCCTCTCTATCACTCTTTCAAGTCTTCATTTCCACTGTGCAAGTAACTTGCAGTCAGTTACTTGCACTTAGAAACTTTATCTGTGTAAGAAGAACAATAATGGGGAGGAACACTGCCTGAGAGTTTCCAAAACTTTCACAAAAAATTACGCAATGACTTCGCAAAAATCCCTAAGAACTTCACAAGAAAAGTCTCTAAAAACCTGCAAAAGTTTCTCAAAAATCTCTAAAAACTTCAAAATAGCTTTAAAAGACTTGCACAGAGCAGTACCGGTCCGAGGGAGGAGCACCTGTCCCGGTCGCAGTTTCGCATATGGGGCGCCAATCATGAGTTTGCGTTTCCATTGATAGACATAGACTAAACAAAGGGCGCCTATAACACATGCTTGTCCCGGGCGTAATTTATTCCCGGTCCGGCTCTGGCAAAGTTTCTAAAAACATGCAGAAAGTCACAAATAAGTCGCAAAAAGGTTTCTAACAACGTCAACAATAGTTTTTAATAACTCGCAAGGAGATTCTGAAAACCTCACAAAAAAGTCACTGAAAACCCGCCAAAAAGTTTCTGAAATTTCGGAAGATTCTAAAAACTAGCAAAAAATTTCGAAAATCTTACAGAGAAATTCTGAAAATTCACGAGGAGTTTCTAAAAACCTGCAGAAAGTCTCCCAAAACCCGCGAAAAAATCTCTTAAAACCTTCTAAAATCTCACACAAAGTCTAATAACTTCCAAAAAAGCTCCTACAGATTTGGAATGATATTCCAAAAACTAACAAGTTTCTAAAAACTCGCAGAAAGTCTAGCAACGCCCAATAAAGTCACTAAAAACCCGCAAAAGTCACTACAAACTTGCAGAATTTCTTAAAATACGCAAAACTTTATAAAAGTCAGCAGAAAACTTCTAAAATACCTGCTGAAAGTTTTCAAAAACTCGCAGGGAATTCCCAAGTCTCTAAAAATTCCCAAAACACGCAGAAAAGTTTCTAGAAACTTGTAGGAAGATTCTAGAAACTTGAAAAAAGCCTTTGAAAATTCGCAATATTCTAAAAACTGGCAAGTTACTAAATTCCTCACAAAAATCCCAAAAAAGTCTCTAAAAACACGCAGGAAATATCTAAAAAAGTTTCCAAAAACTCGCAGAGAATTCCCAAAAACTTCTCAAAAGTCTCTAAAAACTGCCAAAACACACAAAAAAGTTTCTAACAGCTCGCAGCAAGTTTCACAAAAACACGCAGAAAATTTCTTCTAACTCTCACGAAGTTTTTGTCAGTTTTTATACAGATAAACTCCCTATCTGTAGAAAAACTTACTGTGAATATCCTTGAAATATTGTAAACCGTATAAGGAAGACCAAAACAAATTTTCACCATAGCCTACTACTACTATATACAGTTTATACGTAAAAACAAAAATTATTGCTTCAAATGTTTTTTTTTCTCTTTCATTTGTCTTCTTCAATAATACATACATACTTGATTTTACCAAAACTATACACAAAAATTACAATACAAACTAATAGCTTTGTTGTTGTTGTTGTTGTTGCTGTTTAATATAATTTATTATTTTAATAAACATCTCGTTAAAAATTATTTTGTAGGCGAGAATTCCGTTGGCACCATCACTCTACAATGCATTTCACGTATTAAAGGAACTGTATAAGCGACACATTCATCCCAACCAGGACTACGCCAGGCGCTCTCTCTTGTCTCTTTGCGTTTATTCAAATCTTCATAGCCTACAAACAAAAAACGAACGATCGCATTCAACTTTCAATCTAAACTAACAACAAAATCATATGATTTACACCAAATATGATGAACATTATAAAGACGACCAATTTGCGAAAAGAAACCAGCAAATGCTTCATCATTGTTTTGACGATAATTAATTGCACGTGCCCAATTATTGCCCCATTCAATCATTGTGCCCGGCTTCAAGGCATACGAACGTATCTCGTAAATATTATTTGATTGACGCAACAGTATTTGTGGCCAATAACTGAATGCTAACAAATATTGTAGATGTCTTGAACGGACTAATTTGCCTTGTTCTTCATTAATTTTATGAAATTCCTAAGAAACACACATTACAACAGACAACAAAAACGAATTGAATTGATAATTACGGTACTATTATGAAGAATATCGTTGTACAAATCGATTTTCTCATAACCACCGGTGAATTTCCATAAATGCAATGCCTGATCCTGATCACCAACATTCACAGTCCATGAACCAACCAATTCCACAGCCTCTGAGAGTGGTTGTTGTGCCTTAATAAAATCCACCGTTTGTTTACTATCAACAAAAAAGCAAATTCAGCAAATGATTCAAAAATTCAACGATCCAACATGTTTACATGGTATTTAAATAATTCTTTCTAGAATCCGGCCGGAAATTATGCGTTTGCAATGAATAAATGATCTCTTTATCACTCAACATACGACTATGTGATTCTTTTGTTGGTTCAATTTTACGGACGAATATCTTCGATAGCCAAGCATCTTTCAATGATGGTGTTGTTGATAAGGTTCTACAAAAAAAAAACATTATTATTATTATTGATAACAAATAAATCTAGTTGCCAGTATTTGAGCAATTGTTTTTACGATTGCCATTTGTTTCTATCATAGCTACCTTAGATGGTGTGGTAGATTATTGAGGAATTTCAATGAATTCGCCATATTTTTGATATAAATTGATAAAAAACAATACAAATAGCAATGTATTTATAGTTGTATTTCTATGCGGCATTGAAGGTTATCAATTTTTGTCTAATTCGGATCTTGGAACTAATTGTAGCTCCAACAAATTTGTATTATTATTATTATCTTTTGTTGAATTATTATCGAGGTAAACATAATACGAATGAAACGTTTGTATACATTTGATTGATCAATATTTAATTATGAGAACACAGACATTTTGATTTGGCAGATTAAGCTACAATTAGTGACTTGAGTGTTTCTAATGAATTATTGGTTGCATATATTGGAATCCTGATTACCATGTAATGTTTGCGAGAACAAGAAGAAAGAAAACAACCAAACGCAATTAGTACTGTTCACTCTTTCACATTATTCTCAATTCAACTAAACAAAGATAAAGGAGCAACAAATCGCTGCTTCTGTGCAACGACCTTGTCCATTTCAGTCAGCACTCCAATGGTTGCATATTTATAAAGTTTAAGCGGGTGATTTGAAGTATTAAAATGAAACACGCGCATATTTACCATAATTATCTTATATTTATTAAAAATATATATATGTATATATGTAAAAAAACTATACTTAAAACGTATAAAGCCTTTTATAAGTTACATTTCACTAATATTTACACAATTATTTGTCACTATAAAAGAGATTTGTTTTGTGTGTTTTTCAAAAATACATTTGCACCGTTCTGCAATACACGAATATCGATAATATAATTATTAAAAAAATGTATATATATATATATATATATATATATATATATATATATACTCTCCTAATTAAAACTAATCAAGAAAACTGGCAAATTTTTGTTTGATTATCGTTATTGTTTGATCTAATAGCCATTGGTTGCGCCACCGGACGGTGCTCCATATTCGCTTGATGGTGGATTTGACGGGGCGGATGGGCGCCATATTGGTTTTGTGGTACACCACTATCCGGATAGCCGCCGCCGCCACTTTCTTGTTTCTATAAAATCATACGAAATTTTAGATAATTTCTTTGATAGGGACAATTAATTATGAAATCATTAATATTACTTGTGTTTTATAGCGAATAAAGTAGACTTCCGGTTTGCTTGGTTGTGTTGGTGCTGGTGTTGGTATATTGATTTCTGGTCCCTCTTCCGGTTTCTTAACTAAAACGTAAACTAATGTCTTCTCTTCATTTTGTGGTTGTAATGGTATCACTGGTACGGTTGGTGTTGGTGGTGTTGGTGCTTTAATAAAGATGATTTTATAGTGTTTTTGTGGTGCAGCGACTGGTATCTGTTTTGGTGGACGGTATTCATCTTGTTCTGGTGGTGGTACATGTACATAAACATGTTTATGGATTGTTGGTTGTTGTACGGGTGGACCATATTGTGGTGATGGTTGTTGTGGTGCACCATAACTACTTGGTGGCGATGGTGGACTATAACTACCACCACCTCCACTTGGTGGACTGTAATTATAACCACCACCACTCGATACTGGTGGTTCTGGACGTGCCCAAACCACCACCATACATAATGATAACACCTTTATTTAACACAAAATAAACCAAAATTAAAAAAAATACATTTTTGTATAAAAAAAGAAAACAACAAACAAGTAGAAAGTTTAATGGTAATTTGCGTAATTACACCGCGTAACATTTCTACAGTTAGTCATAATTAAATTAATTACAAAACAATTGAACAAAAAAAGAAAAAAGAAGCGAATTAAATGCACAAGTCACTAGATCACTTTTCTTTAATTTTTTTATTTTTTATTATTATTATCTTTTTTTAAGTAACAAAGAAAATACCTACCACAAAAGATCTCATTGTTTAATTGAATGATCGTACAGGAAAAAAGTCTACACACTAACTTTTTAAATGATAGTTGCAAACTATTTATATACACGTTCCATAAGTATTTACCCCCTAAAAACAAATCCACGAGTACCAACCTATAATTGAAAACGAATGATTAAAAAACAAAACAAAAAAAGTAAGAGTGATGAATGATGATGATGATGGTTGGTAGAATAAGAAAAGTAGTAGGAAGGAATTCGTAGAAGATGAGCTAATTTGTGTTTTTTAATAGGTGATGGGGAAATTCCTGCCTTCTTCTCCACCTCTCTCTCTCTCTCTCTCCACCCTATTTTAACTGAAGAAAGGTAAAAGCACTTTTATATTGGGTAATCAAAATGGACATCGAACTCACATCACGTGTTGATAATCCCTTTCTAAAACCCAAAATACAAAGAGAAGAAGACCAACAACAACAACAACAACAACAAAAAATTGAAAGTGTTATTTATTTTTGTCTAGTCTGGACTAGACGCGGCCTAATTCTCACAATAAAGCCGGGTCCTGTTCATTGTTAATTATTACATGATTGCAATTATCTAATTTATAAATATTTACAGATGTTTGTTTCTTTAACCAAAAAAAAAATAAATTACATTTCTAAATAGTTTCTATATCTGTTAATTTTCACATTGAAGTCCAAATTAATCGTTGACATTTTGGTAGTGGCGTGACGTCATCAATGTGGACGCACCGTAAAGGTGAACGCATACTAGCACGCAACGGGGGCAGGTCATCAAATTCGTAGCTATACCATCGAAATAAACAAGAGAGAATCGAGCGCAATCAGTACCTTTCTCTGTTCTACATGTTTTCAACAATTCAGATTAAAAAGAAATAAAGGAGCGACAAGCAGCTGTCTCTCACTGCAACGACCTTCTCCATTTAAGTCAGCATGCCAGATACGACACTGTAAGATTCAAGGATCTAGGGCCGTGTTCTTAACGGTTTGAACTGATCCTTTTGGTGTTGAACGGAACTTCTCACGCATGCGCAAATTGCATAGAGAGTCTTATAGTGAATGGCATTTGCACATTTGCGCAGGCGTGAGCGCTTCAGTTCAACAACATCACTTCAAACACAGTTTAGATCACGGTCTTATAAACAGGTCTTGACACTACCCAAGAATGGGGATAATTCTTATTGAAGTTAAATGTGGTGGCGCAACTGTCGATGGAACATATCGTAAGACTACTAAGACAAAGATAGATAGATCATATCATTTGTTTTGTATTCTTTATCGCATTTCAACAAGTTTAGTATAAAATAAAGACATCTTTGTCTTACTTCTAGTTCTCTCGACAATTGCGCCGCTTATTAGGAACTAAAGTTGACTTCAATAACGAACTCATGATAGCAATGCTTTTAGTATGGGACATAGGGTAAAAGACAAGTGTCACCCTGTCTTATGGCTTTCAAATAAGTTCAAAGGAGATAAAGAGAAAATAGGCAGTAAGAGGTTGTAAACCACACCTACCGATAGACCCTTATTAGACAATGGTCCCACTCTCTCTCTCCTTTTAACTGAGACGTCTCTTTCCCTATGTACCTAGATCTTTGAATCTTACGGTATAATTCAGTGATCGTAAACGCATACGTAACGTACGGTAAGCGTTCACCTTTAGAGTTTTGATTAGCTAAATAGTACCAAATTTAAGTCTAAATTAATATTCATGATATGTGTGTGTGTGTTTTTATTAACATTTTATTTGTTAATTGTGCATTTTATTGTCAATCTATTTTCTATTATTAATCCATTTGATTGACTTTCTTTTCGAATTGTTGCACGTCGATTGATAATTATGACAACGACAAGTTCTTTTCATGATTATTTCAATGGATCTCTCTCTCTCTCTCTCTCTCTGTCTTTCTGTTATGAAGAAGGATACTAGTTAGAATTGAATTACCTTGAAAATGGTAACTTTAATAGAAAGAATTTTCGTGTCAACAACAAAATCCTCCTTTAATCAACAAGAAGAAACAACTTTCCATTTATCCATTATCAACAAATTTCCCTTTATTCATTTATTTGCTGTTGTAATCCACTCAGAAAAACAATTGAAAATTCGTTATATCCGGTGTTTTAATAAACTAATTGAAGATGAAAAAAAAAATTGGTATGAAGTTTTAACTAAATCGAAGTGAAAGTCGATAAAAATCGTTCTTCTTCTTCTTTTTTTTGTTTTAATTAAATTTGACGTCAAACCAAAAACACAGATGATCCAAGTTGGCTATGATGGGAAAAACTTACAGGACCGTATTTCCATTTCCGACAACAATTACAATCGAGATTTTAACCAAATTGCTTTTTCCTAAATGTAGATAATTAAATGATTAAATGGAGCATAATTTCTTCTTCTTATTTCTATTTTGTTTTTTTTTTGTGATATTCAAATCAGTTTTTTTTAACGATGGTTTTGTAATCTTCTAAAAAAAAACAATTGATCTTTTATGCTAATTAATCAGAGCCAACCTTGTTATTGTTTGGTATATTTTTTTGAAACAGATGAAAAGAAATTATTGTGAAATAATCACTAGTTCCGTGTTTTGTTTTGTTTTGTTGTTTTTTTTTTAATATTCATTCATTTGTCTGTCACAATTTCCATATAGTTTAGTTGATTTTTGATAGTTTTCAATAATGCTTCTTCTGTTCTTTTCTATCTCGTTACTTATTGTATTTTCGATTTCTTTTCATTCGAAAATATGCAAGGAAATCGTGATTGTTGATGATAGAGAAGTTTGTGTGTTTTGTTTTCCAACACTAATTTGATGGTTTTTTTGTTGTTTTAATGTAGATTAATGTAGTCAGGGCCGGACTCATTGTTTGTGGCAAGTCTCAAAAAGGTCACCGTTTTCGAAATTTTCGAATTAATAATAATAATAATAATGTGAAATTAGTGCATTCGGCGCCTGGGGCAGTTTTTTGACGCGCTCTTATGAGCCCAGCACTGGATTTACCTGTACGTATACTCCAATTATTGTTATTTGATAATTAAAGCTGGGGGACAATGATTATATAAACGCAATAATAATAATAATAATAATGATGATGATGATGATGATGATGAGAGCATTATCGATCAAGTTTCAATATTTCGTTGTTGTTGTTTTTGGTGTAAATAAATGATTACAACATTACTCTACTTTCTTGTAATTTTAATGAGAAACCTAACATATGAAGTAATTCATTTCCATTTACAAAATGTATAAATAAATTGTTCTATTTGTTATTATTAACATGATTTTGTGGTTATGTTTCAAGGTCATGCAGAAATCACCAACATTTACGTAACCTAATGATGTTTATCAAATTAATGTGAAAATAGTAAAAGTTGTTGTTTCGATTTCATATTGAATAGTTGGTAAACATTATGTTTATATCTGTAAAATTTGAATTATATAAATCAAATTGTGATACGCCAATGTCTATTTATAGATCGGCCATATTTGTTGTCATGGCAATTGGACAATCGGATGAATTCACCAGTGGCGTATCATTAGATAGAAATTCGATACAACAACAACAACAACAAAAAAAGGATTTTCAATAGTGCAATTTTTACGTCTATACATTTTCCTATTATTTCTGTTAATTGCCGTAGATTTTTCTGTTTTGTTCTTTTTTTTTGATTGTCCATTTGCTAATTTGATTGTTGTGGTGAAAGTTTTTCGAACAAATTCCCGAAAAATTAATTCGAAATTAATAACTACAACATTTTTGTGTTAAATTTTTACAATAATTATTATTGGAAAAATTTTACGAAAAACTTTCAGTCTTTTGAAAAGAATTGTTAAACACACAACAACAACAACAACAACAACATGAAGTTTGTAAGTATAGATTTTCAGTACGGAAAAATTTCCCAATAATAATAATAATAATAATAATAATAATAATAATGGTAATAATTTCCAGTTATCAATTGTGGTTTTCTTATCAGTTCTTCTTGTTATCATCCAAGCCAATGATGGTTTTAATAATAATAATAATAATAATAATAATAATGATGATGATGATTTAGATTTAGAAACTGGTCAAATATCACCAACAATTGATATTATAACAACAATAGCAACAACATTATTGAATTCACAACCTGTACAAGATAAATTACAAAGAATTTACGATCTGATTGATTTGAAGATACGTTTTATCAAATTTTTTAATTCATTATTAACAAGAGAAAACTTTTTATTATTAAGACGTTTATTAGATTTAATTGCACGTATTTGTAATTTCTTTATAACATTCCTACCAGAACCAGATAATAATAGAAGTTATAGTAATAATAATAATAATAATAATAATAATAATAATAATAATAATAATAATATCTTAAGTGCATTATTACCATTTTTAAGTTTTGGCATGAATCCAGATAATAATGATAATAATAGTAATAATAATCCAAAAATTATGGATTTTGAAAAAACAACAACAACAACAGAGAAGATAGAAAAAAATGATGTATTTACACCACAAAGTTCAACAAATGAAGAACAACAATTAATCGGGCAATACCATGATGATGTCATCAGTCTTTCCCATTTAATTTATAATAATAATAATAATAATAAATAAATTTTGTTGAAAGCTATGAAATTTCGTTTCTTTTCTATTCAATTATTTCACAGTTTTGCTACATATTGGACATGGTGGTATTTATATACAGGATGAGTCATCAGCCAGGGTATTCTACGATTACTCTTTGATGTGCAAAAATGTTAAAAAAGCAATTAGAGCAAAGTTTATGGTTGTTTAGACCGCATATCGTACAAATACTTTCCGTTGTGACGCACTTCCGGTTACACCGGAAATGCGTGCAACTTTTTTTTTTAAT
This sequence comes from Meloe dianella, assembly GCA_028455855.1. Taxonomy (NCBI): domain Eukaryota; kingdom Metazoa; phylum Arthropoda; class Insecta; order Coleoptera; family Meloidae; genus Meloe; species Meloe dianella. Next base: position 2,127,359 of record JAPTHL010000050.1, on the reverse strand, counting down.
GGAACACTCTGTATATTTCTAGGTTTTCTAGTGCTGTTTTGAGTTGTCTATTCAGTGTTTTTTTTTTAAGACTAAGTCAATGGTTATTGAGTTATTAATTATTTTTTTTTGATATTTTTTCAGAAATACACATGTTTCGAAAAAAAAACATATTTGTTTTGTTTTGTAAAATTAAGAAAATCTAATCGTTAGTTTGTGTACCTAAGGAAATTCTGCACCATTTGATATAGGTTTCATTTGACTAACAGTTGAAGAACTTTGATGTTTCAAAGCCTACTTTTCAAAATATTTCAAATGTCAAAAGCTTTAATTTATCAAATGAAACACCCAATATATTTTATTCTGTTCCTCTCTTCATTCTCTTTCAGTTTTGAGATATTCACAATTCTTTCATTTAGAAAGATGAAAGTTCTAACCATAAAAAGGCAATGAAACTTATATAAAAAAAAAACAAGTCACAATTAAATAATGCAAAAAACAGTAGACAATGATATTTCATAGATGGTTAAGTGTTCATTGCAACAACAACTAAAATTGTCAACAAATTTCTTCCATTTATGATTGTTATTATTGTTTAATTTAGCTTAGAAATGTACAAAGGAAGAGAGATGGAGAGAGAGAGGGGAGTAAGAGGAAAGAGAGGACATGTTGCAAAAATTTGAATTTTTTGGTCTATAAACAAATTAAATTTCTAATTAGAAAGTTTTTTATGTATGTATATCAATTATTGCTCTATTTTTGAATGTTATTATTATTATTATTATTATTATTATTATTATTTATTATTATTATTTATTATTATTATTTATTATTTTTGTTATTATTATTGTATTAACGGAATGAACAAGTCCAGTCAAGTCAAGGAAGCTTTTATTTATCAGTTTGAGTACAAATTGCTATTTAGGTAGGTTTACCGAATCACACTTAGGAGCTTTAGTCGATAGATTTTTTATGCCTTTACAGAAATTAACTACGCCTATGGTTATTGATACAACTGTCATATCATTGTCATGGCAACAATTATCCAACTCTTTTATTTGATTAAAAATTAATAGTTAATAATTAATTACGAAATTATCGAATGAATAATAAAATATTTACCAACATTGAATTTAATGTAGCCACACAAATTCGAATAGAATCGAATTAATTTCAACCTTAATTACATCTATTTATACATATTGTCATATTGTTGCCATAGTAACAGTTTAAAAATGATCCATAGACGTACCAATATACTATTCACAAATAGTTAATTATTACCATATTTATACAAAAAAAAAAACAATTATAAAATTAATTAATTATTTATTGATTATAAATAAAAATTAGAAGAAATTAGCTTAAATTGTTTCATAATAATAAAACGTAATTTTTTTCATTGAAATGTGTGAATTTGATAGACGCCTATGATTGCTTGTTTGTACATCTGTCATATGGTTGTTATAGCAACAACAACAACAGCAGCAGCATCATTGGCCAAAATTTTGCCAGAGGCGTAACATCAAGATTGCGAATTTCCACAATTTCTCTTGACATTATTTTATCGTGTTCGTTTTTTTTCTTCTGTGTTTTGGATGAGTGAAAACGTGGTTACATGCCAATAATGATGATGATGATGATAATAGTGAAGGTATTACAAATGAGACAATAAGTAGGCTGGTATGTAATAAGAGAAAGTTACATAATATTTTAATATAAACAAAAAGAAAAAAAATTACCAGTAGTACTCAAATAATATCAATAAATATATCTATATATGAAGATGTAATGATAAATTACTATAATTATGTTTAATGATTATGACTATTCATTATCATTAAATTAATGAAACTAAAAGTAGTTAGTTAGATAGAAAACAAAAATAAATACAAAACAAGAACAACCAATTGAATAAAATAGTTGCTTCGATAATTCTCCTTTAATGAATTAATGAATTAATTGATTAATTTTCACTCCATATGAATTAATTGGAATTGTTTTATTTTGATAATTATCTTCTAATGGTATTTCAGCAATATTACGATATTTCAACATTAAACGATTACCAAATTGAATAAAGTCATGATTACGATTAAATTTTGGTAAATTATTGAATTCTAAATGATTTCCATCTTTTGTTGGTAAGCCTGTTTTATTTTGACGTATTGATTTAAATTTACGTTGTCGTCGTTGTTGTTGTTGTTTATTGGAATTTGTTGTTTTTGTTGTTGTTCTTGTTGTTGTTATTTGATTTGATTGGAAAATTTCATGAATCTCATATAATGGAAGACTTTTAAATAATTCAACATTCTCAGGGTTTGATGCTGTATCTGAAGATTCCTGAGTCTTCTCAGATTTCGGTGGTAAATATTGATTATTTCTATCATAATGTGGTAATTCACTAAATTTCGGTTGTTCATCATCTTTCTCCTCTTCTAAATGAGTATCAGGAGATTTCTGAGATTCTTGAGATTGCGGTAATGGAGGTGGCAAATACTGATTATTTCTATCATAATGAGGTAATTCACTAAATTTCGGTTGTTCATCATCTTTCTCGTCTTCTACATGAGTATCTGGAGCTTTCTGAGATTCTTGAGATTGTGGTAATGGAGGTGGCAAATACTGATTATTTCTATCATAATGAGGTAATTCACTAAATTTCGGTTGTTCATCATCTTTCTCCTCTTCTAAATGAGTATCTGGAGATTTCTGAGATTCTTGAGATTGTGGTAATGGAGGTGGTAAATACTGATTATTTCTATCATAATGTGGTGATTCACTAAATTTCGGTTGTTCATCATCTTTCTCCTTTTCTAAATGAGTATCTGGAGCTTTCTGAGATTCTTGAGATTGTGGTAATGGAGGTGGCAAATACTGATTATTTCTATCATAATGAGGTAATTCACTAAATTTCGGTTGTTCATCATCTTTCTCCTCTTCTAAATGAGTATCCGGAGATTTCTGAGCTTCTTGAGATTGTGGTGATAGAGGTGGAAAATACTGATTATTTCTATAATAATGTGGTAAATCACTAAATTTTGGTTGTTCATCATCTTTCTCCTCTTCTAAATGAGTATCTGGAGCTTTCTGAGTTTCTTGAGATTGTGGAAATGAAGGTGGTAAATACTGATTATTTCTATCATAATGTGGTAAATCAGTAAATTTTGGTTGTTCATCATCTTTCTCCTCTTCTAAATGAGTATCTGGAGATTTCTGAGATTCTTGAGATTGTGGTGATAGAGGTGGAAAATACTGATTATTTCTATCATAATGTGGTAAATCAGTAAATTTTGGTTGTTCATCATCTTTCTCGTCTTCTACATGAGTATCTGGAGATTTCTGAGATTCTTGCGATTGTGGTAATGGAGGTGGTAAATACTGATTACCTCTGTCAAAATGTGGTAAATCTTTGAATTTTCGTGGCCTCTCTTCATTACCAACATCAATATCAGTAATATTATACTCAGTAAATACGAAATGCTGAGTATTCTGAGTCTGTGGTGGTATTGGTGGAAGTTGTAAATACTGATTATCTCTATTGAAATGTGGTAATTCTTTAAATCTCACCTGATTTCCGCTATTATCATCTTGTGATTTAATAATATCACGATTATGATCACGGAATTCCTGAGTTGTTGATGGTAAATATTGATTATTTTCGTTGAATTCTTTTGTTGGAATTTCTTCTTCATTACTGTCCTCTAATTGAATATCATGAGTATTCTCAGGAAATGGCTGAGTTTCTTTAAATGATTCATCATTTGATGGTGATTCATCACATTCTTGTTCGTCTACATGTTTTTGATAATCTAACTCAGGATATGTTTGTGATTGCTGAGTATTGGTAAAGAATTTTGTTTGTGGATGGAGAATGTTGAATTTCTCAAAAATGTCTGTCGATTATCTACAATTTCACAACAAACAACAATTAATCACTGGAATATGGCAAAAATCAAATAAATCACAATCACCTGATTGATGACGGTATCCATGAAATGCATTTAAAAAGAATGGATTCGATGTGAAACGTGAAATGATTGAACGTTTTGTTGAATGAATTCCAACAATTAGCAACGAAATGATCAAAAAACACTACAACAAACAAACAACAATGTGACTTAAGTCAAGCCAAAAAAAGAAGACATACGCAGCAACTCACCGGAATTTTTGCCATTTTTACACACACACACACACACAGTTAAGACACTACTCACACGTTGTTAGAAGCACATCGTCTAAAATTTGACTAAAATCGCAAATTGATTAGAAATTTCCTATTTGTATGGAAATATCGAAATAATTGCGTGATTAAACAAAAATTTCAAATTAGAATTTTTGAAATTGCTAAATAATGAAACACACACACAGAGAGAACAAAAACTGTCTTTAAATACATTAAAATGACAATACGGAAATTAGAGAAAACGAAAACCAATATTTGAACAGACAACAAAGGTGATAATGAAGATTATAATTAAAATAAAGCCGGCAACAATTTTCATTTCCGCTTTGGACGTTAATTTCTTCACAAATTTTCCCGATTGATTGTCTAATCAATTAAATTAGATTTGCTTGTATATTATGGACAACAAATGGAATAGATGCGACGCCGGACAGTCTGGGCGTCGCGACGCCATTCCGGAACATTATATTGTATAAGTATATATTACAACAAAAATATTAAGAGGAATTTTAAGATTGTTTTGACCTTACTCTACTTACAATACGTAACGATCGATACTAATCTACAGTTTTTATATACTATATACAGGGCCGTATTGTCAACAATATCCATATAGAAAGAGATGAAACATCTGTAATTGCACGGGTAAAACAAAGAGCGCGCCAGCGCCACGTGAGTTACGTACCAACCCACCATTTAGCCACATCAACTCCTCGATCTGGATATTTTATTAAAAATGAACAACAATCGAACTTTTTGTTGTTGTATATGTTAAAAAATACATCAAACCCCTTTTTGTTCTTTGTTCGTATAACTAGAATCGGGAAAACCACGAAAACCACCACCACCACCACCACCACCACCACCACCGCCATTTATCTCTATCTTTTTCTAAGTGATCACATAAATCTCCACCCACACAGGGTAGTTTTGGTTACTATATAAACCCCCTACAAGTTATCTGTAGATTCTGTAGAATTCAGTTCAGTTCTGTTGTTGTTATTGCTGTTATCACAGTAACTTCGATTAATTTTTGTTGTCAATTAATCAATAATCGAGCTACATTTAGGTGAATATTAACAAATTTTCTTCTATCTTTTTCTAAATTGTTCATTCATTTGTTTGTTTTTCTAAAGGCTACTGCGATATGTTCTCTAGACGATTACCAATAACTGTTTGTTTGATTGTTTATATTGCTTTTATTATCAATTTCTATCAAGTCGATGGTCGTTATTTACCAACAAGAGGTAATGGTGATCGTATTGATAAATTAAGGGAATTATTGAAAGACGTAAGTATTTGTATAATCATCCATGAGTTACTTCGACAGTAATACGCAGGCGCTTTGAATAATGATTGGTCGAAATTCGACCTTGATCTATAATCGACTGTTTGTTTGTTCCCACTAGGTGTAAACTGATTTATTTCGAAATCTAATTTGAAATTGCCGTTTTGTTGTTTGATTGAGAAAGAAACTTTTTGTTTGTTTGTTTGTTTGTTTTTTTCATTTGATTTGATCCTCTATAATTAATGTTGTCGTGTTTTATTAATTTGAAATTATATAACGAAGATTTTTGTGTTTTTATGTTGTTTTGTTTTGTTTTTTTTTTAATGGCCTATAATTCTAAGAATTATCCAATATTAGGATTGCAATTAGGAAATTGACATCATTTGAGAGTGAAACTTGAATGTCACGGTTTTCATGTGTATCTTCATTGCGGCATTTCTTGTTGGTTTTTTTTTAATCGATATCGGCCGGAAACAATGCTAAAAATCGCTAAAATCGTCCAGGAAAATGATTATCGCGATTTTCTTATTGCTGACGTTGGTAACATCACTTTTATGTGTCAAATTTTTTTGGAGTTTAATTAAAACTTCTAATTATTATTGCCAACATGGAAAAAAACCCTAAATTAGCAAGGTTTTGAATCAAATAAATCGTTTGTGCGTTTTCACATAGATTGCTACATTTCCAAATCGTCCGGAAACACTCTGATTAGAGAACTAGAAAGTCCGGTAAACTAATGCGCATTCAAAAATCGCCCGGAACCATCACAGAAATAATCCAGTAGTTACCATTGGCGATTTTTATTGGTCAGATTGGTAACATCACTTGTCATTTATGTGTCAAATATTTTGAAATATCCAACAAAATATTTAGGAAAATTTCGATCGTAAAACGTCAATTTTAAGCATTAAATGTGAGTAAAATTGAAACTTGTAATTATTTTCATTCAAAATTAAGAAGAAAAGAAATAAATAGAGGTGTGTTGTGTAAAAAGAAAATCCCTAATTAGCAAGTATTTCACACGTCCAGAAAGTGCCTCTGCATTGGTATCATGAGTTCGTTATTGAAGACAACTTTAGTTCCTAATAAGCGGCGCAATTGTCGAAAGAACGAGAAGTAAGACAAAGATGTCTTTATTTTGTACTAAACTTGTTGAAATGAGATAAAGAATACAAAACCAAGATGACTATATGATATAATCATTGTTTTACTAGTTTTACGATTTGTTCCCTCGATAGTTGCGCCACCACATTTAACTTCAATAAGAACTATCGGATAATGTGAAGACTTGTTCTAAGACCGTGGTTTCTGGCCTATTAGTGTAATAATAACAATAATCTCAACACAAACGAATTGTTACTGTTTACACGGGCTAATGAAGCAATCGAACCGTTGCCGGACAATTTTTGATACGTGCAAAACTAGTGATTTTCGGATGCAGACCGAAACGAAAGAAAAAAAAACCCTACATTCGATACGCCCTCTATTATTGACAGTCCAATAGCACTAATTTAATTCGTAATCAACAACAAATTTGAATCGCCCGTTATATACGTTTTGTTATTCGAGTTCAAGTTCAGATTAGAAATAAAAATAGATAGAAAAAGAAAACATAAAACAACAACAACAACAACAACGAGAAAAAGGAAACCGAACGACCTTGTTTTTATGATTAATCCAAAGAATTTCTTCTGTCTGTTCGGAGATGGAAAGAAAAATACCATCGAATTGAATTTGATTAAAAAAACCACCAAATTATCGATGGACAATAAAAAATAAAATAAAAAAACATTAAAGAAAGAATGAAAGAAAGAGGATAATTTTCGCTGTTCTAGTGAAAGTTTCGACTATAGTAAAATACAGTCTGGAATTGTTGTTTTCGTTTGTTCTTTTTTATCCATTATTTTGAACTTAAGCATTGCATCACGTCCGTTTCCTGGCCTAGACTTTAAATATCATACACAATAAGTTTAGTATTTTGTAATAATCAAAGTATTTAGATGGTGTATAATTATTGAATCACGAACAACTTTCTTTATGATTTAATCACGCCACAAACTAAGTATATCGTGTGTGTGTGTGTGTATATACATATATACTGGGTGTTTCGTCCAATATAGTCAAAACGTTGATTTCCACTAATATTCAATCGAATTATGACAAACAAATTTATGAAAAATTGATGAGGAATATATTTGGGTTGTTTTAGATTACAAAAACTTTTAAATCAATAACTGGAAAGTATACAAAAAATTGGATAAATGAATCGGGGAAATTGACTGATTTTAATTGAACACATCAATTCAATAGAAATGGTGTGTTGCATTTATTATAATTAGAAGAACCTTTATAAATCATCTTCATCTCTCTGTGTGTGTGTGTGTGTGTGTTATATCACAATTGCATCATCATTTCTATTCAATTTCTGATTCGTTTTTTTTTGGTTTCTTGTATCGTGTTTGTAGTTGTTGGAAAGTGAAATTGAGAAAGAAGAATACCAAGCCGATGCACCACCACGATGGCATCCAAAAAGTAAACTTTTTTATAAACGTGAAGCCATACAGCATTGATTTCCGGCAAAAAAAATTCATGCTTATTTAGAGTTAATAAAGATGATGTAAATTTGACGACAATGGCAATGGATATAATGGTACTATGTCAATTTTTCTTAAGAACTATTAAAAAAATAATAAGACAATAATTATTATAATGATTTGAGGAATAGAATGGTCGAAATTTGTCGTTTTTCGTTTTTGATTTCATAATCGATGAAGATATTTTTTTTTAGATTGGAATCTTCTACAGAAACTTTAGAAAATACCGTCCTTCAACTCTCTCTCTCTCTCTCTGTCTGTGTCGTTCTATGTGTTTGTTTCACACAATTTTTTTTCGGTGGATTCATTGGAAAAATTTCGACCATTTTTTCTTCCCCTGCTCCCCACCCCCCAACGACTCATGCAAATATTTGAATTTTTGCAAAAAGCAATATTTTGAAAAATCTAAAAAAAAAAAAGTTAAAAACGAATTTATGTAATTTGAATCAAACCAAACAAAAAAAAAGAGTTATATTTGTAAATTTTAATTGTTGTAAATTTTTGAAATTAATAACAGAAATATTACACAAAATTCATTGTGTGTGTGTATAGAAATACAATAATAATATATGAACATCTAAATTACTGTGTTTTTTCTCTTTATTAATTCTCCTTTGTTTATTATTAACGCTATCTATTGTAGAAGTATTAATGAAATTAAAAAGGAAACTTTCTAAAGAATTCAAATTTGAATTTCCCGCTTTACACTAGTAGCATTATGTGTAGCTCTGAATTGAAGAAATATTAAATTTCGGTTATTTCTGAACGTACATTGTTTCAAAACGAATAAAATTGATGAAATTATGGATAAAATTGGTATTTTTTGCCAAGAAAAAAAAATGAGTGAAATCTACCGCTTTATTTACAAGTACAATAGCGTTAAGTTGGTAGTAATCAAATGTTACTAAAACGTATCTAAAATCAATCAAATCCATTTAATTAATAACAGCAAATTAGAAATTATCCACTCAAATAGTTGATCGACTCAATTAATTTGATGGAATCAATTCAACATTTCCACAAATTAGACTTAATTCAAGAGAAATACTTTCACATTCTAGGGATTTTACCTACAATTGGTGTTAACGAAAATTCTAATCTTGTTGTTCAATCAACGAAAATTATCACAAAAAGACAAAACTATCAATTTCCACGAGAATTATTGTGGGAAAATGACAAAAATTCACCATTATTTAAATCCTGTTTGTTTAATAATTCAAATTTTTTAGGGAATTTTTCACAAGACGATAGAATGTTGGTAGTCATGATTAACTTGTGTAATTTACAGAACGAATAAAAACAGCAATTTGATAATTTTGACTTTATTTCCACAAAGAAATCGACTAATTTCTTACATTCTACATAACTCTAATTTATTCTATTTGTTTTGTTTGCAAGAGAAAAACAGTATTTATTTCAAATGACGGAAAAGATCTTTCGTTACACAATGATCGATTGCGTGTAACCAATCAAATAATTCTTCAACGCACGTTTCGGTTGTTTTACTTTTTGCATTGACACGATCATTACATTCTTGATATTTCTCACCTAAATGCTTACAATGTTCATTATCTTTACAAGTATCCTAAAACAACAACAAAATCGAATTAGAAATTCATGATCATTGAGGTTAGGATTGCTCACTCTTAAAGCCTGTTGTGGATCGACCAATTCTGGTTCTTCTTCAGCTTCTTTTTCTTGTGCTTTGACTGATGGTAATTTCGGAAGAATCGTTCGAAAAACATGATTAACACTGATTTTCTTTATTAAAGATTGAGAGACGTTTTTTTTTCACAACTAGACCGCCACTTGCGTAACTGATGGATGTGACTAAAGCCACACGAAATCCCTAAAATTGACGCAATTCATTCGACAAACAATTAATCAACCACTAATGATGCGTGAAATCTATCAACAAAATCAATTAGAAAAAGTCTAAATTTTCACACGTAAATAGTGATGATAAACTAAATAACTACAAAAATTTACAGGAAATATTTGATGGAACTAGGGGATTTGTTGTATTACGGTTGGCAGTAGATTTCCACCATTTAGTGACAGCGGGGAGGTTAGGTGAATCTGAGTCTATTTCGCTTTGTATTATAGTTTCTTGAAACAATTCGGCTTTTCTATCGATAATTAATCGAATTATTTTAATTTTAAACAATTTCCAATTAATTCTATAATTAGAAATCGTATTGATTTTGTTCGAAATTCAAACGTAAAATTCCATTAATTAAAATACCATGTACTCGTTTCTAATATTTGATCCAAGTTGATTTTGTGATTTGTTTATTATTGTTGTTGTTATTGATACTTTCAACAAATAGGGCAAATTATTGTGTGTGTCTGTGTGACATTGTGGTAAATTATTTGTGAATTATCACGATTTTTCAATTGATCCGTTAATTATTTGATTGTTTTTAGGTAGTAATGAATTGTGCAATGGACCAACGTTCATCATCAACATCAACAAGCCATGGACATAATCAAATCAAACCGAAAAATTATAAATTAATAGTTGATCCATTTTTAGTAAAAGGTACAACGAAACTGTACCGTTATGATGGTATTGTACCAAATGACCCATCATATCCACCAGTCGTACCAAGGGATCCCAGATCGCATTTGACTCGAATTTGGACACGTTTAGAAACATTGGATTTACCAGTACCCAGGTCTTTGATTTATCAATCTTTCATTACAATAAAAACGAAAATCAGTAAATTATTACGAAAAACCGAGTACGAATCGTTTAAATTAACGTTACTTGAGGATAATTGAAATTTTAATAAATAGAAGCGCTTAAACAATATAAAACAAACCAAACATAACCTCACTTTTTTATTTTGATTAATTTCTCAATTAAAATCGCATCATTTCAGAGAAATTCCTATCGATTTGTTTGAATCTAACGAAATCGTTTAGAATTATTCGGAAAATCTCGGGGAAATTAAAGAAAAATAGGCGAATTTACAACATAACCACAAATTTGGATTTTGTTGTTTATGAAACAAATTCAATTATTAATTAATGTTTGTTGTTTAATTATCAACAATAGAATGTTGAATATTTAATATTTAGATAAGCGAGTTTATTTGTGGCATATTGGCAATTTTCGACTTTTCTTATTTTGTGGAAGTTAGAGTAGCGATTTTTTTTTTGTAAATTTTCCCGAATTTCTTCGATAATTTCATAAGAAATCAATCAAAATTTCGTTTTGGGATTCCATTCATTTTTTTTCTTCGTAATAATTCTTAAAATTCAATATAATTAGAAAAAAATATATCAATTATGTCGACAACATAACCTCACATTTATTCTCTACAATTATTCTATATTTCCATCAATAATATTGTTATTAACAATTTAATTGTTAATAAGTCGAATTTTGATTGTTTATTGTTTGAAATTAATTATTTGTTGAAACTTTAAGTTGGCAATATTTGATTAAAATGAAATCTCAACATTCTAGAATGTTGTTTATTGGCTGATGGATACGAACAAAGATAGATAAATATTAGATGGATATTTCTCTATCTAACTTTAGTGTTTTTATATGTGTGTCCTTTTTCTTTTTGTAATTGTGTATCTTGCCCTAACACAAATTCGTATACAGGATCGGCCCGTCCAAGTAGAAACATAGGAGGAAATAGAAGAAATGAAACAGAAATATGATGTGCATGTGTTAAAAAGAGATATAGGAAAGGTGGGTGGTTAAGTAGTAAATACTCATTGGAAAAATATCCACCCTCATCATCTGCACCAGACCCCTTTTGTAATAACCACTCCTCTTTCTACTAAGAAAACGATCTGGCCTAGAATTTTGCGTCTTTTTGAAGTAAAAACATCACAACTCAATGAGTAAGAGAGAGACGGAACAACAACATTGTCATGGTTTTGAGACATTTGATGATGGTTATTACAAAAGGGGTCTGCTGCAGATGGTGAGGGTGGATATTTTTGCAATGAGTATTTTCTACTTAACCACTCACCTTTCCTATATCTCTTTTTATTTAACGCATGCACATCATATTTCTGTTTCATTTCTTCTATTTTATACCTATGTTTCTACTTGGACGGCCGACCTGTAGATATTCTGTTCATCATTCCAGGATGTTTATTATTATTATTATCATTATTAATTATATACAGTATGTCCGAAAAAAGTGTGTGTGATTAATTTTTGTATTTTTTTTATAGATTCAAAATTGATACGAATTATATTGGTTCACCACCAGCTATTGAAGTAACAATATTCCATTTAAATGATAATATCGATAAACAATTTTTAAAAGATATAGTACAAAAATATGGTATAATTGAAGAATTATTTATTTATTATCATCCACAAACAAATAAACATTTAGGTATTGGTCGTGTTATATTTGAAAGTGTTAATGGTGCAAAGATATGTGTTGAAAAATTAAATGATACAAGTGTTATGGGACAAATATTAAATGTATTTTTAGATCCATTTGGTGAGAAATGTAAAAAGAAATTTGATGAATTTACTAAAATTGAAAAAAAACCAACAACTACAACAACAATACCAATAACTACAACAACAACAGTACTAACAACAACAACAACAACAACAACACTACCAGCAACAACAACAACAACATTATTATTAAATGATAAAACAACACCGTTAATTGATGATAAAAAAGATGATTGTTGTGATGATATTAAATTAAAAAAGGATCGTTATCGTAATTATCGTAATGATTATCAAACATCTAGTAGTAGTGATATGGGTTATGGGACAACATCTAGTGATTATACAACAAATTACGGATCAGCTAGTACTACACCATTAGCACCGTAAGTTTTGTTTTTTTCTTGTAATAGTTGAATGATAATTGAATTGATTTATTTTATTAGATATGAATATACACATAATATGGCATTACCACCACAATATCCATATGCAACACCTACTTATCATCATCCAATGGGTGCACCACCACCACCTGGTGTATGGCCACCTGGGCCACCACCACCACCATGGCCAACAACAGATAGTTGGGAACGTGCGTGTATACCACCAACAAAATGGACAGATAACCACCATCAAACAACAACAACAACAACAATCAAAGATAATAAAGAAAAGAAACGCAACAACAACATAACATCCACTACTACTAATAATAATAACAATGATAATACAATAAAAAAGAAAGAAATAAATGTAAATAATACTAATATTATTATGAATAATAATAATAATAAAAAAGATGTTGATCATGGTGATGAAGATGGTAAAACATTAGATTTAGATACAAGAATCGCTTTATTATTGAAAGGTAAAGGTACAGGTGGTATAGCACCACCATTCTTATCATTAGGTGGTGATTCTGATGATGATAATAATACAAAAACATTTGATAAATTACCAAAATCAGTACCAATACCGACATCTATTGATAGTGATGATGATGATGATGATGTTGTTGTTGCTGGTGATAAAGATGATGATGATGATGGTAAGTAATTTAATTATGCATCTATTCTTTTATTTATCATTATTTAAATTTTTCTTTAGATCGTTCAAGCGTATCATTGAGTGATATGCCAATAAATCCACCAGCACCAGAATTTGATAATAATGATATTAATACAAATAAATTAAATAATTGTATTAATAATAATAATAATAGTGAACCATTATCAATACCACCATCACCATATTTAACAAAAGAAATTTATTTAGAATGTTATCGTGAACAAATTGAACAATCATTATTAATAATAAAACAACAAGAATTAATTGATAAAACATCAACAATTGATTTAAATAAATTAGGTAGTGATATATCATCAAGTGAAGATGAATTATTATTAACAGGTGGTAATTATAGTCCAATTGAAAAGAAACCAATTATTATAAATGATAATAATAATATAAATAAAATAGATATTGATATTGTTGTTGATGATGATAATGATAATAATAATAATGATGATGATCAAATGAGTTTATCATCATTAAGTGATAATGATCAAAAGATTGAAGAATCGAAACCATTAGATATGAATAATTCATATTCATATCAACAATATTATCCAGGAATGCCACAATATTCATATCCATATAATTCACATGATTGGCGACAATCATATCCATATCCACAAACAACAACACAACAACCGATGTATTTACCACAACAACAACAACAACAACAACAATATGGCCAACAACAACAACAACCAAATATACCACCTGGCCAATCATATATACCATCATATCATCAAATACAATCAACAAAACAACGTGAATATTCTAAAGGTGATCCACATTCAACAACAATTAATGCTGTAATACAACAAATAACACAAGAATTGAAACAGATATTAAAAAAAGATTTTAATAAGAAAATGGTTGAGAATACAGCATTTAAACGTTTTGAATTATGGTGGGAGGAAGAATCAACAAAAGAGAATAAAAATCGTGATAAAACAGAATTACAACAACAACAACCACCACTGCAACTACAACAACAACAAACAACACGTGATAATATTAATATATTATTAGAGAAAAATCGTGAGAATTTATATAATTTAGATACATTAAATATTGGTTTAGGTATAAAAGCGTCATTACCAAAAATGCCATCGTTTCGTAGAAAAAAAATACCATCACCAATACGTGAAGAAGATGATTCGCGTAAATCATTACATGATTATGATGATGATGATGATGATGATGATAGTATAATAAAACATGATGATATTGATACAGATTCAGATTTTGAACCAACAAATCGCCACCAACACAATAAACGTATACGTAAATTATCAATAAGTAGTTCAACAACTACTGATAGTAGTTCAAGTTTAAGTTCAGATAGTGATGATAATCATAATAATAATAATGATAATAATAATAGTAGTAGTAGTAGTGATGAAAGTACAGATACAGATATAGAATTAGATATTCGTAAAAAATCACAAGATGATGATCACAATGATAAAATTGATAAAGTCGAAATGATTGTGAAACATGATGATTTTGATGATGTTATTAAGAAAACATTAATTGATGATGTTGTTAATATTAATAAAACAAATAATAAAATTCGAAATTGGTTAAGTGATAGTGATTTAAGTGATAAGGAATTAGAATTTTTAGAAAAACGCCGACGTAATACCGAATGGATGGAACAAATTGAAAAAGAGAAACAATTAGAATTAGAAAATAAACGTTTACAAGATATAAAAGATGCAGAAGAAATGAAATTACAACAACCACAAAAACAACAACAACAACAAGATGTAGAAATGGACGATTTAACAGCAAAATTAGAAGAGAAATCATTAGAGAAATTAGAAAGGGCACGTTTAGAATTATTACGTAAAGTACAACAACAACACTCAGAAGAAGAAGATGATGACGATGATGATGATGATGATGATGAGATTATAAGAGATAAAATTAAAATCAAAACGACACAAAGTTCTGATGAAGAGAATCTAGAATCACGACGTATTAAAAAAGCTAAAATCATCACAAATAATAATAATAATAAACAAGATGCTAATGGTGTTTTATCAGAGAAATTACCAAGAATATCAGAAAGTAGTATTGATGGTGGTTCTAGTCCAACATCACAAGTAACAATGGAACATTCATATTGTATGCAACCATATGAAACAGAAGCAACACATGAGAATTTAGTACACGATCATGGATATACAGCAAAAGAAATTATTAATAACAATCACAATAATAAACAAATAATCAAAGAGAAATCACAACAACAACAACAAAAACCAAGAAAACGTAAAGAAAAGAAATTACAAGAATTACAAAATACAATCGATTATAATAATCAAGAGAATAATTATCATAATAATCATAAAATCAATAATAATAAACAATTAAAACAACAATCACACTATCAATTACATAATAATATAAAACATACAGAACGTGATTTAATGAGTCAAATGCAAATTCTATATGAATTTCTAACAAAAGGTATTGATAATGAAGATATTGAATATATTAAAAAATCATATGAATTAATGTTAAGTAATGACACAATGAGTTATTGGTTAAATGATACACATTGGGTTGATCATTGTATCACTGATTTATATTCATCAACACAATCAACAACAATCACACAACCACCAATAAAGAAACGTAAACGTGATGATGTTACATTACGTGTACATCAAAGTGGTTGTGCACGTACAGAAGGTTATTATAAAGTTGCACCAAATGAAAAAGCTAAATATAAATATCATCATGCTAAATCACATTCAATACAAACACAAAATGCACCAATCACTAAAATGCAAGGTACATATTTTATTTTAAATCGTTTTATGTTTGAATAATTTAAAAATATTCTTGTTAGGTTTATCACGTGAAGCACGTTCGAATCAACGTCGTTTATTAACAGCTTTTGGTGGTGATACCGATTCAGATTTATTAAAATTCAACCAATTGAAATTCCGTAAGAAACATTTGAAATTTGCTAAATCAGCAATACACGATTGGGGTTTATTTGCAATGGAACCAATTGCTGCTGATGAAATGGTTATTGAATATGTTGGACAAATGGTTAGACATAGTATTGCTGATTTAAGGGAACGTAAATATGAAGCTACCGGTATTGGTAGTAGTTATTTGTTTCGTATTGATTTAGATAATATTATTGATGCAACAAAATGTGGTAATTTAGCAAGATTTATAAATCATAGTTGTAATGTAAGTGATTCGTATTTATTTGTATTTGTATTTTTTTTTATTATTAACAATTTTAATTTATAGCCAAATTGTTATGCAAAAGTGATCACAATTGAATCACGAAAGAAGATTGTGATATATTCGAAACAAAGTATAGGTGTTAACGAGGAAATTACATACGATTATAAATTTCCAATTGAAGATGAGAAAATTCCATGTTTATGTGGTGCTGCGACCTGCCGTGGAACACTCAATTAAATTATCAACCCATTGATTCTTTCTTCTAATTTGTAAATATTTATAGAATTACGTTGTATATATATATATATAATCTATATGATTATTTTTGTGTTTGTTTCTCCATCACAATAATACTTAATTTATTGATGATAGAAATAAATTCATTTAATTTTCAATCTTTTTTCATTAACATTGTTGATAAATGTTGCATATCTAATTGTGCTTGTGCAATATCACTCAATGCCATTTGTATTTGTTCTAATAAATGTTGTCCTTTACGTACAATTGCATCTAAACGTTCAGCACTATCTTGATTATCAGCTTCTAATATACGTAAGCTTTGCAATTGTAATTCAGTTGAATTCTCTTCATTTGGTAATGATTCAATTAATGTATCAATGTCTTTTGCACAACGTGCAATTAATGTTGTAAATAATTGTACATAATCTTCTTGGGATTGTTGTTGTGGTGTTTGTGAACCACTACGATCGAAACCGGTGAATTTACTTGCTGGTGCATATTGTTGTAAAATACCAATACTATTACAGAAATGTTCAGCTTGCTATATCACAACAAAAATCAAATATTTTTATTTTATCCACATTAAATTATTACAAAATTTTCCAAACAACGTTTACCTGATTGATACAATCTTGTAATTGTGTTAAACGATCTGCCATTATTCGAAATCTACCAAATTTACATTTAAATTGAACAATAATTCGAGATTTCCTGAAAAGTGCGGTTAGGTTAATGGTTGAAATTTCAATAACTCCAATCAAAATAGAAAAAGTTTCGGATTCCAACACCAGGTTTCCTTACCTTAAGTAAATCTGTTCGATTTAAAATCTTTAAAAGGAAATGGAGAAATTCGGGAAAATTACGTGGAAAAACTACAATAAACACACAAACTTAAAAGCACAAAAGTAGGCAACCGACAATACAAGATTACGTCCGGCATTTATCATGGCAAAAAGATGGAGATATATGGACGTTTACGCATGATAGAAAAAGATAGAAACAATTCCGGAAATGTGAACTACAGTAGCGCCACCTACAGATACATTTAAGGCCATTCCATTCTTTTTGAAATACAACAAAAAAACACAACTTGCCAATTTATGACTTTAACCCGTTCACTACTATCTAATAACCGATTGACTACAGTGGACAACCAATAATACAAGATTAAATTCAGCATTTGCCGTACCAAAAGATAGAAATATAGCAGTTCTATGTATGGTAGAAAAAGATAGACACAATTCCGGAATGTGAACTAGTAGCGCCATCTACATACAATTTAAAGCAACTCATTTAAACCTCTATTTACACTTCATTGAATCTAAAACATACAAAAAAAGCTAAACATCAATGAAACTATTTCACTGACAAACTTTTCTATATTTAATCGATTAATGAGTATATGCAACAGGACTTGTTCACTATTAGCTAATAACCGACTAATTAGAGTGGACAACCAATAATACAAGATTACGTCCGATATTTATCGCATCAAAAGATGGGCATATTGAACGTTTGCGCATGATAGAAAAAGATAGACACAATTCGGGGTAGCGCCACCAATAGATACTTTTAAGGCCATTCGATTTTAAAATAAAACAAACTTTATTTACACTCACCGTCCTTAACACGTCATTGTTATTGAAATACAACAATACACAAATAGATTAGTGTAAATCGCTAGTATAATTTTCGAGTTTAACCTGTTTACTACTAAAAATCGAATGACTACAGTGGAGACAAACCAATAATACAAGATTACGTCCGGCATTTACCATACCAAAAGATAGAAATATAGCGATTCTACGTATGGTAGAAAAAGATAGACGAAATTCCGGAAGAATGTGAACCAGTAACGCCATCTATACGTTTAAAGCCATTCTATTTATAAACAAAATTTTCTTCAACACTTCATTGTTATTGAAATACAACAACGAAAACATGGTAATTGAATGATTTTACTGTTAAAATTCTCAATTTTACTGTATTCATCATTATATTCAACGAAACTTGTTCACACTAACAACCGATAGACTAGAGAGTAGACAATCAACAATACAAGATAACGTCCTGTATTTATCCAATTGTGATTTCAACTGTAATTAATTTAATAATTAACAAAATTAACAATGGCAAATTCAAAATGTTGTTACCGAATAAGAATTTAAATGGAAAAATTGAAGAGATTACAAAAAAACGATAAAAACTCACGGAACGCATCAGGCAACCATCAATACATGCATAATTTAACTTTATCTACAGTTTCATTGTTGATATACAAATAATTTAAGCAATTATAACGAAATTGAATAAAAAAACAGAATAATTTTAATTATAAATATACGACTAATTAATTAATTAAATAAATTCGTATAGAATACTATTTCTAGATAATAATAAATGAATTCAAGTTGGCATTGAAAACAATTGAACAATTCGACAGTAACCACCACCATATTTGATTTAACACAACCATTTCGTTAGATAACTAATTCTTTTCGTAAAGCAAAAAAAATACAACATTTAATTAGAATTCATTTTGATTAATAAAAATTAATTAATTATTTAAATTAAATTACAAATAGAAAGTGATAGAACGAGAATAATGGAGAGAAATCGAGAATATTTCAATAAAGTTTCATCAATACGCATATAGATGGCGTTGCAGTATTGAAAGGTGATAGATGAAGAGAGCAGGCATATGGCGTACGTTGTTTCTATTTTTGCTTTTAATTTTTTTCACTGTTATTGAAAAAAAAAATTATCAATATTTAAAAAACTTTCATTAATTAATAATACCGAAACTGGTGCTTTTGGTTTATTGTAATTATAAAAAACCCAAAACGATTTTAACGAATTTGTCCGTTTCAGTTAAATTTGTGCTACTAAAATCAGATTGGGTACATTTCGTGTGTGAACATTTTTTTTTTGTATGTGGAAGGAATTATTTGGAACGACGAAGAATATTCGATAAAAGACAAAAAAAGGTTTGTATTTTGATGAAAATCTACATTTTTTTTTGTTGTTAAATATTTAAAATTAATTTCGTTATAGAGAGGAGGACAAAAAAACAACAACAATATTGGGGAAGTGTGTGTGTGCTTATTTTTTTTTTGTTGTTGTTGTGAGAGTGTGTGTATATTTCGATTGATTTTTCTCACTTTGTTTTTGTATCACAATCGCAATTGGTAAGGCAAAGATAGAGAGACAGTGAGAGAATTTTTAATAACAAAACAAATCAACTAAATAATTGTGAGAAAATTAATTAACAACAACAACAACAACAGACTGTGATATTAAACATTTAGTTTGTAGTTGGATTTATTTTATAGAAAAGAACAAAAGACAATTAGGGCCTTATTAGTTTTGTTTTTTCATTATCATCATCATCTTCTGTATTTGTCGATCTCAAAAAATTTGCGTATTTTTCACCAGTTTTCTATACTTTTGTTTGTTTGTTTGTTTGTTTTTTTGAATAATTGACAACAAATTGAAAGAAATAGGAAAGGAAAGCAACGATAAAATACTGGACTGATTTTTCTATAATTGAACTGATTTAAAAACAAAAAAATTATATTGTGTAATTGTAATTTTTCATTTAATTTTGTTGTTAATTGTAAATTTAATTAATTAAGACTGGGTGATTGTGTGTGTGTGTGTGTGTGTATGTGTGATTATTTTTTTCAACAAAAGAAAGATTAAGAGAGTGTGAGCGATAAATTTGTTGAATTGATAACCAAAGAATATTTGAGAAAGAGAAAAATAAAACGAAATAATGTCAATAATAAATAATGAAGATGATACAACAACAAAAACACCACTTGATGATGATGATGATGATGATGGTGGTGGTGGTGGTGTTGGTAATAATGAAGATGAATCATCTACAAATGGTGAGTACCAACTTGTTGTGATATTATTTCTTTTCTATTTAATTTTTTTGATTATTGATCACTGAAAGAATTTTGTTGTCTAAAAAAAAAACAAAAAAATTATCGTTTAATTTTTATCAAATTTTATGCGTGAGCTATCACAAAAATTTCTAATCGAAAAATGTATCCATTTTATTATTGAAATTCTAGTTGTGTTTGTGTGATTTGATTTTAAAAGATTTCTTTCCGAAATTATGGCTAAAACTAATATTTTACAAACAACAGCAACAACAAAACAACATAAATTCATTGAGGGGATTATTGTGAAATCGGATAAAAAACGTTCATTACAACAAATCGTACATAAACATGTTTCTTGGAGTAAAATGCCCCGTTTAAATTCTATCAAATTGATTGAGTTTTTTTTAATTGTTGTTTTTCTCTTGTTATTAGGTGATGAACAACTCAAGAATGATCCAACAACAACAACAACAACAACAATAACAATAGGAAATGCAGAATTATCAGATCCGGCCATTTTGATTGTACGCGAAAATCCAAAATTTCGTTATAATCGTGATGAATTATTGAAATTACGTGGTGCACCATTATCACAAAGAAAACCTGATTTTCTCGATATTAATGATGTGTAAGTAAATTTTGTTTTTTCTTTTTAAATTAATTTCAAATGATAAAGAATTTCGATAAGAATTTATTTGATTTTTCTAAAGGTCACCATCTATATGGGATCCAAATCGTTGGAATATTGATAATCGAAAAAACTGATATACCAATTGAGAATGGTTCATCATCATCTACATCATCATCATCAACAACAACAATAACAGCAACAACAACAAGATCTAATGATTTATTATTAGATCATAGAGTAAGTTGTGTTTTATAATGATTAATTAATTTTAATTGATGAATAATTATAGAGACGTTCTGGTGATGTTCGTGAACGTTTACGTAAAGATGATAAAGATGGTATACTTTTATGTCCACAACGTAGAAGTTTTAATACTGGTTGTCTTGTACCAGTTAATCGTGATACAACACGTACAAATAATCCACATAGTCCATTAAGTGGTAAAGGTGAAACATCACATCTTACTGGTTAATAATTTTTATTTTTTATTAAATTAATTATAAAAAAAAATATTTCATTAATATTAGAAATAATTTTAGGTGTACGTGATCTTCAATCGAATAATCGCCGTATTGGTAGTGGTCGTATATTACGAGATACATGGGATTTTAGTGACAAATCAGATACTGATAACGATTACGGTTTCCGTAATAATCAACAACAACGTAATAATAATAATAATGATGATTTAACAAGTAATCGACGTACATTTGTACGTGATTTTGATAAAGATCGTGATAAAGATCGACGTAATAATATTAGTAGTAATCAACAACAACAACAACAACAAAATCGTTATAATACAGAACGTCGACGTATTAATAATGATCGTGGTAATTCACGTGAACATCACCACCATCATCATCATCATCATCATCATCAAGAGGAACCGGAATGGTTTTCAGGTGGGCCAAGTTCACAAAATGATACAATTGAATTGCGTGGTTTCGATGACAATGAAAAATTAATTAATAATGGTGGTAATGGTAATAAAAAGAAAATGTCACCATCACAAGCGAAACGTGCACGTGATTGGTATAAGAAAAAACATGAAACATCATCAACAATTATTGAAGAGAAAGATAATAATGATTTAAATATAACAATTAAAGATGATGATGATGATGATAATACAAATGATAATAAATTAAAAGAGATTAGTAATAACATTGTTGATGATAATGATGATGATGATGGTGTTGATGATGATTGTAGTGATAATAATAAGAAAGGCAAACATATAGATAAAAATCATGATATAGATGATCAATCATCAATTTTTGAAGATATATTTAAAGCTGATACAATACCAGGATTACCAGGATTATTAACTGTAATTGTTTTATTTATTGTTTTTATTTTTAATTGTTTTTCCAATTGTTTTATTTTTTTTATAGAATGGCGTTGGTGGTGATGGTGTTGGTACAAATGGTCAATCACGTTTTAGTAAATGGTTTTCAAAAGATAATCATTCAAACCGTAATGATAGTAGACGTTCATCAATACAAGATGATCAATCATTGATAACACAACAATTTTTAGCAAATATATTAACTGATAATGATATAACAACAACAACAACAACGAATACAACAAATATTAAAATACCAGATGATTCAAATTCATATTTTGCACCAATTTCACCAGCTATAAACAATAGTAATAATAATAATAATAATAATAATAATGTAATACAACCACCAGCAACAACAACATCAAATAGTAAAAGTATAAATATAATGGAAATGTTACAAAAAAGTAAACAATATGATAATAATTTAATGAAATCATTACATATGCCACCTGGTCGTATTGTAAATTTAAGTGATATTGAAGCGAAAATTCGTCAAAATTCCGAACAACACCATCTACATAAACCTCAACAACAACAACAGCAAACTGAAGAAGATATGTCTGCTTTCAATCAATTATTAGCTCAAGTTTCTGGTGGACACATAATACCAGCTAATGGTTCATTATTAGGTATACAAAAATCACAACAACAACAACAACAACAGCCACAACAAGCAATGAGTTTAATGGAGGTTTTGTATTTTTGTTTAAATGATAATTGTTTGTTTGTTTGTTTTTTTAATCAATTATTTTGATCATAGATGTTGAATCATTCACAACAACAAGATGAAGCACGTATGGCACAAATGATGTGTGGTCCAATAAGCCCAGGTGGTTTACATCCACATATCCAACAACATCAACCGCCACCACAACAACAACAAATTCATAGTGATATAGCTGCACGTTTCCATCATTTAAATAAATTAAATGTAATGAGAGCATCACCATTAATGATGGATTTAGGTTTACAACAAAGTCGTGAATTATTAAATCGTCCAGAAGCACAAGCTATTCTACAAGGTAATTATTATTATTATTATTAATATTAATATTATTTTGGTAAAATTTTCAAACTAAAATTTGGTCGTCTATTACACACATATATATATATATATATATATATATATATATATATATATATATATATTAATTCTTCGATTTTTTTTATTTCGGTGGGAATTTCTTCTATTTTTGTTTTTTTTGTTTGTTTTGTATTGTTTTTTTTTGTACAAAAAAGGTTTAAAAATTGGTGATATAACACTGCAACATTTACATCAACAATTGGCTAATCCGGCATTACAACCACGTCATCGTGAATTATTATATACAATATTAAAACAACAACAAAATGGTGTTGGTAATAATAATAATAATAGTAATAATGGTGGTGGTGGTGGTGGTGGTGGTGTTGGTGGAAATTCAACAAATTTAGGTACGAGTCCTAGAGTATTAAGTCCTGTTCCACCACAACAATCCTATCAACAACAACCACCATCATCATCGTCATCACAACAACAACAACAACAACAACAACAATTAAGATTATCACCATTACCACCGAATGGTGAGTTGTTTTTTTTTTTACAGCTTTAATCTTCATGTTGATAGAGCTTTTTCCATTTGTTTGCAATATTTTTTCGTATATATAAATATATATAGCAAAATAGTAATGATCTCTAATAGTATAGTAGAGTGGTGCTTTATTTGTTGATTATATGTTTATTATTTGGTAAAAAATTTTTGGTTGACAACAAATTTGTTTTTCTTCTTGTAAAAATTGTTACATGCAGCATATTGTGTTTCACCAATAATGGCAACAAGTCCAAATACTCTTACTGTACCCGGTGAGTTGTTGTTGTGTGTGTATGTGTGTTGTATTTTTTTCTTGTAATTAATGTCTATTTTAAATCATTTGTAATAATAAATACGCACTTTTAGTTACTTAGATTAATTTAATTAAGTTGTTGTTTTATTTGGATATCATTTTTAATTTTTATTTTATTTTATTTTTTGTTGTTGATCTAGCAATGCATCAACGAATTCCATCACCAAGAGAATTACAAGTACATACACAAAATATTCTACAAAGGGCATTAATTAAAAAGAAATTAGAAGAACAACAAGAGAATTATCGTAAACGACAAGAAATACAACAACAACGTGGACAAAGTCCAAATAATCAACAATTATTAATAAATAATACAGCAATAACTACAACAATAACAACAACAACAACCACTACATTATCAACTAATCCAACAACTGTATCAACAACAACAACACCAAAAAGTATATCATCACCAACACCATTAGCATTTACACCTACATCAGTATTAAGAAAAATGACTGCAGAAAAAGATGATAAAGATTTGAATAAATTAGTTGGTGGCGATGTTGGTAAATTGAATCAAGGTAGAGCTGTTATTGGGATTAAATCACAACAACAACAACAACAACAATCAGTACCACCACAACAAACTCAACAACAACCACAACAATGGGGATTTGGTTTAAATTTAAAACAAGCTGGTCGTCCTATTGTTAAAGCGAATAATTATCAACAACCAATACAAGAACAATTATATCAACAACAACAGCAGCAGCAACAAAAGATTTTTAATCAATTGGCTCAAGAACATCAACATCAACAACAACAACGGAAAATTATAGGACAACCATTTCAATATAATTTAATGGCAACACCAGCAACAACAACAACAACACATCCACAATATCAAAATCAACAATTCTCACAATTAACACAACAACAATTACGGGCACAACATCAACAACATGCCCGACCTACTACAACTACTCAACAACAACAACAACAATTTGGTGGTGGTGGTGGTGGTGTTGGCAATTGGCAACAATTTAATTCAACAACAAATCAAAGTATGTAAACCCAAAAAAAAAGAACAAAAAAAACAATCAAAATTAGATTTTTTCTATATTTTTTTAAATTAATTACCTCCTCTAAACATCATTTTATTTATGTATATGTAGTTTTGGTGGCTTTTTTTTTATTTTTTTTATGAAAAAGCATCATAAAAACAAACAAATTGTGTAAAGATCGATTAAAAATTGTTGTTTTTTGTTTATATTGAAATTTTTTAGGAAATAATCAATTAATTCGTAATAATGATGGTGGTAGTAATAATGATTTATCATCATCATCAACTACTACTACAACAACTACAACAACTAGTAGCAGTACTGCTACTACTATTACTGCTAATAATAATAATAATAGTAATAATAATAGTAATCAATTAACACGTTGGTTTTCACCGGATTTATTGGAGAGAGCACGTATTGGTGAATTACCAAGTACTGAAGAATTAGCACAACATTGTTTAAGTGTTGAAGATATTGAAAGAATAGCTGCAACATCAACTGTTCATAATTAAAAACAACAACAACAGCACACTCACTAACACACACACAAATACACACATACATACATACATTCATATACACACATACAAATTGTTGTTTTTAATTAAGAATTGTTGATGCAATTAATTATATTAAAACAAAACAGAAACGTATTTATTGTAGTAGTAATTAAACGTGTCAAATTGTTTCAATATAATAATAATAATGATAATAAAAATAAATTCGGCCTGTTATATTATTGCAACGAATCTAAATTATAATTGTAATTTTTTTTTTGTATCTAATTGAACTAATAATGAATTGTTGATGTGGGTTAAATAGCTAGATTAGATAGTTACATAGTTGTGTTGCGAAAATTTTTCTTTTCTCTAGTTCCAGGATTTTGATTAATTTTATTTTTTATTATTATTCAACAACAACAACAACAACAAAATCATAAATGTAAATATAGAATTTATAATAATTACTTAAAATAATATTAATTTGGATTTGTTGCAATTTTTTTTTTGTTTGGAAATATTTAGAATTTAAACAACAACAAAAAAAAACGTACTGTATTTAAAAAAGCTCCAAAATTTTTTCTGTGTCTTTGTAATAATGATTCAATGTCTTGTTGTGTAGAATTATTATTTCGTTTTTCTGTTTTTTTTCTCTCTTTTAATCGAGTTTATGATTGGAAATTGTGAGATATATTTTTCGTATGTGTGTGTGTGTGTGTGTGTGTGTGGGTGGGTGGGGTAATAGAAAAATATTAAGTTTCGGTTTTGATGTTTGGAGCTTGTTATTGTAAAAACAAACAACAACAACAACAACAAATCTTGTTACTATTATTAATGATTATTACAACAAATAAACAACATTCCCGTTATAATTTTTTTTTGTGTGTGTGTGTGTAAAAGTTATGGGAATTGTGAACATCGTTTTTTTTTTGACAATTTTCCTCTAACTTGTTATCGTGTTCTCTCTCTTTTCTTTCTTTTGTATGATTATGATGATGATGATGGGGATTTCTTTGTATCAAAGTTTGTAAATTTGTTTGATGAAAATAAAAGAAGAAACAAGAAAAACAATACAATTGAAATATTTATAAATGATGAATGTGTGTAAAATCAATTGAAATATTGAAGGAAACAAACAAAATATTTGCTAGAATTCATGTATTAATATTAATAATTAATTAATTAAATTACCGACAAAACAATTTGTTCTCAAAAATTATACAAAATGAAATAAAATAATGAAAAAAAAAATGTAATAAAATATGTGAAAAGTGTCTTTTTGTATTGTTTTAACGTAAAATACCAATGGCTTAACTACTGGCCTCACGTGGACTGGCTAGCGCGGATTCCCTTGGCTCCTTATTGGGCCTGTCGGTGAAGGCGAGACCTATCGATAATTCTACAAATGTAGCAAGAGAGATTCCGAGCTGGTTCCAACACGAAGCCGAACTCGGAATACATCCTGGGTGGCTCTCATGGTACCAGTTCCGTCAGCTTCACTAGTGGGGTGCTTAGTAGTGAATCCACTTCTAGGTGAGAATATACGATGCAGTAATACAGCGACCCCAACAGATGAACAAGAAACTGTGGAGATCGTCACGTTTCTGCTCGTACAAGATTACAACTCTTTTTAGAACTACAAATTTAATGCAACGATCAAAAAAGACCTTATCCCGTAGCTGGGGTAGAAGACCATTTTGCCTGCAATTTGTTAGTTGTTAGTTTCGTTACAATGTACCTTCTAACTAATAACTTTGGATAATTGCATGGGCATAGGCGGCCTTAGGTTTGGTCTTTATGGATTGCAGCCTAGGACTCCTTTCAATCAAAGGGCCTTCCTCATTACAATCCTCGCCTTGTGCTCCCATGTTAATTGTTCTGCAGTTGTGACGGCCGACTGGAATTTGCCAGAACCAAGGCCGTACGTAAGATATTTGGCGTCCGCATGGACTTCTATCAATAATGCGCCCCTCTTCATCAGAAAATACATGGGAGAGGAAGCGGGATTTGGGGTAATTACCCTGATCCGATGCAAGCAGAATTTGCGCCTCATGGCTACAACCCGTTTTAGCCCTGCAATTAGGGCCATTGGCCCTATCCAAATCTCGGAAACAGTGTCGGGTGCTCCTCAATAACACAACTTCTACAACTCGCCACACATTTGTTTGTCAGTTTCTTTTTGTACTACTGACACACCATTCGCCCTATTCGAAACAGCTACCTATTTAACCCCCTCAGTCTGGCACTGTGTAACGTTGCTACATTACCAATAACCGCAAAGGTTTAAAGCTGCGCTAATACTCCACCCCTTTGGCACTTTCTGTTACACTACCCCATTTCACCACAACTACCCCTAATTATCCAACGAAGAAATCAATTCAAATAATTCTTTATTGTACATAAACTATTTACAATAAATAAAGACAAACAAGGGTATGGGGGGCGGGGCGATTAGTATTTAAAAGAAATCGGCAGCTTTCTGTCGTTGCGGCAGATCAATCTTTAATAAATCATCAGTTAAATCATCATCATCACCAATACAATTGGCCCTTTTTATACCTAAATTCAATTTCGGTGTAACAATACGTTTTGGTGTATTATTATTGATAATTGGTGTACGTTTCGGTGTGAATTGTTCATGATTTATTGTTGTGAAATCATGATTTAAATTTAATTTCAATTGATTTGTGGCTAAACGTCGTGCAGCTGGCGACATAATTGCTAAACGCTGATTTGAATTTGATGGTCTTGGTGATGGTGTATGAATGATATTACGTTTAGCTTGATTTAATGCATTTTGTTTATTGATTTTACGATTTTTCTCACCAACTTTTTCAGCTAATTGTATTGCTAATTGTTCACGACGTCCTGGTGCTGACATTTTAAATGCAGCCCCACAATATTTCGGTGTTGTATTACCAATACCATTATGATTATTATAATTATTACCATCTAAACGGAATGGTGTACCTTCAATTTCACCCCATGTCATTAATGGTGTATCATTGAAATTATTTGGATTTGGTGATGGTGTTTGAACAAAACAATAACCACGTATTTGTGGTGTTTGTTGTTTTAATAATTCTTTACCATCAATACCAATTTTACCATCTAATATTTGTGCATGTGTTTTAGCTAATTCATCAATTGTTTCTTTACTTTGATTCTCATTAAATGGATTTTTGATTAAACGTGTATTTGAATGGATAATCTCTTGGCGATTCTTCATTAATTCAATACGTTGTTGATCGGTTAATTCACAACCATTTGGTATATACATAATGGAATTTTTATTTTTATAATTCCATGTATCTAAACATAATGGTTTTTCATTGTAATCAGCTTGTTGTTCAATTGTTGGTAATTGTAATTGTTTGGAACGTTCTAATTCACTTTTATTCTCTTCTTTATATAAATACGAATATTTCTCACGGTGTTTCTTTTCTGATTCAATTAACATTTCATTAAAACTATCATTATCTTGGGATGTGTGCGAATTTAAAAATTGATCTAAACTTAAACATTTCTCATTGAAATCATCCTCATTATTATTATTATTTTGATGTTTATTTGTGTTGTCTTCGATATTTTGTGAATTATGGATATTTGCAGGTGTTTCAAATGTTGCTGGACTTGGTACTGGAACATTAATTCGATAATTAATTATAATTAAATTAGTGTGTATGTTATTATTATTATTATTATTATTATTACATCGTTGTTGTTGTTGTTGTTGTGTTGTTGTTTGATTTCCATTATATTTACGATATAATTCACGTATTTTCGTTGCATCATTCTTTTCTAATGCATCCAAATATTCATTTTGTGCTTTCAATTTATCTAAATCCGGATAGAAATCACGTTGAATAATTTTACCAATTCTCTCCACATATGTATCTTCATCCAAGATCAATTCTTTTTTGCGCTTCCTCCGCTGCGGCGGTATTGTTGTTGGTGTTTTAAACATGATGGTGTCTTTGTTGAAATCTTGCATTACGGCGATCGCTTGACGGCCGGGTGTACTTTCCGGATTTTCACTCATCTTTTTTTCCATCGAGAAAAAAACAAGAAGAAAAATAACGTAATTCGAACAACAACGGAGAAGAAGCTTTCAGGTTATGTTAACAAATGTCAATTCGATCAGTCAACAGAATTGAACTGTATGGAATGCTGACTTGTATATCGACGAAGTCGTTGCCGAGACAGCTGTGTTTGTTGCCACTTCATCTCTTTTTAGTCTCAAAGACTGTGCTGTTGAAAATGAGAGCGTCAATTATACAACAATGTCAAACAGAGACAGGTATGGTTTATGTTCGTTTCTCTCTTTCTTACGGTGTTCGCTAGTAATAGTCAGCATTCTAGATTTTTATAGCAAACCATTGATTTAATTGAAATCTTAGTATGCGATATTTATCTGTTATTTCGGGAAATGTTGGTGAACTTGCTGGGAAATTATAGAATTCTACATTGGTTTCATGTAATCGATCTAATTTATTTTAATTCAATGGATCTATTAGCAAATATATACCACTCAACTATATAAATACCTGGAAGGCTGACTTTAATGGATGAGATCGTTGTGGAGAGAGACAGCTACTTGTTGCTCCTTTATCTCTTTTTATTCACAAATACTATGTTGTTGAAAACGCCGAACAGAGAGAGCTATATTGTTTGTGCTCAGTTCTCTCCTTTCTTTCCGATTCGTTTTACATGGTAATCAGGATTCCAAATATACAGGAATGGCATTTCCATCTACCTTCCAAAATCTCATGTGATGTACAATCTGTATTAATTCGGGTGTTGTTTTATCTTAGCACGGTTCTGGACACAATTAGTAGATATACAGATTTGGCATTTTCATCTAGAAACATTGGATCAGCGATATAGAAGAAACGAAACCGAAATACGATGTGCACGTGTGTTAAAAAGAGATATGGCGTAAATGGGTGGTTACTAATTTTTACTACTTATCTCTTTTCAGCACGTACACATTATAATGCTATTTCATTTCTTCTATTTTCTCAAATGTTTCTAGATAAGTTGGTCGGATCTGTATATGCAGTTCAGTATCACCAACTGTATTGTCAAAATTTGCAAACGTCATCAATCATACCATCCATTGACTGAATTAAAACAATAGATCAAAAATATAACAAAAGAAATGTGGAAATTTCTAGAATAATTATCGGTTGAACCAGAACACTTCGTAATTATCTAGAAAGATTGAGCTGTATTTATGTTTGTTATTATTGTTTGAAATTAATTTGACAGGAATCTATATAAAAGTTTAATTCAATGGATGTGGCCGCACAATGTTGCCAACATTGTCAATGTGTCATTGATGAAAAAACAGGTTAGGTGGGGTCTCTTTTTATCAAAATTTTCATTTAACATTCAAATCTTTTCCGAAAATCAATTAAAACAACAACAGCAAAATTTATCGATTTTCCCCATTAAAATCTCTGGGTAAATGTTTGTTTAATTTCTAAATTTTTGATTGTATAACAATGCCGGTGAGTTTTATTAATTTATCGTAAAATACTAGGAAAAAAAAAACAATTTGATTAATTTGTGTATTGTGTTGAATTGTAGGCGTACCATTCCGCTTTTGTTGATTATCAACAATGTATTGGTAATATGGCAATATTACCATTTCGGACACAATTCCGTGGACCAGCACCACAATTCCCATCACAAATCAACGAACAAGATATAATCGATGAAGCTTTATATTATTTCAAAGCGAACGTCTTCTTTCGTACATACGAAATTAAAGTTGGCATTTTTTCGAATTAATTGAATTTCCCAATTAATTAATTTTGTCATTTCTGTTACAGTCAGAAGCTGATCGTTTATTAATTTATATCACATTGTATATAACCGAATGTTTAAAGAAATTACAACGTTGTTCGAATCGTAATTTGGCACAAAATGAAATGTACACATTAGCTATATCACGTTTTGATATACCTGGTGATCAAAATTTCCCATTGAATTCGGTTTATTTAAAACCAAAACACCAACAAGACATTGAATTTTTACGTACATATTTGACGCAATTACGTCAAGAGATTGGTATGCGTGTTATTGAGAAAGTATTTCATACGGATGATGGTAAACCGAGTAAATGGTGGTTGTGTTTTGCTAAAAAGAAATTTATGGATAAATCACTGTCCGGTCCTGGACAATAATTAAACAAAATACAAGCGAATTATTCATCTATACATTCAAAGATTTCCCTTATATTATTTCAATAATAACAATAATAATAAATTAATGATCATAATGATTTTCAATTAATTTGGCTACGTATGGGACGTTCTGTATATGCAATTTAAGATTAAGAAAGTGAGGTTATGTTCTGGGATCAAGTTTCATTACGGATACTATAGTATGTTAATGTCTGCGCGCGCAAGCTAAATAATAACGTACGGTCAATACATGTTGCCAGATTAAGTCTACAATTGAAATTGTAACAAAGATAAATAAACGTAACAATTTTCCAGATTCAAGTCAGGACTGTAATGTTGATCACAACATTAAATTGTAGCAAATTCTTGAATGATTTGTGAATAGTAATATATGAGCAGTAGAATAAGCGAAATTCATAGTAGTAATACTGGCAACGGTGCAAATTGGCGTACAAACTATAGTGATGACTGGTTATTATCCATTTGTCGAGTATCTTAGGCTACGTTCACATGTGATGGTAGACTAAAGGCGCGCGTACATCGTTTTAATCATAATAAAATGATCAACTATCAAAACTTTATTGTAATTTGTTTTTAATGTGATTTAGGTAATCATCTGATTGATTATCAATTTTTAATTACTCTTTTTAATTGAAACAATTAAATCGTATTGTTAATAATTTAGTGTAAATAATGGTTTTATTCACAATTTAATTCCACAAAATGCGTTTTTTTTTTTGTTGAATTTCCTATAATTTCTCAAACAAAAAACGTTACCTTTTCAAAATCATTCTTCAAACAGAAGATCGATATATAAGCTGTTGTTTATTTTTTAACTAAATTATTGAAAAATGACGAATCGTTTAATAATTGTAACAATTTTAATAATAACGATCCAAATAAATCAATCAACGGATTTGCGTTTTTTAACACCGTATATTATTGATGGTTTACCGGCAAGACCTGGCCAATTTCCATGGCAAACGGCTATTTTCATTCAAAGTGGTACAAACACGATAGTGTGCGGTGGTTCTTTAATTAGTAATGAATGGGTGTTGACGGCGGCACATTGTGTTGAAGGGTAAAAAATTGTTGACAAAAAATGTCCGTCCATATATAACCTCTGACTGATTTTTTTGTTTATATTCCAAACTTTAGATTGGGTGTAGTAGAAAAAATTCAATGTGCATTCAATGCAATTGGAACATTGGCTAGAGTTTCTCAATGTTTTACACCAGTGTAAGTACGATATTTGAACGCATTAATTAATTAATCATCAGTTAATTTAACTGTTCATAGATCAGCTCGTTTACATTTAGGTAGTATCAGTATAGATACGCCAACAAATGGTTCAGTATCTACAGAGGCTGCTCAAATTATAATCCATGAAGATTATAATACGATAACATTAAAGAATGATGTAGCACTAATTCGACTTAAGACACCTGTTCGTTTTACCAGTAAGCAATTTTGTTAATTCTATTTCGAATTTCAAAGTTAAATTACTGTAACTTACAATTTAGAATATATTAAACCAATTGAATTATACAAGAATCAACTTAAAGTTCATCAAGATGTGATTGTGAGTGGTTGGGGACGTACAAGTGATCGTAATTAGAATTATAATCTAATCAAATAATAACCAACAAATTTCATTTACTGTTTGCTTTTTATGTTAGAATCAACGACAAGTTCACAATTATTGTTTGTACCATTGAAAACAGTAACAATGATGGAATGTTCAAAATATTTCAAAGATTCATTCCTTGATGATGGTAAGATCTGTGCTAGTGGCCATGGTAAAAAGAGTATCTGTCAAGTAAGATTTTTGCATTTCGTTTTTTTTTTGGTGTTAAATGAATATTGTCATAATTTTTCGTGAAAATTCTAGGGTGATAGTGGTGGTCCATTAGTACTACCAACAAATCCAATGAAACATGTTGGTATTGTTAGTTTTACAACTGCTAGAGGTTGTGAACAAGGTTATCCGCAAGGTTTCACAAAAACGGCACATTTCTACAATTGGATTCAATCGAACTGTCAATGTATTTGATTAATCATTATTTGTCAATTAAATATTTCAATAATAAAATAACATAATTCAATTGTATTTAATGGAATTTTAATTATAACGTTAAGTCGCTCTATTGTGTAAATAGCTTTAATATTACAATAATAGTGAACGTGTACCTTAATCAATAGTAACAAGATGGTGGTTGCAGTACCACCAACTGTACTATAAAAATATTTCAATTAGAATACAATTATTTCGATTATTCACGAAATTAATCTGTTGATTATCATTGTTTATAATTAGTAAGCATAGAAAATTTGTAAATTGATCAAACTAATCTATTTTTAATTTGTTGTTAATGGATTGGTGTATTTTTCAATGGTTGGCAATTGTGTAACGCAATGATTTATGGGTAGATCGCGTCATCATTTATTAATTACGAAAAAACATGGCCGAATCAGAAGTATTTTATTAACGTGTTCGTGTAATTTAAAAAAACAAACAAACTGTGTAATAATTGCGTGATTAATTATTATTATTGAAATAATTAAATAATTTTGAATAAAATGGCGAATTATTTAGAAATTAATTTAATGTTTGTCGATTGTTGTATGATAAATAATACAGATTTTAAACAATCATCATTGCAAATTAAGAAAAATCATTGTGATAAAGATCAAGGACATTGGAAAGGAAAATTATTATTCAATCATAGACAATTGATTTGTTGTATAGATTAAAACAATTCTAAAACGGAGAGAAGAAGCAATGGAAATGTGGAATTTGATAACAATTGATAGTTTAAAACAAACAACAACAACAACAACAGCAGGATCACCACAATATGTGACCCATGATAAATTTCATCATACATTCACATTACCATTATGGAATAAATTTGCACCATTAACAATCAATCATCGTCATCATCATCATCATAATAATTACAAAGAATTTCCAGAATTTAAGGCATCCATGATAGTTGAACGCAATAATTATCTAAATCAAGATTGCTATGATAGAATCGATAGAATTATGGGTAAACAACAGAATCATATGTGTGTTGATTTCAATGTTAATCCACCATTACCAACATTGACACAACAACAACAACAAGTTGTTGAAAATGAGAAAATCGATAAAAATCATACAGACGAACAACAACAACAAATTGAGAAAAAGAAAAAACGACGTCGACGTAAAAATCGTAATAATAAACGTAATAAAAATAAAACAGAAAATAATGATAATAAATCGATAAAAATTGAAACAAAATTACAACGTTGTAATAGTTTAAATAATATTAAATTAATCAAAAATCAACGTCAACGACAAATATCAACAGATAGTGATGATAGTTTTATTGTTTTTTATGATAATCATTGTAATATCAATGATAATGTTGATGATGATGATGATGATGATGATAATTTGAAAAATTCATCAAATAAAACATCTGCAGTATCTGATAAAAAAGTAAGTACTTATCTAATATCTATAGAAACAGTAATTATTTAAAAAATAATAAAATAAATCAATTAATAAAAATACTGCGTAATTGTGACATCATTAATGATTGGCCAACTTGATTCATTTTTATTTCTACAATGATCATGAGTAAGCTGTGGAAACACTAGTGTGACGTCATTTCATGGCTAAATAGATTTCTACGTATAATTGTTTGAATTCTCATTATGATTATTATTATTATTTTAGGTACGTTTTGCTGATGGATTATGTGAAATACATCCAATGGTAAAATGGTCATATGCATATCAAGCAGCACGTAAAGGACCATGGGAACAATATGCAAGAGATCGTGATCGTTTTAAAAAACGTATCAAACATTTAGAAAAAATCTTATTACCTATATTAAATGAGAAACATCGTACAAAGATCTATCAAGAAAGATTTAATTAATTAATTAATTATTTAATTATTTAATTCGAAACAATAACAAAATAGGAGAGATAAATATCTAAAATGATGGCTGTGATTTGCTTTGTTTTTGGTCTTGTTTGTTTATTTTGTCTATAATCAAAATACAAAATCGATACAGATGACTAATTGTTTGTAAAACAAACAAAAAAAAATTGTTCGCTCTATACGTACACATACATATATTTTGTTTTAATTATTACTCAAATTATATTGAGATATTTGGATTATTATTAGAGGGTATTTAGTTATTTTTTTTTTGTAAATAATGTAATTTTATGTAAATTTATTATTAGTTAGTTTTAATAAATAGTTATTCTAGTTGAATATGATAAAACAAAATTTGTAAGTAATTCGCATACACATCGTAATAATCCGTTGTTTTCCCTATTTGTTTTCTAGAATTTTCCTGTTTGCAGGGTGTGAATGAAAATGTCTACAAAGAAAACACTGGGAAAGGTATGAATTATTATTATCCAAAATCGAATTTATTCAAACAAACAAAATACTTAAATTATCCAAATCTTTATTGATTTTGTGTGGTTGTTTCATGTTGATTTAATTGTGCTGTAGCACCATAAACTAAACCAATTAAACTACCAATTGTTTCCATAAAAGATACGATAATACCAGTTGGATTAAACATAATTCTATGATTATTATTATTATCGTTTGAATATTTGTTGCTTATATGGATTTCTGTTTGATTTTTATTAAAATCTTCATTAAATTCCTTATCAAATTCATCTAATTCTCTATCGAAATCCTCATCTTTGTTATTGTTGTTATTAGTATTTTGTGGATTTGATAATTGTTGTAGAAATTGGATTTTTTGTACGATTTTACTAATTTTCTGCGTTAAAAAATTAGATGTTTGTGATGGTGGTGATTGAGTTGTTGTTGAAATTTCTTCTTTTCCAAATGGTATTTTGAAAAAATCATCATCATTATTATTATGATGATGGTGTGTTGTTGTTGTTGTTGTTGTTTGATTAATTGTACGTAAATCGGCAATGTTACTATTTTCAGGTGTTGAAAATGCTGATGCTGATGATGCTGTTGTTAATAGATTTAATAATGTTTCACCAATATGATATAAAAATGGTTTTGATTGAATATAGTTGAATTGTGTCTGAAATTATAGAAAAATCAATAAATAATGGATAATCTAAGAGTTTGTTGTTGTTGTTGTTGGTGTAAGTTTGTATCTGCGAGAAAAATTCGCACCAGTTCTTGTACAGTGCAATCAAGTCCAAAATTTGTTTTTAGATCGATCAATTAACAGACGTACACAATGCTGAATTATGAAGCTATTGTAATGTGGATCTTGTTGAAGTCTTGCTTCCTGTTTGTTGAATTTACCAGAACCGTCTTAAGATATTTGACACCCGTGTACTACTATAACAATAATGCACCGCTCTACATAAGAAAATACATGGGTGAGGAAGGCGGTATCAGTTGAATCGGTAAGGTTTTACAAAAATTTCAAAACTATTTTTACCAATAAACTGGTCAAACCGATTTGAGTGCAAACCAAATTGGCCACCCACAGGGCTACAGCCCGTTTTAGAATGCCGTAGATGGACCTCTATTTTAATCAGATCCTGGCTGCAGCCTGCTAGAAATATTTCTCTGAAAAAGTCTGAATAACGGAATTATTTGGGACTTTTCTGGAAGAGTTATTCAACATTTTTCAAATTTTTTTTTCTTTCCAAAAAGTCTAAATAAGTGTGTATAACCCATCCAGAAGAGTTGCAAATAATTCAGTTATTCAAGACTTATTCAGATGATATATTTCCAACAGGGTGTCCCAAACTTAATCCGACGTATACGTTTGTTTCTATATCAATCAATATCTGATTTAAAATACTTACGAAAATCACAAATAATAAACACGATATTTTAAACATTTTTCATTGACGAAATGATGAACTGTTTGTTATCACTACCAACTACCACCCTACACTACGATCAAATTTATTATAATTCAAATAAATGAATCGTGTGTATGCGTGTAAAAATTAAAATTAAAATAAAATTGAGACCTCCCACTAAAAATATTATGAAATTGTTGTTGGTGTTGTTTTTCTTTCGGAAAATAGTGGAAAATCCTCTCTAACCTTCGGTTTTATTACAATTTTAAATTTACAAACATTTTCTATTTTCTATTTTTAATGAAACAAATAATCAAATAGATAAGGGGATGGAAACTATTATTTTATAAAACAAAATTTATTAGAAAGACTGATGATTATAATTTTTCTTTTCTATTATTATTATTATTATTATTATTATTAATCGTCCACCACGCCTTTTTTTAGTCTTAAAAAGAAATCTCTATTTATTATTATTATATGCTGAAATACATTTAGAAAAAATATATCTACTTAATATTCTAGCTGAGCCAATTGTACTTATCTTGAATAATAATGATAATAATAATAATAATAGTAATAATATTGCATAATAATAGATGTTCTACATTTTTTTTTGACCCTTATTGTTATTGTAAGACGAGGTTGTTGAATGGCAAAATATCAAAAAAACAAAGAAAATAGAAAACAGCCTTCAATTGATTTTTTATTTTTGCCTTCAATTTTATAATAATCGTTTTTTTTTCGGGTTAGGGGTGGTAGAGAGTGGGGGGGAGATAATTTCGAAATTAGCGCTCTTTAATTGATGACGTGGCAACCAGTAGTATGTCACCAAACATATTGTTTTTAATAATAGTTAATTGTAGCGCGTGCAAATTACATTTTTATAAAGGTGAACGCTCATTAGTCACTACCTATACTGTCAGTGCCAAACATATAATTTAGGGTGAACGTATACGTTAAGTGTAGTGAATGTATATGGGAATTGACGAAAATATTGTTGTGCCAGGTGCTAATTGCGTTTGTTCGAATGGCATCTTCTGATCTAGAGCCATCTCTACAAACTATTTACGTGACTGATAACCATACGAGTCTATCAACCACTGTAGCAAGCCGTTTTGCTATGCTGGATTCGGAATTAACAACAATCTACAAAGCATCAAAACAATCATTGAGAAGATCATTGGTTCTGACTTTTGTGGACTTCCATAAGACTTTCGATATGGTTCAAATTGGATGCAGTTCTGTCGTATCGGCTATCGATACACGAAGTCAATGCACAACTAGAAAAACGTATCGATACGATAGCGACTAAACTGCTTGCAGCAATTTAAGAATTGCTCGACTGGGATGAACAAGACCTAAATATTGATGGGTTAGAAACTACTAGTAACAAAACTACGTTTTGCGGACAACATAGAGGACGCTAAGATGAATGTCAGGCAATCTATAGGGATCTACATTAATGTTACAGGAACTGCAAGAATTATGTACCAAAGTAGGTTTGGAATTCGTACCTTCAGAGAACATGCGAACTACAGAGTAGAATTACAATCGTTTAGTGACGAAACTATCGCAACTGCCAAGAAGCTCAAAAACAACACAACAGAACATGGAAAGAGCAATGTTTTGTTTCTCAACCTGCAGTGAGCATTTCAGTTTGTGTGTCCGCCGATTTTGAAACTCTGCTGTGCGTAGCCTTTCTGGTGGCAGGTGTCCTCATGGTGCAGTCAGAAAGACAGCAGAGTTGCTCGAAAGGGCCCTCGAACTGCGACTCTTCCTGTGGTGAGGGGAGCCATCCCAAAGAGTGTATCAAGTAATGAGGAAATCGCGCCGCAGGGGTTAGCAGGATTGATGAGCCTGCTGGTTTGGGTGTAGGAATCCCACAGATTCAAGCTGGCCCACCAGTGCTGAGAATTGCAGGACTCAACTGGTAGTGACGAAGCATTCCACCAGTGATGCTGACAGAACTGGTACCATGGAAGCCCCCCCCCCCCGAAGATAGCAAAACTCATATTGACCTAGACTGGAGATGTGGCCCGAATGACGGGCGGGAGGGGACTGCTCGAGTGGTGATCACAAAACGAAAAGCGACGTAAAGGGGATGTCCATCAACACGATGGACCGAAGACATCACGATGTTATTTTGCAAATGAACTAAAAAATCAGTTGATTTCCAAAAAAATAAAGAAATTTATTCTTAATTTTTCTGTAATAATTGACATAATTTCTCATAAACTGGTGTAAATATCTTTGTATAACCATTATTTGTTAAATGTAAATAATCATGCATTAAATGATGTGATATTGTTTGATCATTTTCAACAATATTATGATGTATTTCAACAATATGAACATGTTCTGTATATTCATCAGCATTGGCTTCATTACAAAATTTATCAATTAAAAATGTATTAACATGATCATTACGTTCACGATATGGATTTGGATATTGGCCTCTTGGTAGAAGTGTCTAAAAGAAATCACAAATTTGAAATTAAAAAAAAAAACTAACATATCCTATATATTTATACTAACTGGTAAAATTATAGCAACATTACGTAGTTTATGTTTAATTTCTTTAATAATTTCTAAAATACCTTCCAAAATTTCATGTGGCGTACAATCTGTATTATTCGTACCAACAAATATAACAATTGCTTTCAATTTACTATGGAAATTTAATTCGCCATTTTGTATACGCCATAATACATTCTCTACCCTAAAAATAAATATTAATACAACCAGCTGCGTTAGGGGGCGCTATTTGGAAAGCGGAAAAAATCAACTTAATACACACCTGTCGCCACCAATTCCAAAATTAATACAATGCAAACTACTAATCTTCTCACGCCACAATGACGAAAATTGTAATTGTTCAATAATTGAATCGCCTATAAATAATATTTCCGATTCAGAAGTTTTTGCTAATTGTACAAAACGTTTATGCTGAAAAGAAATTAAAAAAAAAATAAAACAATTATAATTGGAAATAATTAGACCCATCTAAAGGTGAACGCTCACTAGTTAACGCATATCAGCAGTACTGACTGGTGAACGTTCAGCTTAAGTCCATGTTTCCATTTGTGTTCAATAAATTCACACTGGGTGTTGTTTTTGTTTAGCACGGTCCTGGAAACAATTGTTAGATATACAGGTTTGGCCTTTTCATTTAGAAACATTGGAGCAACTAGAAGATGGGTGATTACTCAGTAATTTTTACTCTACTTATCTCTTTTTCCAATACGTGAACACCATATTTCTGTTTCATTTCGTCTACTTTCTCAAATGTTTCTAATTGTATTTGCCGGGCCCCCCTGTGTTTACACCTACATACGCATAAAAAAACGCTTAAAAATAATTAAAGTGAAAAATTACAGGATGACCAATGAAATTGAAACAAGGTCAAAATCGTTGACAATTTGTTGTTGTTTTTTATTTTTAATCTTTGATAACATTTAATTTTTCTATTTATTGTTAAATCAATGCCAACCACTGATAGATAACGCAAATATTAACCTTATTAAAAATTGTAGATGGTATCAAGGTCATAGGAACCATCAACTAGACACATATCACACCACAAGTGACGCCACTGTCTTTATATTAAACCGTTGGTATTTCATTACAGAAGCACTTATTAAATTACTTTAATTATAGCAAAAATTAAAAAAAAAACATAAAATAGAAGAAATATTCCAAGAATTCCAAAACAAAATCTATTTTCAAAATTTCAATATATTCGCAAATTTATTTTTAGAATTTTTGTTCAGTAAAAAACCTACTCACTCTCCCCCTTACCCCCGACAACTATCATTATTATAATCAATCAACTAATTTCATCAGTCTAATTAATTAATTAATTTTGTAGTAGAATAACGTTTCAAAATTGTGGAAAAAAAATGTTTACCATGCTTAATTTGCGACCATCACCATCATGATCTTCACTCAATTTCGGTATAACACATGGATTCATAATTGTAATTAATTAATTGATTAATTCAAAAGTCCGTTGACTAATTAAATTAAAAATTGTAATTAGAAACAATAGACGAAGTAGGCTGTGATCTCGCCAACTACTAACTTGATTTTACGTTTTTTGTTTTTTTTTGTTGGTGTTTCAGTTGTTTTCTCTTCGTCGTTATAAAATCATACCACACTTTCTTTCACTTGTTCTCGACAATTTTTGTTATTTTTTTGTTGTTGTTGTTATTTTTCCATTCTACTCCACCGTTTGGAGAAAACTACAGGCCGGCAAATAAAACACAAACAATAGATAACTGTAATAATTATATTTGATAGTTGGTACAATACACTGATAGATGGCGCTTTATTTTTATTTTTTGAAAAATACAACAAATATACAGGCTGTCATGGTGATCTCGGTTTGTTTGAATTCAAATCATGTTTGATGGTATTTTATTTTTGGAAATTTTGACATTAATTAATCACAAAAACAACAAGCAAATAAACAATCATGGCAAAAATTCCAATAAAATTCCAATTATTCGTGATTCTATTGTTGCAAATCTATTTAAATTCAATTGAATGTGTCGATTATTGTAAATTGCATTGTAATAAACAGGAGAATATCGCCTGTCATTGTTATAAAGGTGCTCCGAGTTGTCAGATAATTACCGACAACAATAAGCAATTCCGCCAATGGATGATAGATGCACATAATAAATACCGTGATTTGTTTGCTTCTGGCAATGAGACATTAGCAAAAGGTATACAAGCAGCCGATATGAATGCAATCAGTTATGATTATGATTTGGAATATACGGCATATTGTCATGCCAGATCGTGCATGTCCGATCATGATAGTTGTAGGAAAACAGAGAAATTCGAATATCCCGGACAGAATTTATATTATGT
This sequence comes from Meloe dianella, assembly GCA_028455855.1. Classification (NCBI taxonomy): domain Eukaryota; kingdom Metazoa; phylum Arthropoda; class Insecta; order Coleoptera; family Meloidae; genus Meloe; species Meloe dianella. The sequence continues at coordinate 2,084,171 of JAPTHL010000050.1, read as the reverse complement.
TACAAAAGGACATGGTTTTAAAAAGATCGATTCATACGATCAAGTTGACAAAGTTCTTCTAGCATGGTTATACAAAACAAAAAAAAACAACAAAATAATTAAACATCACGTCCACACATTTCTTCTGTCGTAGGTATGAAGAAATCAAATTGATGGATTTGGCTGGTAAACATGCATCACTTTTAGATAAATTCCAAATATTGCCCGATTTCCACAGTTATGGTCATTTCACACAAATCATAGCGGCACGTTCATATACAGTTGGTTGTTATCGTGGTGTATTGGCTGATGGTCATACAACAGTTGTGGCATGCAATTATGGTCCTGGTGGTAATTTGCAAGGATCACCAATATTGAAACGTGGTGCACCATGTTCAGCTTGTGGCAATACGAAATGCAATACAAAATATACGTCATTATGTGGTGATAGTGATCTACCAAAACCACCACCACATATGGCACACAGTCATTTACAACAACAAACAAATATTTATTTGATCTTATCGACGTTATTTTGTTGTATTTTTGCATTTATCATTTAAATAATTTAATAAATTAAACAATTATTTTCAACCAATTAATATTATTATGTCGATCACTGCACAATTTCTCCATATCAAGTCGATCTTGATCACCATCTTGTGGTGATTGATTGTATTTAATTAAACGCATCCATGGTGTTTTATCGTAAGCATGATAACGTTGCCACATATTGAAAATTAACGAATTACATATAGCAGCTTTATAAAGTTGATTTGTGTACATGTAATGATCGCGGCGCTTACGTGATTCTAGAATGAATTTCGGTATATTCAAATGGATACCACGTGATATACGGCCGGTGCGTCTCGATGGTAGAATTTCAGTTGGTGGTATCGGTACAGCGAAATTAATCATAATTTTGGCAATTTTTTTTGTAAATGCTGCACAAAACACACACACACACACACACACACATGAACAGGTAACTAGGAAGACGTTTCGATTTGTACTGACCAAAAAATCGTCACTATTTTCCGGGTTAATTTTTGGAGAAATTTTGAAGAGTGGGGGTTGGGTAGGGTTGAAATTTTACCTGGAAGTTGAAGAATTAGCCAAATCCCATTTAAATCTTAGTGCTTCATTGTAGTTGAACGATTAAACATTCGAATATATTCGAAGACAATTTACCGTTTTCTCTGTGATTATCGATAAACAGATTACGTGTAAATTGAAATTCGCGCTTTTAATTCGATATATAATTAGGCAATTGAATATACATTCGACGGTTACATGATTGTAGTCTACCGTGCATTTTTTGATTAATTCAATTGGAATTCTGATAATTTTTCAACAAAACTTAAAAGTGTTGAAGTGTCTGGATAATACCTATCTACAAATCATACAAGTTATATTTCCAGTTATTGGAAATGGGTTTTTTTAAAAATTTATTTTTTATTAATTGAACAAGTAAATAAGACAACCGTTCAATTTGGTATCTAGTCATAGAGTAAAATTTATTTATTAAAAAAGATACAAGTTCATTCAAAATCAATTATGCTTATTTAGCGACAAACCGGATGTTCTATATAAGATTACGTTATGCAATCTTTACAATAAAAATAATACATTTCCTGGTGATATTATCACTTGGTGATATTATCACTTCTCCCCCTTAGGATCGAAGCTCCGATGAGATTGAAATTATATCTTGATTTCCGTCGGTTGTAGAACCATCGGAGGGTTTTGAACTGCTGACTTCTTTTTCCAACAATATTTGACGAAAACAAATAATAGTGATACCAGCAGGATACAATATAATACCACTGTTGATGATAAATGCAAGTAGTTTTCTTTTTCAGCATCTATGATTTTAAGTGGTTGTTGAAAATTTTCTAATTTCGCCAAATGGATATTTTTTAAGTGTAGTTCAGGTAAATTAATCTTTGACCGATTGATTAATTGTAGTTCAAAATCTTCCAATATAAGCGGCTGACCAATCGTGGTGTCGTTAAATATTAATTTTTGATCATTGATGAAATATTGACATTGTGGATTTTCACTAATCAGTAGAATACCATGAATTTCTTTCGTGGACCAACTTTGTTGGCAATTAGACTGGAGTTTCATTGCCTTGGTTGGCATAACTAAATATTGGTTAATTTCGGGTATAAACTCCAATATTGGTTGTGGTAATAATTGAAAATATGGGCACTCTTGAAAGTTGTTTTTAATTATGATATTATTTTCACATATTGTCTCTTGGTATATTTGATTTCTGCGTGTACATAGATATTGATTGTTGATTTTGTCACAGATGTCAGACAACGCGATGATCTCATTATCAGATTTTAGAATATATTTAGCATTAGTGATAATAACCTGGTAATTTTTATTTGGAACTGGTAGGAAATAAAATAATTTATAGTCTTTGTTGTCAAATAGTGGTATTGAGAGTGTATAGATTATTTCGGATTGTTTAAGAAAACAGGATGGGCGTAACAGCGTTTTATAATTTAGGATATTTTGAAGGGTTAATTTGAAGGGTAGCTTGTTAGGGTAAAATGTGGATATTTTTTGTAATTCGAGCAATAGTTCTTCGTTTGTAATTATACTTGGGTGTACGATTTTCAACTGACAAAATGTTATTGAATTTTCGATGTCTTGTAATATATTAAAAATGATACCAAAAAGTTGAATGAGTTGGTTTAAAATATCTTTTGCAAATAATATTTCTACTTGTGTGGGAGCTTTATTAATTATTGTTTCTAACTGTTTTATTCTTTTCCACATCATAATTTCGTTATGTTTTATATTTTCTACTGTTTTGTTGAATTTATTAATTATTTCATTGTTTATTGAATATTGATTGTTAACTTGATGAACTAAATTATATTGGTTTTTCTTTATAATTTCTAGAGAATTTTGTATTTTTTGACCATCGTTTGCGTCAAGATTTCCTGTCAGTTCTTTAATAATTATCCCTAGTCCGTCTACAAGTCCTCGTCTATTACGGGAAGATGTTTCTTTTTGAAAGTGATTAATTTTTTCTTCGATTAATTGTATATAGTAATTTGTAATTTTAAAATGGTTGTGCATCTCTTTAACATAGTATAGATTACTGCTTATGGTTTTATTATATGCTTCTAATTGTTTCTGTAAACCTGTGAATTCAGAATATAATGGGGATATTTCGAAATAGTGGATGAACGTATGACTAGAGGTTTGGAACTTGGCATTCCCCAAATTAATCGGCAGCACGCCAGGATTGTTCGTTATATTGTTTTGGGCGGACACTGTGGTTGCAGCCCAGATGAAGATGTACCTGAAATATATTGATTTTTATTAGGACGTTTCATATTGTCCATGTGCAATTTATTGAATTTACGACCGGTTTTTGATTTGTTTATCTCTGGCTCAAATGTTTTGCGCTTAGGATTAGTTTGTACGATTTTCTTTTTTTCGTAACGATTTCTTTTCTTTGATCTAAAATTACTTTTAATGAAAACATTTTCTGGTAGATCAGGAATTTCTTCTCGGTTTTGGTTTAATTTGGTGATAACTCTGTCTTTGTATTCTATTAATTTTCTATTTATTTCTTTATGCAAAATAAGCAATTTTTCTTTATGTGTCTGAATATAATTGTTTACAATCTTTTGTTCTAAATCGATATCGATTGAATCATGCGTGTCAAAGTTTATTATACTGAAGGGTGTTAGTTTTGTTGTTGTATGTATAGAATTATTATAAGCTATCAGGGCGTACAGAATTTTTATTTCAACTGAATCTTGTTTGAACTCTGGTTGATTATTGAGCAGATTAAGGTGCTCTAGGAAGGTCGAGTGGAATCTTTCTATTAATCCATTACTAGCTGGATGATGGGGGCTACAGAAATGTATTTCGATTTTATGTAATTTAAGAAATTCTGCTATTAAACCATTATCGAACTCAGAGCCATTATCGGTAACGATTAGTTCTGGTAATGAATGATGTGTGAAGAAGGAAAGTAGATTTTTCATTATTTCAACGGCTTGCATATTAGTGATTAGATATGCTTGAGCATATTTACTAAATGCATCTATAATAGTAAGGATCCTATGGTTTTCATATTTTAATACGTCCAGGTGTATTATCTCAAAAGGTTTAGTAGGAGTAGGGGTAATATTGAATTTTATCTTAAGCGGTTTTCGATCATACTTAACGACTTTACATATATCACAATTGTTTATATAATTTTCGATAGATTTTCTCATATTAGGCCAGAAATATTTTGTCGAAAGTTTCTGTACTGTTTCTGTTATGCCTCTGTGGTTACATTTACCCTCGTGATAGTTTTTAATAATAGTTTGTTGATCATCTATTGATTCGATATCCTCAAGAATTTTAGAACATTTTCTAAACTGTATTGAAGTGTCAAAATTTTGTTGTAATATTGAGTTACATTGATAATAGAGTTGTTCAGTTTCGAAATAACAAGAATATGGAACATTGGGTACAATGAAATTTTTAATAAAATCTATGAAATCATTATGAAAATTACTTTCTGAAATTTGGACTACAATTCGCTGTTTCGAGTTGCTGAATAGTTTTCGAATGATAGGTTCTAACGCATTGCTTTTTACGGAAACGAAATTAATTTGATTTTTTGCAACATTTAAAGGTTCGTCAGATATTGGTACTGAACATACTGGATTCTCCGCACTCGTATGGATAGTGATGTCGTCATTATCGTCATCTAAATTTTGATCAGATATGTCGGGTGGTTCGGCTATTACTGAATTTGAATCATTTTGGTTTTGAGTGTTGTTAGACATTTCTCTATTAAAATTTTCAATATATTCAAAAATTGGTTTGTCTGTGGTTATGTTTAAATTTTCAATGATCGGTGGTCGCGACAATGCATCAGCATTACTATTTAATTTTCCCTTTTTATAACAAATCTCGTAGTCGTATTCTTCTAATCGAAGCCTCCAACGTACAAGTTTGGAATTGGGTTCTTTTAAGGAAAACAACCACTGTAATGGCTTGTGGTCCGTTACTATTTTGAATTTCCGTCCGTATAGATATGGGCGAAAGTATTTCGTTGCCCATACTATGGCGAGTAATTCTTTTTCTATAGTTGAATAATTAGTTTCGTGTTCATTTAGTGTACGAGATGCATAAGCAATTGGGAGATCAGAACCGATTGGTCCTTGGGACAAAACAGCACCAATTGCATAATTGCTGGCATCAGTTGTTAGTACAAAGGGTTCTTCGAAATTTGGGTATTGTAGTATAGGGTCATTTGTCAACAAGGTTTTACATAATTCAAAACATTCCCTATACTCTGCATCTTGTGGTTTTATCTCGCTACTTTTCTTTAATCTGATTGTCAATGGCTTTGTTATTTTCGCGAAATTTTTAATGAATTTTCTATAGTAGCCTAGAAGTCCGAGAAAACCTTTCAATTGTTTTTGTGTTTTTGGTATAGGATATTCAATAATGGCTTTAATTTTGTCAGGATTTGGTTTTATACCATGGGGTGTTATTACATGGCCCAAATAATTAACTTCTTTTCGCAAGAATTCGCTTTTGTCTAATTGTATTTTAAAATTAAATTTACGTAATCTATCGAAAACGGTAGTTAACTTTTCGATATGCTCCTGTAATGAAGTCGAAAAGATAATTATATCATCGAGATATACAATACAACATTCGTTTTGGATACCCCTTAACACATTGTCCATCACCCTCTGGAAGGTAGATGGGGCATTTTTTAAGCCAAATGGCATACGAACAAATTCGTAATGTCCATTTTCTACTGTAAAAGCTGTTTTGGGTCTATCTTCGGAGTTAACTTCAATTTGGTGGAAACCGGAGGCTAGGTCTAATGTTGTAAAGTATTGACTACGACCTAGTTTGTCGAGAATATCCGTAATATTTGGTAATGGATATCTGTCATCGATGGTTTTTTCGTTCAGTTTACGATAATCAATTACTATTCGCCATTTTTGTTTACCGGATGCATCTAATTTTTTCGGTACTACCCATATTGGTGATGACCAGGGTGATTGAGATGGGCGAATAATACCTTGTTTTAGCATTTCATTTACTTGTCTCTGAACCTCTTCTTTATGTATATAAGGATATCGATAAGTTTTTGTATATATGGGAGTGTTATCTTTCAAATTTATATGGTGTTTAACAGCGTTTGTAAATGTCAAAAGAGTATTTTCGGTATAAAAAATATCTGAATACGATCTTATTAGTTTAGATAATTTCGATTTTTCATCTAGATTACAGTGATCTAGTCTGATTTTTGATAGGTCGAAGGGTGATTTAGTAGTATTTAGATTGTTTAGATTGGGAATATCAAAATGAGTAGGTGGGACAGCTTTAAAGGGTTGTGATAGATCGACCGGAGTTAATTTGTTAGTTGGATTTATTAGTGAGGTATAAGCAAAATTATTTTCAACTTTAATCAGACTTTCAGGTATTTCTAATTCCTGATATTTTTGACGTGGTAGTAAAGCTATTCCATTTTTAATATTTGATATTTTTATCTTGATTTTTTGTTCTGACTTAGGGGTGGCTAAAATATGATTATTATAGTCAGACAGATTTTTGAATTCAATTTCTATTTTTGTTTTTGGTAGTAACAAATAACCTGTGGTTAAATCTATATTTGCTTTTAATAATTTTAGATTATTTATTCCTAATAGACAATCAAAATATTTATGAAATCCAAATACGTGAAATTTAATTGAAATTTGGTCTGACTTGAAAATCTCTGGACATTTAATTGAAATACTATATTTTTCTTTAGTAGTACCATGAGCCGTAGAAATTACATAAGGATCATGTTTCATAAATTCTGAAAAATGTTGTTTAGCAATCTGAGGGTTGATAAACGATTTCGTTGAGCCGGTATCAATTAAGCATTTTAAAGTGAAATTTTTAAACGGTATTTTAATGAATGGCAATTGAGATGGACTATGATCAATATTTAAGAGTTCCACTGTTCTATTGTTTCCGAGGCTGGTTGTTCTAAAAAATATTCGTCTAATGTGTCAGGATTATTGTCGTCTTCGTATCGGTTTTGATCGTCTGGTTGATTGTCGTCAGGCTCGTCCTCGTTATTATATAGTTCTTCTGATGTCCATTTATTTTGGGGTTGATAGTTAGGACGATATGGGGTTTTCTGAATTGTTTGTGGTGTGGTATTTCTTGTGGAAATACTCATTGGTACGGGTTTACTGGGTACAAAATTTTTGTTTGGTTTGAATACATTTGTGATTTTCGTTTCGCGTTCATTTCTCGCGTGTTGTTGGACTCGTGGTGGGTGAAAATTCGTTGATCGAAAAGGAATTTGTTGATAGACTGTTTTATTTTGTAAATCGTTTGATTTTTGTTTGCTTCTCATTTCAAAAATGTTAAAATCGTTAGTTAGCATATTTAAGGCTTCCGATAGTGAATTTGGCTTCCTTGTAGTCAAATAATCTCCTAACGGGTTATTTAAATTTTTTAGTAAAACGCGTAAAGCTAGGCTTTGTGAAAACTGAATTAGATGTGTTTTTTCATTTTCGTTTGAAGAATGTGTGTTAATATAACTAACTTGTAAATTTAAATTTTCTTGAATTTTCGTAAAGAATTCTATAGGTTTCAAATTATTTTGTTTTAGGGAACAAAGCTCCAACACAAGAGTTTGATGATCTCTTTTATCAGCATATGTGGCTAATAATGCCTTTTTTAGATCATCCCAACTTTTTATATTATATGATGCCAAATTATTGGCCGCTTCGCCTTTAATTTTGTTTTTGATTGATTTTATCAGTAAAACATTCTGAAAATCATTAACATTTTTTGCATCATAAAATGTATTGAGCAGTTGTTCGCTACTATTTATGAATTCTGTTAACATGCTCGGATTACCTGTGAAATCAGGTACAATAGTTAAATATTCAAGTTTGAAAGTTTGGGTAGTCATGGTTAAAATATTAGGATTACTGGGATTATAATTATTTGAATTTTCAAGATGTGAATTATTATCACTAACTGAATTTTCTGAAATATTTAAATTTGCAACAGAAATACTTAATTCAGCAATTTCCTCTGAATTTAAATTTGGATTCGTTATATCAGTTTCTAGTTCTATTTCAGTATCTGATTTTTCCGAATCTGACATCTATGACTTACCAATGATACGCCGGTGTCATCCCCAAGAGTTTTTCCAGATGATTACTAGATTTTCTTGTTATGCGTGGTTCACTTTGGAAAGTCCAACACTTTTACTTGCACAAATTTTATCGTCGATTAAAGCATAAAAATGCACCAAATTGCCAAAATTTTTGGTAAAAGTCACTAAAATCACTTTAGGTTTACCGATTTTTACTTTCAGTCAATTCGTTACGACGATCCTACCGACTGCGCCAGTTATATTTCCAGTTATTGGAAATGGGTTTTTTTAAAAATTTATTTTTTATTAATTGAACAAGTAAATAAGACAACCGTTCAATTTGGTATCTAGTCATAGAGTAAAATTTATTTATTAAAAAAGATACAAGTTCATTCAAAATCAATTATGCTTATTTAGCGACAAACCGGATGTTCTATATAAGATTACGTTATGCAATCTTTACAATAAAAATAATACATTTCCTGGTGATATTATCACTTGGTGATATTATCACTTACACGGATTAACGTTTATTGGAGGCATACCGCCAATAACTAATCACCGCCTGCAATTGCCAAGTACATCAACTAAAAATTGCCGAGCTTCTCAACGAAAATCCAACACAAATCAACGATAACAGTAAGTATAAAACAAGCAAAATTTACAATGATTAATATTCAAAACTAAACCAGAACCGAATTGACACCAAAACATTTACAATGCTTAAACGTATATTCAAAAAACAAAGAAACTTACCGTTTTCTCTGTGATTATTCCTGGATTATCAATAAATTGATTACGTGTAAATTGAAATTCGCGCTTTTAATACGACTTGATTAGGCAATTAATTATAATTTCTATAGTTACATTTTGATTAATTCAAAAAATTTATGATTTGATTTCTCGAAAATAATAGTGGAATTCCTTGTTTTATTGTTGTTTTCTTCAATATTCAAGTGCCTAGGGGGCATAAATCTTAACTACCTATAGACTGGACGTATCGTAAAAGTGTCTGAATATACCTACCTGAAGTCATAAATGAATTCGCGTTTCTTCTAAGAATAACTCCAATAACTAATCACTACCTGAAATTCTTTAGTACATAATATAAAAATAATAAGTCTCAAACTAAACCAGAAACGTAATTCAAACCAAAACCTGTACAATACACAAACATTTGAATATATTCAACAAAAATAACCGTTTTCTCTTTAATTATTCCTGGATTATCAATAAATTGATTACGTGTAAATTGAAATTCGCGCTCTTAATCCGATATAATCAGGCAACCAATTATACTTGCTACAGTTGCATGATTGTGGTTTACCATGCAATTCTTGATTAATTCAATGGAATTTATGATTTGTCTTCTCGAAAATAATAGCGAAATTAATTGTTTTATTGCTGTTTTACTTCAATATTCAACTGAATTTCACTAGCCTAGGGGGCATAAATCGTAACAACCTATAGACTAGACGTATCATAAAAGTGTCTGAATATATCTACCTGTAGTCATAATTGAAATAACGTTTCTGCTAAGAATATCTGCAATAACTAATCACCACCTGTATTTCCCAAGTACACCAACTATAGTGGTGTTACTATCTAGGGGCTGTGGGGATGCAGTCCACACCCGCTGCAATTATTTCTTATAAACGATTTTTCGCTTATGATCATTTCTTGTTTTTTTGATGGATAAACACTCTCTACCGCTATAATCTTATAATCGTCTTTCTAGAATGTGAATTTATGGAAAATATAGATATTATCAATGTGAGGATTTTATAAGAAGATATCATCGTCAAAATGAAAAGGAATTGTATACAAAATAGATAATTAGATTTTCTTACGTATTTGCTACCTGTCTATTGTCAACAAATTTCCAAGCATTTTGTCGGTAAACTTTTACACGAACGTTAAACAAATAATTGAAATTTGTTACAAAGTAGCGTAAACCCCGGAATATGATCGATGGAAATACACCAACTTAGAGGTCATAAATCGTAACAGTCAATAGAATGGGATATTGTAAAAGTGTCCGAATATACCTACCTGATATCATAAACGTATCAACGTTTCTTAGATGAATAACACTAATAACTAATCACCGCCTAGAATTGCCAAGTACATGAACTATAAATTGTTTAAACTAAACAGCCAAAAATTCAACATAAATCAACGGACAAGCGTAATTTTTCACTGTGATTATTTCTGGACTATCAATAAATAGATTACGTGTAAATTGAAATTCGCGCTTTTAATCCGACATAATTAGGCAATTAATTATACTTTCCACAGTTACATGACTGTAGGCTACCGTGCATTTTTCGATTAATTCAATTGGAATTTTGACAATTTCTCGGTTGTTATTCGAAATTAGTTGTGAAATATTTGTTTTATTATCATGCGAATTTCACCAAGTTAAGGGTAATAAATCGTAACTGTCGATAGACTGGACGTATCGTAAAAGTGTCTGAATATACCTACCTGAAGTCATAAATGAATTAACGTTTCTTTTAAAAATATCTGCAAGACGTAATCACCGTCTAGAATTCTTAAGTATATAAACTATAAAGTATTGAACGAAACAGCGAAAATTCAACATGATTTAATAATAACAGTACGTTTAAAACAAAACAAAAACTGAATTTCACAGTGATTAATATTCAAAACTACACAAACACGGAGTTGAAACCAAAACATTTACAGTGCATAAACATTTGAGTATATTCAAACAATTTACCGTTTATTCTGTGATTATTTCTGGAGTATCAATGAATAGATTACGTGTAAATTGAAATTCGCGCCTTTAATCGGACATAATTAGGCAATCAATTATACTTTCTATAGTTACACGATTGTAGTCAATCGTGCATTTTTTTGATTAATTCAATAGAATATCTCGAATTTTATTCGAAATTAATTATGAAATACTTGTTTTATTGTCGTTCACTTTAATCTTCATGTGAAATTTACCAGCCTAGAAGTCATAAATCGCAACAGTCAATAGACTGGCCTATTGTAAAAGTGTTTGGATAAACAGATTGGAATTCCTGAAAATCATTTAACTGCAATAACTAATCACCGTTTTGCATTTCCAGGTAGCTCAACAATAAAATTCCTCAACTAAACAACGAGAATTCAACATAAATCAACGACAACTGCAAGTCGACAACTATCATATGATAAATATGGAAATTGATCGAAAATTATTTCTATTGCAAACTAAACACAAATACGAGAAATTCCATGAAGCTGATGATCTACGTCGTATGCTTCTATGTTGGAAAATGTATAAAAAACATTTGCGAATCACCAACAAACAATCACAACTTAAACGAAACTATCAACGAACGAAACGTTATGTAAAACACAACGAAATTAAGATAAAATCAAACAATAATGATGACAAAAAAGAAGAATTTGTACAATTCTTAAGAAGTGTAGAAGTGTAGTACATTTATTGTAAATAATTCATATGTAAATAAATAAATAAATTAGTTTTCTTGTACATTAATTTTTGTTGTAATTTTTGAATATCCCGCTTCTTTTCTAATTACAGTACACAATCGATTGCGTAACAGCTGTTTGATCGATGACATTCGTTGGAATTCAAGATGGCGTCAGCCACCTTGACGTATTAAAGACCCACAAGAAGAAAAAATTAGAAACTTTTTTTTAATCCCCCAATCTTTAATTCAATTAAAATATTGTGTTAATTACATTTTAATTAACGTCCAGTGAAGCCGCCCATAAACCTTATAAATCAATTATACGTAAACGAAGATATGTTACACGAAACATAACCACAAATAAACTAACCCAAAAAAAAAAAACCAACAACAATGAAGAGATTTTATTGAGAGAAAATACGTAAATAAACAAATAATAATAATAATGGAAGCTGTACAATATGAATTGGCACGAAATATGACATTGTTATTCTTTTTTGAACGTTTATTGGATAAAGGTGAACCACGTACATTGCATGATTTGAGTTGTCAATTTGGTTCGAAAGGTTTCACAAAAGAGATGCGTCAAATTGCTGGTGGTTCACAAAGTGGCTTAAAGAAATTCTTATCGCAATATCCGGCATTATTTCATATTGATGGTGATTATGTGACAATTAATATGTTCCAAAATTCCACCAATCAAGACAATGCAGGTATGTTAATTAATTTGTTTTATATTATGGCGATTGTACGTGTGTGTGTGTGTGTTTGGCAGGTTACACAGCACAGGCTGTTGAGTATTTCGCTGAGAAATTGATGCAATACGGTGATGGTACTGAAGTACCAATACGTAGTCTATTAGGGCATCGTTCACAAGCTAGTCCTGAAGTACGTCATGTATCTGGTCAACATTACCATGAATTCCGTGAATTTCTATTAAAACAATCCGATATCTTTCAAATTGATGATAATAAAGAAACTGTAATATTGCTAAATTATCAGAAATATTTCTTGAAACATCCAAATAGTAAACAATTTGGTATAAATGAAATTAATTTCTATCAACAACAACAACAAGATCATAATAAAATCGATATAGAAATTATACAACAATTATTAGATTTTTTAGCACAATGTATTGATGTTAAAGGACCAATATTAGTTGAACAATTATTTCAAATTGTCAGTTGTAATTTACCAGAGCATATATGGACGAATTTATTTAATACATCACAACATTTAACAAGTTTCTTACGTTTATTTTCAGATAGTTTTCATATACATGCGAATTTAGTTACATTAATACAACAACCGAAAGTCAATCAAAAACATTTAGATAAACAACAACAACAACAACAACAATTACCAGAATTACCAATTAAAAAAACTGATGAAATTATTGATGAAAAACAATCATCACCAATTAGAAAAATCGATGATAATATTGATAAACAACAACCAATAAGTCCACGTTCAATTAATGATCGTTTAAAACAACCAAAATTAAATCAACAAAAACTACAAGAAACAACCGATACACAAGAGATGACAATCGATTTCAAATTGGGACGTAAATCACCTGAATCACAACAACAAGAACAAATTGAAATTAAAAAACCAACAACAACAACAACAAATCAATCATTAAAACAACGTATCAACAATTTAGTATTGAAAACATTACAAGAGAATACAGGACGTGAACGACACAATTTATTAAATCATCAATTAAACAACAACAACAACAACAACAATGAATTATGGAAGATTAAAGTATTCCAAAATACACGTGTTATTTGTAGTAACAAAGAATGTCAAATCGTTATTGATGAGATTATGATGAAAATCAATAAAACTACAAATAATGATGATGATGATAATAATTGGCCATTCACTGATGATAAATTAGTGATTGCATTCGATTGTGAAGGTATTAATTTAGGTGTTAAAGGTCAATTAACATTAATACAAATTGCTACAATGTCGGGTTTTTCATATATTTTCGATTTAATCACATGCCCATCAATGATCGAATCCGGTTTAAAGAAGATCTTAGAAAGTCCGGATGTAATCAAAGTAAGGATCCCACATTGCTAATTAATTATCAATTAAAATGCTAATTTTTTAATTTTCATTTATAGATTTGCCATGATTGCCGTAATGATTCAGTGAATTTATTCAATCAATATTCAATTATATTAAATAATGTATTTGATACACAAGCAGCACATGCATTATTATTATATCAAGAAACTGGACGGCCTGTATATAAAGCAAAAAGTGTTGCATTGAATGCATTATGTGATTATTATGGGCACCATTAAATCCAATTAAAGATCAATTAAAAAATATTTATCGACGTGATCAACGTTATTGGTCTAAACGACCATTAACAAAAGATATGATCTTATATGCTAGTGCTGATGTATTAAGTTTAATCCATCCAAAAATCTATCCGAATCTATCAAAATTAATTACAAAACAACATCAACAATTAATGTTAGAATTATGTTATGAACAAATTTATATTCATATTGATACCGATAAAATTAAATTAAAGAAACGCCAACGTAAAACCGAAACGGAAATTAATGAATTACGTTCGAAATTACAACAAGCCCAAAAAAGTATTGTTTTAAGTAATCGTGAAGTACGTTTATTGCGTTATATTGAATTAACAGATGATGAAAAAGATAAATTGAAGACATCAATGAAAGTGGCTAAGAAATTAGAGAAATTAGAAAATTTAAATGGACAAGATAATCAACGCAATAACAATAATAATAATCAAACAAATAGTAGTGATGATGATATTGATTATCCAAGTTTAGATAGTGATTTAACATCACCACGCAATTCAGAACCGACAAGTTTAACCGAATCAATGCAATTAGTCGATACAATATTGAATGATAATAAAATTGAACGTTTTGATAAATTAGAACGTTTAGAAAATATCTTAAATACAGCTACAATTCTACAACAACAACAACAATTCAGTGGTAGTATAAATGAAACAATTGATAAATGTTGTTGTAATTGTCATAATAACTACCAATTAAATGGCGGCTATCCACTACCAAACGAACGTATACTATCACCAACACACAATTATAAAAATTCTAATAATGATGATGAATCACCAATATTAATTAAAGATGGTTATGATAATAAAACAACACAAACACTAAGTACTGGTGATATTGTTGTTACGAAAATCTATTTCAATGAAAATATTGATTAATTGAATTATTATTATTGAAGAAACAAAAAAAACAAAAATGATGCTCAATTATTATCGGAAATTGGTGCCTTATTTGATTTTGGGTTTTTTTTTTGATCATCGATGCAACACACAATTTTGAACCAGATGTGCCTACATTTGAAATTCGTAATTAAATAATTAAAATTCGTAGAGGGTTAGTAATTAATCAATGTCTAATCGTAGATCTAGTGTAAATTAATTAAAACAAGCAACAACAACAAAAAAAATTAGCGGTGCCAGGTTTTCCATTTATAATTCTCGATTAATTAATTCATTAATTAAAAATTACTTAATTATTTGTTTATATAATTATGATAATTATTAATATTTTTGAGAGAGAGAGAGAGTGATATTGTTGTTACATATTTATTTCTAAATTGAGTCTTTGTCTCTTAAATGTTTGTTTTTTAAGTTCTATTAACTAAGACTCATTTTTATTGATTCTAATTAATTGATTAATTACACATCATTTTATTTATATTTAATTATTTTAAATTTTAAACAAATTAAGAATAATAATAACAAAAGCAATGTTTATGTTACTATAATGATTAATATTATTGCTGGTAGTGGAGGTTTTCATTTTTCTTTTCCGTAAAAGAAAATTAATCAATTAAATTAATTAAAAACAACACATTTGTAATCGAAATAAATAATTAATTAGATTGTTGTTGGTGTTTCTTTTTTTTTTGGAATGTTTTGAAATTCGCGGTATTAAAGCGAGTTCTGATTGGTTCATTGTTGAAATATGGCGGAATCTCTGTATACTGGACTGCTAGCCACGATCTTATAAACACTACCCTCGAGGGATGGCGCAACAGTCTAGGGAACGAAAAGCAGAACACAGATAAAAATGTAAGCTATAGAAAAAGATATAAATGCAATAACTTATAACAAGATTATATGTATTTTATTTGTCGTCAATATTTCTACCTATCTTTATCTTTTCATATAGTCATCTTTGTTTTGATTGTCGTTCCCTAGATATTTACGCCGTTCATTAGGAACTACAGTTACTTACAAGAACGAACTCATGCTGTACCAATGCTTTTATTAAAGGAGTATCAAACCGACGAATATGGAATGAAAGGAGATAACCGAGCGCCACCAATACCTTTCTCTGTTTTGATATTGGCCCTCTCGTTTCGAGTAGTTGTGATTAAAAAGAGATAACGGAGCGACAAGCAATTGTGTTCACATCTATCGAACGATTACGAAGGAATCAGTACGAACGGGAATGTAAACATAGTGTGGAGGGCAATACAAGCCCGATCGAATGGGTGCGAAGCCCAACGAATGAACACCAATCCGATAGTGTGTCGATACTTCAAAGAAAATCATTCTTTGTTTAGCGGGACACAAGCAAATGTAAGGTTATTCATCTACTTCAGTCTAAGCATGACAATCCCATTCGTTCGCGTTTGATGTCATCCTGTACATTTTTGTTTTTGTAATCATTGATTCGTTCCTCTGCGTACTCATTCTTTCGAGATAGTTCAAGACATGTGGACGGAGCTTAAGATCAGCAAATATGGAATGAAGGTATAGAACTGAGCGCCACCAATACCTTTCTCTGTTTTGACTTTAGCACTTCAGTGTCTGTGATTAAAAAAAGATAATGGAAGCGACAAACAGCTGTGTCCCTCTCTCTCTCTGCAACGACCTTCTCCATTTAAGTTCACTACTATGTAAGGCCCCGTCCACATCTATCGATAGATTATGAACGCGATTGAATGGATACGAAGGCTAAAATATGGTGTGAACACCTATCCGATAGTTGGCAATACTTCAATGGAAATAAAAGTCGTTGTTTAGTGGTCCCATTTCTATCCATATTTTTGTAATCGTTGGTTCGTTCCCTTTCGTACCCATTCATTCATGATAGTTTGATAGATGTGGACAGGGCTTAAGAACTGTAAACATGGAAAGGAAGGAGAGAACCGAGCGCCACTAGTACCTTTCTCTGTTTGACATGCTTTCAACAGTAAATAGTTGAGACTAAAAAGAGATAAACGGGCGACAAACAGCTGTCTTCCTCTCTTGTCCATTTAAATCAACATTCCCTAATTTGTGAATAGTTCCATTAGATCGATGATACATTTCTCCGAAATAACAGATTAGTTATTGTGTTGAAATAGAAGTTATCCCATAAAATTTGTAATATTTCTAAGATTTTAATTAAATCAATGGTTTGTTGGCGAACACCGTAAGGAAAGAGAGAAACGAACATGACCCCTACCTGTCTCTGTTTGACATTGTATTTGGCGGTCTCGTTTTCAACAACAATATTTGAGAGTAAAAAGAGATAACGAAGCGACAAGCAACTGTCTCTCCCTCCATTTCTTTGCAACGACCTTCTTCATTTAAGTCAGCATTCCAGTATATAAATTACTCACTGTATCATACCGGTATGTTCAAATTCTTGTCAAATTATAATTTAATTACAATTGCATTAAATTAAATCAGTAATTAATTAATTGATTTAAACAAAAAAAAATAGAATATGCGAAAAAAAATTTGGAAACAAACAATACTGCCATCTGGTGATAGTTGGTAGAATTGAATTCTGCAATGATGGCGTCGTGTTTTCATCACAACCAACTTGATTATGTTAGTTTTCCAATAAAATATCGTGATTAATTAATTAATAGTTTATTTTTTAAATCAAATAAATTCGAATTTAATTGCACAGATAATTTAACGAAAATGTAAATGTAATTTTTTTGGTTGGAAATCCATCATTATTGGATGAAATATTGGGGTTGAAATTTGGCCGATTTGCAACTGTTATTTACATCGCCCCCTTCGATGTTTTTTTTTGTTGTATCTGAATAAATAGGGGTTGGGTGGGGGTGGTTGAAGGGGCAAAACAATGGAAACGAAATTGTGTCGAATTTGTGGTAAATCCGGTCAAAATTATTCAAATATTTTCAAAATAGAAGGTTTAAAAAATAAAATTGAAACATGCCTACCGATTGTTGTAAGTATTATTCATCATCTTTACAATTATTGTTTTATTAATTTCCGTTGTTATTCAGATATCGCAGTATTGTTTATTGCCAGATACGATATGTGGGGAATGTTTAGAGAATGTTGATAATTTTTACAATTTCATCAAGAATTGTTTGCAAAACATCATAATATTAGAGGCACAATACGATATAACAGAAAGTTGTTTAAAAACGAAACGCAAATATGAGAAGAGCACAACAACGGATTGTTTAATACGACAATTCGATCGAAATTGTCAAACCGATGATCTATTCGATGTTTATTTAAGAAATTTCCATCAACAATATGATGATAATAATTGTGATAATTTACCAAAATTACAAAATTTCAATCGTTTAGTCGATTATGATATTGGTGGATCTGATGATACACAATCAGATGATGATGGTGGTGGTGGTGGTGGTGGTGTAGCATGTAAAAATAATTTATTAACACTAAATCGACGTTATTTTGATGATAATGAAAATAATATTATCAATGAAATTACAAAAAGGAAAACGACACGCAAACGGAAATTTGATGGAATTATTGAAAATCAACAAACTAAAGTAAAAGGACAACAATAATGAAACATTTAATTGTGACATATTTGTTTTTTATTTGTAGATATTTCGAATGGATCGTCGAAAGAATCGTCAACCGAAAAAAATGGAACTTCCACAATTACAACAAGAGAAAATCGAATTATTTGATGATTATCAACTACAACAGGATTTCAGTTTAGAATATTTAGAGAAAATCTACGATATTAATAATATATCACCAATTATTACAATCAAACAAGAACCTATAACAGAATTATCATCACAATTAACAGCAACAACAAATCAACAACAACAACAACAACAACAAGAATTACTACCTCAGATATGTTTATTATGCGAAGAACAATTTACAGGTCCATCAACATTAGCTAGTCATGTTTTTGAAACGCATGGTATTGATATGGCGCAAATTCTACAACAACAACAACAACAACCAATTATTGATTGTAATAATGAGAAAAAGAAGAAATTACCAAATTTACTGAAAATCTCCGATTTGAAACAACTTAATGATTCCATAGGTAATTATTTCTTTTTATTATTCTAATAATTGATAATAATTTCTTCAAAAACTACGGCTTTATTACAATTAAATCAATCAAACGTTGAGCAAACAATTGAATTTCGTCTAATATATTGACTATTAGTAGCGCTATATACTTTTCTAATAATTGACCAATCAGATTTGTTTGTTTAACAAATAACAAACCAATCAGATTTGTTTATTTAGAGTACAATTGAGTCATAATTAGGATGACGAATTGATTGTTTTAACCAAAAAAAAAAACACTAATTAATTCTAGTTAATTCAGTAGGGTGCCAAATTTTACAAATTTGAGTTTTTAATAGATAGACCTCATATTGTGAAAAGGTTGACCCGGTTATAACGCATATTTGCCTCCCACATTACGTGTTCCGGTTCTGATTAAATTTATCGATAAAACAATGTGATTGATTAGATAATTAGAAATTATTGAAAAATGGGAAATGTATTTGAAAATACAACTGGTGCTGCCATCTAACAACGTATATGCCGTACTTCGTACAGTTCTCAGTTCATTCACTAGAGCGCACTATCAATTGCTTGCAAACAACTAAAGCGACCCATACACGCATCGATTTATCGACATATTAATTAATATAATTAACAGACAAAATTTTTCAATCTATTGACGATTTAAGGTCACTTATTCTATTCCATTTTTAAATGGGTTGGTTTAAATTAGGAGAGAATACACAGATGGCAATACGTTCATAGTCTTTTTTTTTAAGGGCGCCCTCTTCCTTAAATTTCCAAATTTAACGCAAATTTTCACCTTTGCATCGTTTGAGACGAGGTCAACCCACAAACTGTTCTAAGGGACGCAAGATGAGCTCGACTTTAATCTATCAATCGGTCATTTCATTCAGAAATCATCATGCATTGTCCAAACTTCATTGTTTAAAGATTTGTTTATTTTTTATTGATTATACTGATGTTCTTCTATTCAATTACAACAAAATAAAACGTGCAGAAATCGACAGAATAGGAGAGACATGAAAATGCCCAAAAAATTATAGCTCTCAACAAAAGGAGAAATGTTCACATGAGTTAATTAATCTAAAAATTTCAATCTAGAAAATCACGAAAATTTGAAAATTATTTACAAATTAATAGAATAATTCCGCCTATTTGTCACATTTTACCATAAATTCGTCTGACGATAAATCGCTGTGTATGAGCCGCTTTAGAAATGAAGAACCAATCAGCGTTGTTTGTTCGAAACAAACAAAAATAAATCAAAATTAGTATGGCGAATTGATTGTGTGATTAATTATTCACTTAATTAATTAATTAATTAATTTATTTATTTATTTATCTACACATTGCGGACGTGCTTATAAAAATTCGTTTTGTTAATTCGATAGACATATTGTGAAAAGGTCGTCGACTGTAACTCATATTTGCCTCCCACACGGCCCAATTTAACCTTGCTCCGGTTCTGATTAATTTAATCAATAAAGTGATGTAATTGTTTAAATTAATAGGTGTAAGAAATTATTGAGAAATTGAAATATTTCAAAAAATGATACTCGTGCCGCCATCTAACAACCGAATGTGCCATACTTCGCACAGTTCTCAATTCATTCACTAGAGCGCATTACCAATTGCTTGTAAACAACTAAAGCGACCCATACACGCATCGATTTATTGACAGATCAATATAATGGATAGACTTATTCTATTCCATTTTTAAATGGATCGGTTTAAATTAGAAGAGAATAAACAAATGGCAATGAGTTAATTGTTTGTTTTTTTAAGATTGCTCTCCCCTTAAATTTCCCAGATGAACGCAAATTTTCATCTTTGCATCGTTTTAGACAAGATCAATCAACTCACAAACTGTTCGAAGGGAGGCAAGATGAACTCGACTTTAATCTATCAATCGGTCATTTCATCCAGAAATCATGCATTATCCAAACTTCATTATTTATCGTTCATTAATTATACTGATTTTTTGACGTGATAACGTCTTATAAATTGATGACAGCACTCACGAGAAAATGTAACGTTCCGCCTGACCTTGAGCGTGCAAGCGAGAGCGCGGAACAAGCGATAGAGAGGCACGATCGGCGCAAGCGTTGGCTTGTGACACATTTATCTCTCTTCTCGCGTGACGTCAGAGCTAGCTGCTACTCGAGCTTCTTCGAGAACTTCTACAATAAGCTCCGTAATAGTATATTGTGCGGCAAGGGATGAAAGAAGACGATTTCTGACGAGGGCGAGAGTCATCGCCCTGGTCTGAAATCGTCTTTGTTTCATCCCGTGCCACACACACTATTTTTCATATCACCTGTATTGAATTAAAATTAAAATCTTTGATAACGATTTGCCGACAGCTGTCAGACGATTATGATTTCATGTTTATAATAAATAAATGCGATTCTGACAGACTTAAAATAAATAATAAATAAATGTGCCGGGCAGAAACAACGTTGTTTCCCCCTAGGGCAGAAACAACTTTGTTTCTGACTGACACAGTCGCATTGATCTGAAATTGTCATGTTTCGACTGTCAAAACAGAGATCAAAACTCGCTGTTTCAATGCAGATGATATGAAAAAAAATATATTTTAATTAACGAGTGTAAATAAATGTTAATTTATCGAAAAAATTGTAATTTTCAATTAACTGCTTCTTTGTATTATACAAAATGATGACAATTCAGTGATAATAATTCAATTCAATTCATAAAAGTATGCAATTTTTCATCAATGTTTCTTTATGACGTTATCACGTAAAACTATCGTCCGTAAACCGACTTTACAGACAACCAATTTTTATTCAATAACAAAAAGGAAAAATTTACATGAATTTATTAATCTAAAAATTTCAATCTAATAAACGAAAAATTAAATCGTGAAACCGTCAACTTATCTGTCGATAAATCACTGTGTGTATGGAGCACTTTATAAATGATGAACCAATCAGATTTGTTTGTTTGAATCAAACGAAAACAAACCAATCGGATTTGGGTATTCAAAAACAAAAAACAATTGAATCAAAATTAATATGGCGAATTGTTTAAATCTATATAGTGATAAATCATTTCGAAATAAAAACGAAATTATATAATTAATTAATTAATTCTATATTTTTGGGAAGTGATTACAGTGTATATTTTCTGTGTTGTAGATGATGCTGCTGATAACAGAGATGATTTGATGAATTTATCAAATAATGTTATTGATGATTGTGATAATGATGTTGATGATGATGATGATGATGATGATGATGATAATCGTTCACCACCAATATTAACAGCGAATTATGTATGTCCAATATGTCCATCAATATTCACAATAAATCGTCAAGAATTATTTAATCATTTAGAACAAATCCATCCAGAACAATCATCATTATTATGTGGCATATGTTTATATCAAGCAAATACAATTGATCTATTAAAACAACATATTGATATATGTAAAAAACAAAATCAATTATTAACACGTTATTATTGTAAAATATGTTTATATGGTGATGATAATATGATAATATTAGAGAAACATATATTAATACATAAATTTCTATTAGATAATTGTCGTAAATCAATGAAAATCTTCGATCCAATTGATTATATTGAATTAAATAATAATTATCAATATGGTAATAGATCACCAAATACAAAATTATTAATATGCAATCAATGTGGTATTGATAATTTTTTATCATATAATGATTATAGCCAACATTGTAGACAACAACATTCAATATTCCATTGTGATTTATGTAATAAATTTTATGGACGCAATTCACATTTATGGAAACATGTGAATCGTTTACATAAAGGCCATCCATCAATTACATGTCAATTATGTTATAAAACTAGTGCATCTAAATATCATCTATTGCAGCATTTCAATAAAATCCATAATAATTCAAAACAACAACAACAACAACAACACCAACAAGATTTTATGCAACAGAAATTTCAAGCATTCGATTTTCAATCAGTCAAACAAAGTTTTATGCGACAAGAATTATTAGAACAAACAACAAATAAACCAAATGATGATGATGATGATGGTGGTCCAAAAGAGATTGATGTGAATAGTGATTTATATACGAATATCATCACAAATTATACACCACCACCATTACAACAACAACAAGATAATGGTGAATATAAATGTACGAAATGCAATAAAGGCTTCTTTAAACGTACATTATTAAAGAAACATCGTAAAAATTGTCGTCCACGTTCACAAAAAGATTTATTAACACGTTGCAAAACATGTTCGCGTATATTTAAAGATCGTCAAAGTCTATCAAAACATTTAATTAATTACCATACAAAATATACATGTGAAATATGTGGACAATGTGTTGAAAGTAAATGTGAAATAATAACACATATACGTTTTCAACATCCACAAAATCAATTAATATGTAAATTATGTAAGAATATCTTACGTAATCAATATGAATTGAAAATACATGAATTGAATCATTTAAATTCATATGTATGTCAATTTTGTGGTGATTGTTTAGATAATAAAATCAAATTGAAAATGCATATATTAAGTTTACATAGGAAAATATTGAATTTAAGTTGTGGTATATGTTTGAAATTATTTGAAAATCAAATTAAATTACGTGAACATGTTAAATTACAACATTACAATAATATACAATCATTAACAACATGTCCGGTATGTGGTAAAAATTATGGTTCGAAATGGAAAACATATGATCATTTAAATAAATCCCATGGACGGATATTTAAAGGATGTAAAATATGTTTAGAATTATTTGATAATGATACACAATTACAAATACATTATAAACAATCACATCCAAATAATAACAATAATCATAACAATCAACAACAACAACAACAACAGAAACAACAAAGTGATAGTGATCATGATGAAAGTGATGAAGAAACACCACCACCACCAACAACAACAACAACAGTTGTAAAAAAACAACAACAGAAATTAACAAATCCACAACAAAACAGTTCGAAACGTACAGTATATGTAAATAGTAATGATCCAAGTTATTGTGAGATATGTTTAAAGACATGGCCAGCAAAAAAACATTTATGGCAACATTATATACGTTGTCATAAGCAAGTTGCAGCAACTGTATGTGGTATATGTTTAAAAACAAATCATAATTATATTGATTTACAAAAACATTTAAAACAACAACATCCATCATTATTATATGGACAAGGTTTCGGTTCGAATTTTATATGTCGTATATGTGGACGTTATCATAATGCTAGTAGTAAATTAAAATTACATATGGCTATACATGAGAATTTCAATTGGGATTTATTAAATCAAAACAATGATAATGATAACAATGATAATACAACAACTAATGCTGATAATAAAGAAGCAAAAACAACAAATGGCTATGGTAGTGGTGGTGGTAGTAGTAGTAGTAGCAGTAGTAGTAGTAGTAGTAACAACAGCACAACTAGTAATAATAATAATGATGATGATGATGATGATGATAATATTAATTATGAAAGTTTAATTGAACAAGTTGAATGTTCATCAAATGATAATACACAAACTACTAGTGATGATGATGATGATGATGTTGTTGAGAAAAACGATAGCGATAGTGATACAGATGATTCAAGTTCTGATAATGATGAATCATCTAATGATAATGAATCTCTAGTCTCTGATAATAATTTATTAGATTCACCTGAACAACAATCACAACAACAACAACATGATGATGGAGAAAGTGATAATGATCTCGATGATGATATTAATGATCGTGATATATTTAATACAAAGACTGAAGAATTGCATTCTGCAATACAATCAATTGAAGAACAATTTATTGATGATGATGATGATGATGATGATGTTGATGATGATATAGAAATTGAGGATTATTGTGATTTACAAGAGGAACAACAATTACAAAAACAACCACCACCACCATTACTAAATGATAATGAAATTGAATCAGCTGTTGGTAGTATTTTGTAAAGACAAACAACAACTTTCTCTTTTTTTGCATTCTATATATTTGTGTAGATTTGTTAGTGTGTTGTTTGTTGTTTTTTTTTGTGGGTTACATTAATTTGTTGTTAAGACTGTTTTTTTTTTAATTTTTATTAATGCTTCTTTGTAGTAGAATCATAAATGTATTTCGATGCTCTCTTTATTCCCCTAAACCTTTAATAAGTATCCCCCCAAACTATTGTAAGTTAATTATTTTTTTTGTCAATATTTTTCTAATATTTATTTTTATATTGTCTTCTTAATTTATAAATAAGATTGAATATTACTTAAGTCATTCCCATTACTCAATAAATGATAAGATTTTACCATATATTATATACATGTATATAATATACGATATTAAAAGAAACACACACACACACACACACACGATTATTTAAATGAACAGAAATGAATAAAAATCAATAATTTTTGTAGAGATTTGTTATTATTTCATTGTTTTTTTTTAATATGGTAGAAATACGTAATTTACAATTTACGGACTGATTGGTCTGTTTGTGGGGGAGGTGCGGTTTCCAATAATCGGTTATTGGATGCAATTGATCCTCAGTCCGGCTCTGTTAGAATATTTAGATATGCAACTATAGTGGCGTCATCTACCAATTGGATGTATCGTAACTTTGTTTAGTTCTCTATTGATCCACTAGAGTCGATTATAAGTGAGTGTGGCAACACTGCATTGTGATATTATTGTGGTTAGATATTTGAAAAGTGTTTCAATTATTTCAAATATTGGTAATTTCATTAAATTTGTTGTAATATCTGATGCTTGTGCGATCATTTATATTAATTCTAATCAATAAAAAAACAAACAATATTTTATTATTGTTTTAGATGAGATAATTAAGTGAATATTGTTGATTGATGATGATGGTTCATACACAGGTGATGATTGTCGCTTAAAGGTAACTTTTAAAAATATTTAAATATTTGATAAAAACACTATTTGAAAATCAAACGAACACCGCATACTTTGAATAATCGAATTGTAGAATCATTTATTCATACATTTTAATTCATCATTAAGGCGATAGATGTCGCTGAAAATTGCATAAAAATTACCGAAATTCAAATAGGCTATGCTGTGACATTTATATTTTCGAAAAATTTAACGAGACTTTTCTTTTTTCGTTTCTTTTTTATTTATTTTTTATTTTAATTAATCCAGTTAAAATGTTTCAAAATATATTTTCACTATTTCAAAAACAAACAGAAACAAAGTCTTTACCGAGTGTTAATGATGTTGATGGTAATGATGATGATGATGATGATGATGATGAGAATGACGAATCGAGATTAGAACGAATCAAAACTGAATTAATGGCATCATTAGTGCCAGATGAGATCATTAATAATATCAACGATTTAACATCGAAATCATATCATGGCTCATTGATGTTCGCCGATATATCTGGTATATCATAATATAGATATAAGATATTGCATTTTAATTAATAATAAATAATTATCTATTGATATTTTATAGGTTTTACTGAATTATGTGAGAAATATAATAAAACTGGTATTGGTGGTCCATCGAGAGTTGCACAAGTATTAAATGATTATTTAGGTATGTAGTAGTACTATAAGGGACGAAATGGCTGTGGTTTTTCTCTTCATCATCATTTTAATCAATATTTCCCGATTGTATTTAGGTGCTATGGTGAATGAAATAATGTTTCATCGTGGTGATGTATTGAAATTCTCTGGTGATGCATTCTTAGCAATATGGAGGACAACACAAACTAAAACAACAATGTATGAAATGGTACATAAAGCAATTGATTGTGCATTAATTATACAAGAAAAATACAGTTTTTATAAGACAGATCTTGATGTTATACTTAAAGGTATTAAAAAAAAGAAATAAAACAAAACAAAATGTGTGCGATTATTATCAAATTGTTAATGTATTTTAGTGAAATTAGCAATTTCAGCTGGTTCAGTTGAATTCTCTGTTATTGGTGATGAACATAGATCAGATTATGTGATTGTTGGTAAACCAGTATGGGATATTAAAACAGCTGAATCAATTAGTGATGCTGGCGATATCATTTTAACATCGGATGCGTGGTCTTATATCGATTCAAATCAATATAAAATTGAACAATTAAATGATGGTAAACATATTCGAATTATTGATGTTGGTATCAATTGGCGACGTATACAAAAACGTAAAAACACATTATTTTTCTTTGAATTAGAACATGAAAACATTAGTCAATTAAATGAATATTCATGTAAGTTCATTCATAATATGATTGCAATTAATTAATTTGAAAACAAATTATGTAAATTTCCAGTAAGACCCAGTGTGGATCGAGCTGTACGCACAAAAATACGTGAACAATTACGTAAATTCATTATAAAACCAGTAATGAGATGTATTGAAATGAATGAACCACTTGGATATTTATCAGAGATGCGACAAGTTGTTGTTGTTTTCATTAATGTTGTTTACATTGAATTAAAAACAAATGAAGTTATCCAATTAGCTAATGAAACTTATAAATTAGTTTGCAGGTATTTGTTTTTATTTTTATTTTATTTTTCATATATAGCAAAATTTCTATTAATGTTTGTTTTTGTTTGTTTTTCATGTCGATTTGGAAAATTAGTTTTGTTGAAGAGGCACACGGCTGTGTCAATAAAGTGTCATTATTCGATAAAGATATGATGTTGCTGGTTGTGTTTGGTTTGCGTGGTTTAAAACAAGAATTAGAAATACAAGTTGCATTAAAATGTGCAAATGATTGTCGTGAATCACTACGTGAATTACAATCAATTATATCTGTTTCAATTGGAGTAACAACTGGTTGTGTTATTCTTCTAGATTTTAATTAAACACCAGCAAAAATTCATGATTTATTTATCTGTTTTCTAGGTAAAACTTATTGTGGTATATTTGGTGATGAATTACGTAGAGAATATACAGTGATTGGTTTAGCTGTTAATAAAGCAGCACGTTTAATGATGGCATATACAAATAAAGTGACATGCGATTGTGAAACATTTATCAATAGTAAAATGGATTCTAGACATTTTCTATTACAACCACATAAAGAATTGAAAGGCATCACACAACCAGGACCGATTTATCAATTTTGTATTGTTACAAAGTTTGTTTTTGTTTTTGGTTTTTCATAATTATATTCCGTAATTGTCGTAATGATTTTGTCAATATTTCCAGTCATCATTTTGAATTTGCTACAATTAGTAAATATCCATTATTGGGACGTGATTATGAACAAACGTTATATCAACAATTGATAAATAATTTTATCAAATTACCAAAACAGTCATCTGTTGGACAAATTAAGAAAATGTTAGTGATTGCAGGTGTTGAAAGAGATGGCAAATCACGTCTTTTAAAAGAACTGATCAATATCACACCAAAAGATATACGTATCGATATGTTCAATCTATTAAAAGAACACAATGATGTATGTTTTAATTTAAACAAATGGAAATTATTAATTATTAATATATTTGTAGATGCCATTTCATACGTTACGATCAATCCTTTTATTACCATTTGGTACTGTAACAGATTTCAATCATAAAGATAAAGAGCGCCAAGTAAATGAAGCATTTGGTGGTAAACTAACGCTAGAACAAAATTATTGTATTAATGAGATATTTGGTACCAATTTTAAAATATCAACAAAGAAACAATCAATAACAAAAATAAGAAAAAACCGCATTACAAATGCATTATTGAAACGGTACTGTTTGAAAATGTTTAATAAAAAATCAATTATTGTTTTACATAATTTCCAACATATTGATCAGAATTCATTGGTTTTTATTGATTTATTATTAAATCTACCAAATATTTTCGTATTAGCAAGTATCGATTGTGGTAAATTAATAAATGGTGAAATTGATAAAATATTGAATGATAAACGTGTCAAGGTTCGAATATTGGAAGGAATTGATCGTTGGTTCCATGGTGGTTTGGCATGTCAACTTTTGGATGTTTATGCAATACCACCGGAATTAGAAAAGTTTGTGGCTTTCGAAATTATCGAAATTTTCAATTTTTCTAAATGATTACAATTTGAACATTCCAGAGTTATACAAGTGAAAAGTAATGGAAATCCTGGATGGATTGAAAATTTCTTACTAACCTTAATACATTCAAAAAGTATTGTTATTGATAATATGGATATGAAGGATATTAATGGTGCAGGACTGATATGTCCACCTTTGTATATGCTAAAAAGGTTTGTCTATCTATTCATGTTCTTATTTCAGTGACTCAGGCCTCTTTCGTGTAGCTTTATACAATGGCGCGTTATAAATTTATAGGGCTTCAGGCAAAATTTGATTTTGGGTGCGCGTCTATCTCACTGTTGAAATCAAACATTTTCGTTTTTAGGGAATTCGATGTTTTTACAACGAAATCAAATTGACATAGATTTAACGTGCGATACAAACTGTTTGACTGATCTCTACCGAATTCTATTGAAGCTGCAGACTTTTCAGGTCTTTCTATGCAGGACAACCATCGAGCTAATTTCAATGCGTCGTTTACGTGGTAAGAGCAGTTGCTACTAATCAACTCTCTTTATTCGACACGTCTTTCAACCATTACCATCACGAATCGAACCTCGTATAATCGGACCGGACAGTTCGCTCTCATTTAGTTGGGACCTGCAATTTTCGACACTGGTAGGTCAACTGAAGCCTATAAGCTGGCTAATACCAAATAAACAGGTTTGATACGGTTGTTCCCTTCAATATTTCATTGGATTATTCAGACGAGGTACTCTAGTTGTGGAAGCTACCCATACTGCGGCTCACAAGCCGCAGTATGTCTGTTATGGGCTTCCTATGGTAAATTGTCCTATGTCGTGCCTCCTCGTGGCGTGGGCTGGGTCAGCTGTCTCGAGTTGTTTCCACGCTTCTCGGGGCAGTCTAGCTAAACGACAGGGGTATTTGGTAAGCGGTTGTCATCGCCGTTTGTCCGCAAAACTGCTCTGTGCGTAGCCTCTCCCTGTGTGGCAGGGTGGTAGGGGTTCGTATAGAGTAGTAAGAAGGATGGCAGAGATGACTCGAAAGGGCCCTTGGAGAGCGACTCTCTTCCTAAAAGAGTACTTAGAAATAAGGAGTGACGTGACGACCCTGTTGGTTGGGTGTAGCAATCCCACGAACCCAAGCCGGCCCACCAGTGCTGAGTATTGCAGGACTCAATTGGTAGTGGACTAGATTCCACGAAGTATCCAACCAGTGATGCTGACGAGACTGGTACTACGGGAGACCTATGGAGCCCGGCTTGGAGTGACGACCAGGTTTTGTCTTTTTGAGGAGGATTCGTAGTGGTAGTGGTTGAAACTCATGCAGAGTAGAGGGAGTCGGTGCAGCGACTACCCTCGGCGGGTGAGCTACGCAGAACTAGCTCGCAGCTGCTTGGCCGTGACAGCAGAGGTATAGATAGACCTCGCCTCCACCAATAGGCCCGATGAGCCTGCAGCTCTGAGGGGAATTGGTAGCTGGACTCTGGCAAAGCCTGGCGATGTTGGTTGGGCATTATCTCAACCCCGCGCGCACTGGGTGCCGTGTGAGTTAAGTCTAACGACAGGTATCGCACGTTAAATCTAAATGTATATGTATGTATATGTACCCATACCCAAAGAAGACTCGTAGGTCAAAGACGCTTTCGAGCACCTTTGCCACCAGCACTATTTCACTTTGGTAACATTTGTTTGCTTTTCTTGCTAATAGAATAACGCGCTACTGCTTTTATATCAAATTCTAATACACTTTATTTAACTAAATATGCCTTCAGTTAGTTTGTGTGATTGCTTGATAATATGCTATTTTACTCCCATAAACATGCCAGAAAGCTTAAAATAAAGTGCCACTTCTACAATCGAATAAAAATACTTATTCTGCTAATAGGTTATCACCCGATGAAAAAGAGGAATGTCAACAATTAATGGAAGAAAAAGATGATCCATCTGGAACAGATGATAATTGGAGAAAATACGTCGAGTGTTGTCGGGTAATATTTATATTCTTATATAAATAATAATTAATTTCTATTATTAACAGGATAATTATGGTGATATTACAATACGTGAACAATTACAAATGAAATTCAAATTGTCTGAATCATTACCAATTTGTTTATTATCATCAAATAATAATATTAATCGAATCGATGTTGAATTATCAACGGATATAGCTGCAATAACAGCATTTGATTCATTATTAACACATGAACAATTATTATTAAAATGTAGTGCAAGTTTAGGTGATCAATTTTATAGAGATATGTTAGTGTATGTAGTTGGAAATAGTTCACAACGTCAAACATGTTTAGGTAAATTTTGAATGAACTACAGTGGTAGTTCTAATAATCAAATCTTCATTAAATTATAATTGAATCAATTATCAAATTTACAGCAATCAAGAAACTGTTTGAATGCAAAATGTTTGCTTGTGCCAAAGGTGATTTCCTGCATGATAAAATTATTGCAACACGTGAGAAAACAATGGCACCACAGGATTATAAAGAGATCAAATGTGAATGTCGTGGTAATAAAATTCATGGTAAGATTGTGTTTGTGTTTTGTCCATTAAAAATCATTAATTTTTTGTTGTTGTTGTTTTTTTCTGTTTAAGAAACATGTCAAGATTTACCAAAATATGCCTCATGTGGTTATATACAATTCTGTAATACTGATTTTCGTGCAAATGCTTATAATTTATTAACCGATGAACAGAAAAGGGAGTTCCATTTGCGTGCTATTAAATATTTAGAAAGTGAAACACGTAAATGTCGTGCTTGTGGTCATATACCATTCCATGAGAAACTTGAACAAGTATTGATTTTTGTTATTAATAATTTCCTTTATTAGGATTTAAACAAATCAATTTTTGTGTGTGCGTGTGTGCTTTAGGATTTTGGTAAACATTGTAGAGAAAACCAACCAGTTCCATTAACAATAACAGAAAGTTCAATCAGTCAATATACGTCATTGCCATCAACATCAAGACAAGGTCGTGGTGGTGATGATTACGATGATGATGATGATGATGATGATGATGATGAAGCAAATGATAATGGTGATGGTAAGAGAAGAATTTGGGGTTTTTATTATATTTCAAAATTGAAAAATCGTTATTCATTAATTTGTGATTTCACAACGAAAGATTATCGTAATTGTCAATGTTTACCAATTTTGACAACAACTTATTCACAATTAGTTGAACATTGTAAAACTGTTGGTAAGCATTTATTTTTGTTTGATAAATATTGAACAAATGGTGGATTTATGCCTTTCGGCGTCCGATTCATTGCAAATGTTTGCATATGTTGCATGTAAATGTATATGACGTAGATAGACACTTCGTGAAATTAGACATTTCGTGAACTGTGTAGACACTTCATCAACTGCAGACAGATCGTGTAACAGTCACGCAGTTACACGAAGTGACTAAAATTTTTAGACATTTAATGAAATGTCTAAGAGCTCTAGACAGATCGTGTAATGTTGCAGAATTACATGAAGTGTCTAAGTTATTTAGACAGTTCATGAAATGTGTAATAGCGGTTTGGCCGATCATGTAATGTGTAAGAGTAATGGATCTAGGTAATTCAATAACACAAGATATTAGAGTGCAGTAAAACAGATTATTTTATTTGTTTGCACACTCTGTAAACTAGCGTGACATCGACTATTGCAAAAAACATTTGTCTTTTTGCAAGCACATCTTTTTGTTGTGCATTGCACGTCTGAAACTCGACATGAGCATTGAAAAAATCCTTGTCTACCACTACAATTTTTAATAGCTTCTCTCAGAGATAAAAGTTTAGTTACATCAACTTCGTCACGTGTGAAAAACTGAGAGCCAACCTGAACAAGATCTTCCGACCGAAACCATCCTTTTATAATACCGCTCCTAATTGCTACTTGGTTTACTTTCTCCTTCTGATCAGTGACAACGCAAACAATGTTTGGAGTGTCACTAGGGCTACGATCAACTTTTGGTACAGACAGGAGGACACAATCACCAATTTTGAACTCAGGAAGCTTCCGTTTCGTAGAACATTCAGCTCTTTCATTTTGTATTGTAGTCTGTTTATAGCATAAAACACATAAATCATTTTTTACTGAGTAGCTAATATCAAAAATACTTTCACATTTGCAACATTTATGCTCAAAAGTACTCATCACATGATCGGCCAAACCGCTTTTAGACATTTCATGAACTGTCTAAATAACTTAGACACTTCATGTAACTGTGCAGCATTACTCTTTCTGACTCTTATGCATTTTATGGAATGCCTAAAAATTTTAGTCACTTCGTGTAACTGTTACACAATCTGGCTGCAGTTCATGAAGTTTTTAGTTATTCGTGTAAGCTGCTGGCTCTTCAGACCTTTCAGTAGAGGCCAACCAAGCCTATCTAAACTTCCACTATCTATGCAAAACAGGTTCCGAGATCATTAGTTGTGTCCTGCCGTTCTTAGCACTGGTAGTCCAGCTCGCCAAAAACCCAACAACTTTATTGAAACTGTTGGCCCTCGCAGAACGGCCCTCTTTTTGTTTCCCCGTTTGTAGCACGTCTGCCATCACCATTCCTGTACCTGTTGAACCTTGGCCCACAGACAATTGAGGGCAAATGTTTGCCTTATATAATTTTTTTGACAGCGGAAGGGTCTTTGTAGCTAGTGTTGGAGACTCCTCAAGGATTGTGGCGCCCAACTCGGCCGCATCCACTGTTTGTGCACAAATCCGCTATTGTTTTTCAGTACATCCAAACAAACTTATTTTTAAAGGTAAATGGTCAAAATTAATCAAATACATGTTACAATATTCAAAAATATCAATATCATCATCAAATATCCGTTTAGGATTAACAATACTTGATAATGCATTAAATATGTTAAATCGATTACCACAACGTAATGCACCATGGGATGTGAATTTGGTACGTGGTAGAATTTATGCATTATTTGGTTATGCATATATTGAATTGAATGAATATGAAGAAGCTGAAAGACAATTACAATTGGCATTAAATCAATATCAATTGAAATTTCCATATAATCAATACTTAATGAAATTGAAATTATTCAAATTATATATAAAACAATTGTACGGTTTATTTATATTGCCAACAACATTAATTGGTGATGTTTTAAATGTTCGTGAAGCATATATTTGTAATAATTTATCAGAAATTTTATCACATTTCACAACACTGTTTATGGTAAGAATTTGTTTAGTTTTTTTATATAATTGAATCAAAAATAATCAAAGAAAAAAAAAGAAAATGAATTATAGTTGGTTGAATCGACAATGTGTGTACCGCACTATGCAGGATTAAGCTGGGCGCCGAGGAGCACACAAATTTAATAATAATTGTCCTTAATCCGGCATTGCACATTGAGGTCAAGTTTATTCCATCCATTATAATCTCGAATGGAGTAATCCGAAAAATTCACACTTTTATCACTTACACTGACACTTAAGATGAATGCTCACTAGACAACACCGTACGTAATGCATTTGCTGATAACCTACTTGCATGGTACGGTGTTGATTTTGTGTTCGTTCGAATGACATCTAAGTGTGTCGCTGGTATTCGAGATGACCTACCGAAAGGCCCATCCTATTGCTGACTATACAGGCCAGTGTTCGAGCTATGATCAGGCCCTCGCAAAACGGGTTGTTAGAGCGGAGTATTTTCCCACAGAGTCCGGCTATTCTTTTGGTCGTCGTTTCCCCGTAGCCCACTGAATCTCTTATCGGTCCTCGGGATGATCGCATGGAGCTTAGGATGATTTTCGATAGACACCTTCCGCACGCCCCCATAAAGCTATAAATCGCTATTAAACAACAAAACAACACACCAACTGTAATTCATCAATAATTCAAATGGCGCTTATAACATTTTAATTAATTCTAATTAAATTTAGAACACGAACCGATGGGAGTACGCTGAATTATCAGCAACATGGTCATTATCAGCAGCATTAAAAACAAATAACGATGATGAAATTATTTGTATAGCATATTCAAATATGTTAATGATTTCATTTCATTATAAACGTATGAAATTATGTACAGCACTTGAAGTGTATGCATTACATTTTTGCGATATGAAAATTGAATTGATGGAACAAGAAGAATTAAAAGCTGTAACGAAATTATTAATAACAATATTTTGGTCAGCCTTATTGCATTCAAATATTGAAAAAATTAAACGTATTGGTTCAATTGCAATGCGTACAGCAGCATCAGTAAATGCAACAAAATTAATTTTACCAATTCTACCCAGATTAGCAATTTATTTATTAACAACCAAAAACGTAAAGGAGTCCCTTGAAGTTTTGAATGATTTGAAAACGTTTGCTGATCACAATCATGATGAATCAGCACGTTTATGGTATTATACGCAATGTGCAAGATTCCATATAGAAACTGGTTATGTTATCACACCATATGATGAATGTGAAGAATTTTATCAAATCCAAGGTGGTAATTTTATTCGTATCACAAATGATGAATGGAGAAATCGTTATTTTGTTACAATGTGGTTGTTTTGTATACGCAATCAAATATGGGAGAAGACAACATTTTGGAATAGGAAAATTAAAGAATTTTATCGATTCGAACATATTAATTCGATTGTTGATCAAATAACTGGATTGTATTTATTAGAAGGTTTTATTATCGATTTTGTACACAAAATTAATGTTGGCAACATAGAAAGTTGTTATAATATCAAAAAGGATATTAAAAAATTGATTGGAATTTTAGAAAAAGCAGCAAAAAGTTTCAAATCGATTGTGCCAAGGTATATGGATTCAATTTCCTTTTCCTCTTTCGTCCTGTTTTATTTGATTTCAGTACCTGAGACATTTTGTAATAGTTTACAAACAGTATGTCGAAAAGGTTTCCACACCCCGTTATCTACCTTTTATGACAATAGAGAAATAATAATTTGTTCTCAAAATGTCGTCAAAAACAATCCTAACAACTAGAGTTGGAATAAATTAATATTTAGCCAATGAATTTATCGTAAATAAATCCCAAATGGTAAAGAAGATATCATCAAAAACTATTTTCTAACACGCTTTTATCTTCGAACGCGATTTTCATCCACTTCAGATTCATTTGAAATTTTGCACAATTATCAAGCGCCGATGACAATACAATGGTTTAATAAGTTTGTCCCGTTATCCTGACCAGGATCATCAGGACTTCGGTTTACCATGTGTTTTGTTAGGTTTTTAAGCGATAATTTTATTTTGTTATCAATGTGAACGGAATCGAATACAACCTGGCACATCTATAGTCCGCAACGTACGTATTTGCATATCAGCGAAATGGCGCAAATATGCGAGAATGTATTACGTACGGTGCTGACTAGTGAGTGTTAATCTTAAAAATTCATTATTTTTCCCAACCATTTATTATATAGTTTTAATATCTAATTACGACTTTATTTTATAGATTTTACCACTTAAAAGCTTACTTTAATATTGTGGAATATAATGATAGTAAAGCATTTAAATATTTAAAAGTTGGAAATAAGTTGGCTGTAAAACTCAATAACAAATTAGAAGAATCA
This sequence comes from Meloe dianella, assembly GCA_028455855.1. Lineage (NCBI taxonomy): Eukaryota > Metazoa > Arthropoda > Insecta > Coleoptera > Meloidae > Meloe > Meloe dianella. The sequence continues at coordinate 2,047,632 of JAPTHL010000050.1, read as the reverse complement.
TGGATGGTGCATTCATTAAATGTATGTACAATCGATAATTTATTTGGTTGTAATAATGATAATTGTTATTTCATTTATTTAATTAACGTTAACACCTTTTCATCATTTAGGCTTGGAAGAAAACACTGCCATCATCTGATTTAGAATTGTGGCAAAAACATTGTTTGAAAGGACATCAATTAAATGAACATCAGATAGAACTGCATCAAGGAAAATTTGTACATTTCACATTACCATTACCTGTCAATGTATTTAATACATTTTAATAAAAATATATAAATGTGCTTTCAACTGATTTCAATCGAAACCACGATTGTATAAACCGGTCTTGACACATCCCTATACTAAACGTATTGGTAGCGTGAGTTCATCATTAAAGCCAACTTTAGTTTCTAATAAGTGGCGCATGTGTTGAGAGAACGAGAATTAAGACCATTAAGACAATAATAAGAATATAAGTCGAAAAAATCTATTTCTGTTGATTAGAATAATTAGTTAATTATTTATCAGGCAGATATTATGTTTATCGATCTCATCACATTGTTTTATTTCAAACAATTTTACCGAACTCGGCTCGTCATTATTACAAACAGACTGTCACACTAATTCTGTCACGGTTACCTATCTTACCATTAGCAGGCCACTAAACCAATAATAATAATAATAAATATCACTAGATTGAAGCAAATAGCGACATCTATGTGATAAGTTTCAACTACATACATCTGGCAACGATGTTGCAAGCATGGTTACGTGTGTCCAGAGCTGTGTGCTTTACGAGCTAAAGTGATCCTTTGGTGTTGAACTTAAGCTTTCACGCATGCGCAAATGATATTCAGTATCTTATAATGAATGTTATCTGTACATTTGCGCATGCGTGAGAGATTCAGTTTAACAACAGTTATACAACATAGTATTTGAGACTAGACAGTGATAAAAGAGCGACAAGCAACTAGAGAGGCATGCAACGAACTTGTCCATATAAGTCAGTATTCCAGCTATGTATACAGTCCAGTGGGATCACTACATACCATAAAGGACACAACCCATTACAATTGATACTTGGCATGACGGCAAATTTAAACGTCTAAAACGGATTATTACTCTAATTTCCAACAAAATCAAAAATATCCAACAATTCTTATCAATAATGCCCTTTACACTCTATCGAATAAATAATTGTGATAAATATTCTATTTTGAATTAAAATTTTTGCAAATTTAAAAAATCAAATTAAATATTTTATCAAATTAAGGCAATATGTTAAGCTAACAATACACTAGTAGTAAATAAACAGAGATGTGGACGATTTAAACGAAACAACAATTACTTAATTAAAAATCAATAAACGTCAAGTGTGCACATACCCTTATTTTGGGAAAGTTGGCATGCCTTGACGTGACGGCGTCAGTGGCGTAGTATACCATTTTTGCTCTGATATTCTCACATATCTTAAAGATAATTAATTAATTAATTAATTAATTAATAATTTGTTTTAATATAAAATTATTCGTACATGTTCTTAAAATAAACAACAATTGTATATAGTCTTTTTAATTCGGGCAATCGATAACAACGTGTATGGCCACCTTTATTTGACATAACCGACCAAAAACAAATATTAATGGAATTCGGATAATAATCGTACAACAACTTTAATTAAACAGATAAAAATTTCCATTAATCATGCACGATTACAATCGGTAAATATCGTTGAAGACGTTTTTTTTTGTGTGTTTTGTTTGTCTCTCGTTTATTATAAAACCAGACAACAGCAGTTATCCTTAGAGATAACTTTCATTTATTTTCTAACCGTGACAAACGTGTGTAGAAATAAAGAAAATTATCAGTTGTAAATTCAACTCTTAAATTCGATAAAAGTCGAAATCGAGAAAATGTCGAAGAAAATTGGAATTATTGGCAGGTAATTTTTTTTTTTTGTATTATTTAATGTATCCATCCATCCATCTAAAAATTGTGGTAATTGTGAGTAAAGCTGATCATATACGTTGATTTTAGCGGTCTAATTGGTCGTTCATGGGCGATGTTGTTTGCTAATGTCGGCCATCAAGTTGTCATTTACGATATTGTACCGCAACAAGTGGACGATGCTTTAATTGATGTTGAGAAACAATTAACAACATTGGAAAGTAATGGTTTGTTAAGGGGCAAATTGAATGCCCAACAACAATTCGCTTGTATTAATGGTGAGTGTGTAGAGACAGTGCCGTAACTAGCCTTTGAAGTGGCACTGTGCGCGAACATATCAAATTTGGGCCGCCTATAGTATACTATCTATATAGCAAAGAAAACATGGCCGATGAACCAACTTATGTCTAGTTACGGTCCTGTGTGTAGACTAGTCGGATTTAACATAGATTCATCTTAATTTTAATTAATGATAAGATAATAACGATAAAAAATTTAATGGATTTCTGTTGTTTGACTTACACTCTTATCGTAAATTATTTACTTTTTTTAGGTACAACTGATTTGAATGTAGTTGTGAAAGATGCTTATCTAATTCAAGAGTGCGTCCCTGAGAATTTGGAATTGAAACGGAAAGTTTTCAAAGCAATCGATGAGATTGCTAATGAAACAACAATTTTATCAAGTTCAACATCAACATTTCTACCATCAGCATTCTCTGATCATTTGAAAAACAAAAAGAATATCATCGTATCACATCCAGTCAATCCACCATATTATGTACCATTAGTTGAAATCGTACCAGCACCATGGACTGATCCAAATGTACCAAAAAATACGCGTTTAATAATGGAGGAAATCGGTCAAGTGCCTGTATCGCTCACCAAAGAAGTACCCGGTTTTGTTGTGAATCGTTTGCAATATGCATTATTGAATGAAACATGGAATTTAGTCACTGAAGGTGTACTAAATGTGAAAGATATCGATAAAGTTATGTCAGAAGGTTTAGGTATGCGTTATGCATTTTTAGGGCCATTAGAAACGACCCATTTAAATGCTGAAGGTTTCATCAATTATTGTGAACGTTATTCAAAGACAATTTATGCTGTTAGTAAAGATTTTAAACAATTAGAAAAATGGGAAGGACCCAATGTACAAACAATTGCCAAACAATTAGAAGAAATGGTGCCAATAGATAAATTAAATGAACGTAGACAATGGCGTGATTTAGCTTTAACTAAATTAAGTCAATTAAAGAAATCTTTAAATAATAATTAAAACTTTTGTATCTTTCCAATGAATGTTTCACAAAGTAATAATTAAATAAAGATAATGGGTTAAATGGGCTACAATTAGGGTTTCATTTAGAGCCACAAAATTAACTGCATATATGCATTCCATATAATCATGAAGGTCTCCTACCTGTTCAAGTTTAATCTAATTTAGCGATGTTTGCAACATTCTGATTAGAATTAGCAATTATTCACGAAAATATCCAAATAAAGAGCTACAATTAGCTAATACTGTCAACTAAATACAGCGCTATATAAAATAAGCGCATGATGATTTTTCTCGGAATAAATAGTTGTATTAATTATTGTCTAACAATTACACAAGAGCTTTTACAACGTTTCAAGGATTTGTCAGTAGATTCTAATGAGACTGAAATAATTAAAATGTCGTTTCGCCAAATTGAGCTACAGTTATCTGGTTCTGGTCAATTGAACATAGCGATATTATCCATTTTAGTAGAGTCACTGATTTACTGAAAACAACAATTTTTCACCATTTTCCACTCAATTGTCCAACTTTAAATGTTGCAAATATTCAAAAAAAAAACACCCACTAAATTTCGATTAATCAGATCAACTTTATTGTTTTTCTATTGAATAATTCAAGTAATAATGTTTGCTTCTAAACTTAGAGCGACAATTAATCGAGCCGTTAGAGACTATATAGAGACGATTGATTTGAAATTAATCGAAAAACAACCTCAAAATTATTGGAATAGAAACAAGACACAAAAAACAAAGAATAATTAGGCTATGCTTAACATAATGTTTTTTTTATTTATTTTTTATTATTATTTATATATCTATATAAATTCAAATGTTGTCTTTTATTCTGCAATAACAGTCATAAATAAGTACATCTTCCTTACAATAATCAATATAAATTACCTAACTTAAATAAATACTAGATCGGAATTACATAAATAATTGTAAATAAAGTAGTCTACAATTCTAATTGTAATCATTAAAAAATAATATTAATTGTAATAGTAATAATAAAAAGAGCATTTGACTAGATTGGAGAAGTTTCAAAATAAATAATATTTATAGTTGGGGACAAATATCCACCATTTCGTTGTTGGTTGATTATTTAACATCACGTAATGGCTGCAATATACAAAAAGTTGGGTTGTGTATTCAAAAACAAATGATCAATGGATTTACCTTCATTGGATAAAGGAATGTTTCTACAGTATCTTGTCCTAATTTATTTTGTACAACACAATTATATTCACCCATATCGGCCCATGTTAATGATCTGATACTTAATTCACCATCTGGTAATATACTAACCCGTCCACCATGATTATTATTGATGATTTGTCCTTGTGGATCGAACCATGTCAATGTTGGTTTTGGATTGCCAATTGTTTGACATGGCAATACAACATTCGTACCGATCTCATCCATATATGTTGGTACCCATAATGTGATTCTTGGTGCATAATAGGCGCCCAAAATTTTCGAATTCACCAATTGCGTGAAATTCTGCTCGTAACCTTCTTTTTTAATCACATAAATGGTGGCATCTGAAGTGGCAATTTGCGAACCGCTCTCGGCCACACACGTGAATCGTCCACTATGTATTGGTAATAAGAAATTAATAACAACACGTGAACGGACTTTTGCAATACTTTGTGATGGATTCTCTGATATCATATTCGTTTCGTAGCTTTGATTCTGGAAGAGAAGATTATACAGAGATTTTTGTGCAGCTACAATTAGACGTGTATAGCGCCAATTTCAAAAAATTTCGCAATATTTATTATCAATTGAGGTCAATACGGGCGTTTGTTTAATCATTTATATTAAATATACTGAAATGATAAAGAAATTTTTGAATGGTTTGTGATAAAAATGAAGAGATTTGGTCTCTCGTATCAATTCAATAATGGGCGCCCGACCTCCGCGCGTATAATGTTATCGACGAAAGGTTATTCGAATAATTTACGATAATTACCTCTGTTAATGGGGTGCGACCTTTCAACCATCGTACTGAAGGCACTGGTGAGCCCATCGCTTCACATTCTAATTCAACATATGAGCCCATCACTGTACTAACAACCGGTTTCGGTGGTGAACTGATCTTCACCCATTCGATTGGTGGTTGGCGGTAATTGGTTGTCGATGGGGCGGCCACACCACCATTTCCACCACTTGCTATATCATTATCGATATCATCAATTAATCGACGACAATTCGATACGGCCAAAATTGATGAGATCGCCACTAATAATACTGATAGCAACATCTGGAAGTACAGTTATAACAAAAAAAAAAACACAATTACAAAACCGGACAATCAATCAATCAATCAAAGTAGGTGCGGAAAACAATTGCGTGAATGCACACGATCGCAGCCACCACGATGGCACGATTTGACATCAACTGACTTGATTCTCAATAATTTTATTCAAAAACTTAGATAAATTATTGTAAGTCGATATTATAAATGCGTATATATGTGTGCGTGTGTGTGCGTGTGTGTGTGTGTGTGTGTGTGTGTGTGTGTGCGTGTGTGTGTACGGATGTAAAATTGAATGAAAGTGGGGAAATTTTCCCGGAAATCCTGGACCAAATGTCGACATGGTTACAATTTTCGGGAAAAAAAAACAACAACAAAAGACAGTGGTCGGCAAGCCGTCTCTGATCTTTGTAGCAGTAGTTGGGAAAAAAACCGTGACTAATCCCATAACAATTGTTGGAGTTCTAAGAAAAACACGTGTATAAAACAGCATTCTCCTCTAATTAATTAACAACTGCCCTTTTTCCGTCAGGACCGGACTAGCGTTATTCACGATTTATTCTAACAACAACAACTACAACAACAACAAACAACAAAAGAAACTCACCTTTCGATTCGTTAATCTTACACGGCGCCTACTCGATATGGTGTGAGTATTAATACGTTAAAAGGGGGCAGATTCCTCCCTATCCCCACCATAAACAAAAACAACAAAAAAAACTACCGATCTCTATCTGACTTCTTAGACGAACCATCTACTATCTCAAAACTATTAGAAGACATACCTATTGCGTCATCTTTTCGGAAAAATTCAACAAGATGACGTCAAATCCGTACAAATTTCATTCATAGAATCCAGTCATAGCCTACTTCTTTAATCAATTAAAAAAACAGAAGATAATCAAAGTATGATTTAAAAAAAAAACAACAAAAACGGGGGTTTTTGCGGGGGCAGTGTGGGGCAATTCAGAGCACACCGCCCCTGTATTAATTGTAAGTATAACAAAAAAAAATAATTGAAAAGGCAAACAGATAGAAATATCAAGAATTATTTCAAAATTCCATAAATTTCTTAGGGTCAAAAGCCAAAATCTATAAATTTCTTGACGTTCATTCATTATTATTATTATTATTATTATTATTATTATTATTATTATTATTATTTTTCGATTGATATAAGAGAAAATTTTAACAAAATAATTGAAGAATAAAACAACAAAAGAAATTTGTGATAACATTATCACAATTATTTATAATAATGATAATAATAGAAAGAGATAGATGTATATATTGTGCGTGTGTGTGTGTGTGTGTGTGTGTGTGTGTGTGTGTGTGTGTGTGTGTATGTGTGTGTGTGTGTGTGTGAGATAAGGTTGTTATTATACTTACTGTTTTCTACGGTAGCTAGATCAAGACACAAGTGTGCCTTTGAAGACCTACCCCAGCTCCTTTTATATCAAAAACCGAAAAGTTGAGCAAACACTTCCACCATCCATCTATCTCTGTTTCATTCTGGCACACATAAATAAAAACAGACACACAGATAGATGGATAGATAGATAGATAGATGAATAGACAAATTTCTAACCCCCTTTATGTGTACACGACGACCACAATTATTATTATTATTATTATTATTATTATTATTTTGTGGTGATGAAGAAAATAAATTGGATGAAAATTAAGTCATTAGATGTAATCAACAGCGATATTGTTAGAAAATTGGCGACCATTCAAAACAATTTTCTATATTTACTTGTTTTAGATATAATTATACAAAAAAAAAATAATAATGATAAGTTAATTAATTAAATAATTACCAATATTAAACAAAACACAAATCAAATACGTGTTCGGGGGTGTGTTGGAACAAATGAATAATTTGTTTTTTAATACAATAGAAAAATCAAGTAACAATTGGAATGACATCTGTGATTGGTTGAAATGATGGGGGCGTGTTTACACTTTCGTTTTTGTTTTTTGTTTTTGTTGTTGTCCGCCACTGTTACTTGATTGTATGATGATGGTTTTTGAAAAATGCTTTACATTGCATTGTGAACAAAACAGGACCGTAATTAATGCGATTTTTATTGATATTTATCGAAAAATTGATTAAAAAATCTGTGTTGTTTTGTTGTTTAAGATTAAATCGATTTCAATTTTTTCTTTAATAGTGGCAATTCTGATTTTATATATCAGGGCCGCTTTTAATTTCAACTAAATGTATTAGAAAATGTCTATAAGGGGTGGCATTTTGTACAAATCAATTTTTAATCAAATTGCCTAATATACCGGAAGTAAGTAATTGTATCTAGATATCGAAAAGAGGAAAAACAAAACAAATATAAACGAACAAACGACGATCGTGATGAGAAAAGTGTGGAGCGGTACAGGGGTTGGGAGGGAAAGGGGGGGAGGACACCGGCTCTGATGATGAATAAAAATAAAAATTGATTAATTCCGGCGATTTTTTTCTTTTATCGTATTATTATTGTCGGTAATTTGAAGGAATATCTAAATAGGTATAAAGTAGTGGCCTTGATCCAGGTCCGGGGGTGGCTCATTGATTGTGGCGTCTGAGACAACAGTCGCAAAAATGTCTTTAGAGAGAGAGAGAGACTCAATTTCAGAGATTATCTGAAATATGTGCATCAAAGTATTCACCTATTTTCTAGATAATTTGGTATCTGAGGCACCGGCCCTGCCTAAATCAAAGCCTGCTAGATTTTTCTGTTATTATTATTATTATTATTATCATTATTATTATTATTATTATTATTACAATTATTAAGCTCTACTATCATAGATAATTTCACATTGCCGGTTATCATTTAAAACACCAGATTTATTGGTGATGTCTTCAATGAACCGTAAATTTCTCTTTACTCTCTCTTCTTTCTATCTAATCAATTATTTTATTGTTTATTGTTGTTTTTTTGTTTTGTTTTTTTTCTATAATAATCTAGAGATATTTTTTTTGCCATATATTGTATTGGTAATACTGTTGTTTTTTTTTCGAAACTATTTAGGTAATAGAATGAGATAATCAGTGGGATGCGTTCCATTGATTGGTTGATTGGATTCGTTGTCCTTGTTCAACAGTCGAATAAAAAATTAATTGTTGTCATAGCAACCTGGACTGGGCGCAACCTTGAACCTTCCACCCCACCCCCCTCCCACCAAATCATCATAATTATTATTAATAATACCTTAATTAATTAATTAGAAATTGTTGTTTTAATTAATGTCTCTTATATTACAATATAATTAATGGTTATCCAATTGTTGTTTTTTTTCGTATTTGTTGATATTTTCAATAAAAATATTGATTTCTTCAAGTAGACTGTGATTTGTTTCGAAAAAAGTGTCAAAATTATATAATGGTTAATTCACACCGGATAGAAGAAACAAACACGGATAATTAATTAGCAAAAAAAAAGAAGAAAAAAGCAATTATTGTTGTTGTTCTAATTGATAGAAGAAAGTGACAACAATACGACCCTGAATTGAAACCTGTTGATTATAATTTATTGATGTGTATTTACTGTAGATACATATAAATGAAGCCATCAGATTGACGCGCGTCTAACGTCACGTACACAAAATCCATCTATCTAGAAACAATCATTATTCTTATTATTGTTTGTTTTTAATTGATATTTAAGTGGGGTGGAGGGCTATTTCTTCATATTTTACACTCTATACAACCGTTTTATATGTATAGATGTTGATAATCACGTATGCACGCTACTTAACGACAATAAACAAATGCTATTAAAAGAGCCAATTACAGATCCACACAACATTGGGAACAATACTTTTGCGTCATTAAATTTATGGGGGTGATGGCAGTAACGAAAATATTTTTTATTTATTAACACCACAACAATTTGATTTATTTCAAATTTTATTGGTCATATCGCAATATATGAACAGGTGATCACTATTTCAAAATGACGTCATCGTATAATTAGCCTGAATGGATAGTGGACGTACGTCCTAGATAGTTGAGATCAGATCACAATCTATACTACAATTAATTGTTTGTTGTTTTAATTAATTCATATATAACCATCCAAATTAATTGACTAATTAATCGCTAATTAATTTGAGATAATAACACAACAAACATGATGTGGATGACCCAAATAATTCCTTTGGATGAATGATCGGTTTTAACCTAGAAAATTTGACGATTTCTTTGCGACATCCGGTAGATTAATGACAGTTCAGGGAAAAGGCGGGATTTTCAACAACAACAACAAAAAAACGTAAAAATTGTAAACTTTAAATTTTATTTTGTGTTTTTTTTTTCAATTATTTATAATTTTTTTCTGAAATACTTCCGTTAGGAACCAAAATTTCCATAAAATATCAGTCTTAATAATAATAATAATAATAATAATAACCAACTAATTAAAACCTTACAGAAAAAATCGAAATAATAATAAATTTAACAATAAGTACATAATATAAATTAAAATTATATATACATATACATATACAAACATTATGTATACATATATTTATATAAATATTATATATACACAATTAAAAATTATAGGATTTTTGACTGTTTCCTGTGCTACATAAATTTCATTTGTTTTTTTATCATATATATTTATATAATAATCAATTAATTAATCTATTATTTAATTATTTTTAAGTTTGCCTTTATATACAACATACACACACCCATCGATAATGAACACAATTTCTTTGAAATAACCAGAGTTTTACATTATTATTATTATTATTGCTCACTTATATATTAAAATCAATTAATTTCAATTCAATTCTCAATTTGATTAATTAATTAATATGAAAATTATGGGTGGCTTTGAACAGTGTTTCGACTGTTTGTTTTTTTTTAATTGTTTTGTTCTATTATTAAGTCATAGCTGCCTGAGAATTCGTTTCTATTAGATCCGTATTTGTATTATCTGTATACAAATCGAATTTACAGTAATAGCGCCATCTATGTGTCAAAAATGTTTGTTTGTTTTGTAATCGAGACTAGATTAATTATGCAACATAAAATTAATAATAGATGGCGTTAGTGTTAAAAAAAAATACAACAATAGATTGAACTAATAATCGACTTACGTTTTGTAGATTTACAAAAATGAAATCATTTCTTATTTATTCATTCTTCTGTCTTCTTCATTATTATTTTATTTAAATATATCGTCATGACAGTATACTATCAAGATCTAATGCTGTATTCTGTTGAAGATTTAATATTGAATCAATAGCTGATTGTACTTGTTCATCTATACTATTATTTTCTTCAATATTATCAGTTTTATCTGTATTAAAACTAGTTGTTGTTGTTGCCGTTGTTGTTGTGGTTGTTGTTGATAAATTTAAATTAAATTGATTATTATGACCACCCTGTATTAAATTCCTGTGTCCATTTGTTGATGGTGATTGAGCTTGATTTGCTAATAATGTTGTTGTTGTTGTTGATGTGAATATTTGAGTATTACTAATATTACCACACTGTACACTACTACTGCTGCTGCTGCTACTACTACCACTATGATTATTATTATTACTATTATTAATATTACCACTATTATTTACAATATAGTCATTGATTTTTTTATTGTGTTTCTCAACACGGAATCGTTTTAATGTTTCTAAACGTGAATCACTACTGGCCGTACGTTTATGTGGTGGTTGTTGTTGTTGCTGTGTGTTGTTGCGTTGTTGTAAAGGTGGTGGTTGTGGTGGAGGCGGTGGATCTTCTGGTGGCGGCAAACAACCTAATTCTCTTTGTATACAAGCCCATTCATCATAATCTTCATTTGTTATATTTGTTGGATTTGTTGTTGTTGTTGTTGATGATGATGATGATGATGAATCATTTATTATTTGATTAGAACCAATTTGGTCGTCTTGTTGTTGTAAACCCAATATTTGCGCCTCCTCAACTTCCTGTCTTAATTTCATTAATGATTGTCGTTCTTCAGCTAAATACATACGATCTAACATCATCAATTCAGAAGTTTGTACTTGTCTCTAAAATAAATAAAAAATAATTAATTAATCAAATCATCAATTATCATAAATTAAATTATTATTATTCTTACCATACTCTCTTTCATTAATAAATATTTATATTTATCAACCATACGTGCATATTTTGCAATAAAATGTTGTGCAGTCATTTCAAAGATTTCATCAGCTTTATTTAAATCTTTTTGGGATAATACTGGTTGATCTAAACAATGATAACGTATTAAACGTATACATGCATCTTTTTTATCACGAAATGGTGTATGTACATCTGGTTTGATTGCACCATTTTGATCTAAATTCAATTGTGCTTCAATTCTGTAAAATAAAATAAAATATCAAAAATATGATAATTGTATTTGTTGTATAACTGGTTGTATAAGTACAAGTGCGCCTTTTTTGCTGCTGTATTTTGTTGTGGTTGTGGTTGTTGTGGTGGTGGTGGTGGTAGCTGTGGTGGTTGCTGGATTAGCGATTGTGCCGACTGTTGTTGTTGAATAGGCATTGGTTGTATCGTTGGAGGTACGCTCATTCTCGGACCAATCGAAATTTGTTGTTGTTGTTGAACAGACGAAGGTATTGAGATTCGTGAAGTTGTTACAACCTATACATTACAATAATAATAATAATAATAATAATAATAATAATAAATAGAATTATTATAATATACCTGTTGGTATCCAGCAGTTGTTGCTGTTGTTATTGGTAATGTTACTAAAGCTGCACCACTATTATTACACCTATTTGTAGTCGTTGATGTAGTTGTTGTTGTAGTAGTAATAGTTGTTGTTGTTGGTGATATTGTAACATTATCATTTAAACTGGACGGATTTATTATTGTTAATTGATTATTATGATAATAAACTTTATCAGGTGGTATTAATTTGCCTGTTGCTAAGATTTTTTGTTGTTCAGCAAATAACATTTTTAATGCTTGTTGTATTTCTGTATTGCCAGGTGTTAAATTTGCTGATAATGTTTGTATTTGTAATTGGATATTTTTTAAATGTTCTTGTTTTTGTGGTGTTAATTGTATTGTATGTATTCTTTGATGTTGTTGTTGTTGATGTTGTTGACAATTCTTTGGTAAATTATTTGATGTTATTACATTAATATTACCAGATTCTTCTAATAATTGTCCTAATAATTTCTCAACTTCTTGATTATTATTATTATTATTAGAATTATTACTTTCATTGTGTTTTATTGTATTTGTTGTTGTTGTTGCTGCTGTTGTTGTTGTAGTTGTTATAATACTACTACCTGTTGTTGTTGTTGTTGTTGTTGTTATTGGTGAATGTTGTAATTTTGGTGATGTTATTGGACTTTTTTTACATTCTTTAATTTGTTGTTGTACTGATGGTTGTACAATTGCTTTCTGATGATGATGATGATGATGTTGTTGTTGTTGTTGATTTTGTACAATTTTCGGTTGTAATGTTTGTACAACAACATTAGATTTTGTTGTTTCTTTATCAACTTTTATTGGTTCATCATTTAAAAAATTCTTCATTTGTTGTTGTTGTTTTGTTAATTTTTTAACAGGCTTAATTTTTGGCGACAATTTCTTATTAATACAATCATCTGATTTGATTATTGTTGTTGTTGTTGTACCAGTTGTTGTTGTTGTAGGAGTTGTTGAATTTTGACGTTGCATAAATATCGTTTGACCATTCACAGTAACTTGTCCATTACGTTTTAATTGTTCTAATTGTTCTGGTGTTAAATTTACAACATATGAAGTTTGTTGTTGTTGTTGTTGTTGTGGTTGTTGATTATCATTTGATTGATTTGTTGTTTGTATCGGTTGTGGATGTACAGTTTGTACTGGCGGTGGTTGTGTCTTTTGGAATGGTTGTACTTTTAAAACTGGTTGTTGTTGATGATGATGATGGTGATGATGATGATGGTGGTGTTGATGATTATTTTGGAAATTATGTGCAATTTGTTGTTGTTGTTGCTGCTGCTGTTGTTGTTGTTGTTGTTGTTGTAATAAATTATGTAATTGTCCTTGTATTTGTGATTGTATATTATGTACATGTGACTGTATTGAATGTACATTCGGTTGTACATTTGTTTGTATCGGTTGTGGTTGTACAATTTGCATTTGTTGTTGTATAATCGGTTGACTTTGTACAGTTTGATGATGTTGTATAGTTTGTTGTACAGTTTGTTGTTGTATTTGTGGTTGTATTGTTTGTATTGAATGTTGTTGTATTTGTGGTTGTACAGTTTGTTGTTGTACAGTTTGTATTGTTTGACTTTGTACAGTTTGTTGTTGTATAGTTTGTACACTTTGTTGTTGTATTGTTTGTACAGTTTGTTGTTGTATTGTTTGTTGATCAATTGATGGTTGTAATACTAAACCACCATTTAAACCAAATATACTTTGTAGTATTAATTGTGATTGTATATCTTGATTTAATGTTGGATCATGTTGCAATATTAAACGACCATCTTCACCAACTGTTAATTTAAAACCACCACTACTACGTTGTTGTAACATTAAACCATTATTTATTGTAAAATTTGGTGTTGTTGTTAAAAATGGATTAAATGGTATACTTGTTGTTTGATTTTGTGTTGTATTATTTGATATTATACCACTTTGGAAATTTTGATTTAATACTTGTACAACCGGTGTTGCTGTTGCTGCTGCTGCTGCTGTTGCTGATGGTTGACATGTCAAATGTATATTACTCAATTTTTTATTATCTTGTTGCTGTTGTTGGTGATGATGTTGTAAATTCAATTGTTGTGATTGTAGTGTATTAGGCACTGATATTGGTTCACTTTCACTTTGTGATGCATCACTCTCAAATTGTATATCATCTTCATCACCTATACCACTCAATTTCATTATATTTGCTAAATCTAATTTCTTTTTAACTTTATTTTTAGGCTTCTTCTTCAATTGATTATTATTATTATTATTATTATGGTGATGATGATGATGATGATTATTAGTACCACTACAATCAGGTTGTGTAACTTGTGTAACATATGCTGTTGTTGTTGTTGATGGTGATGGTGCAGCCAATTGTACACCATTCGTTAAAACACGTACCATTTGGGGTTGTTGTGTACGTGTCTGTTGTTGTTGTTGTTGTTGTGGCGATGGTGGTGGTGGTGGTGTTGGCTGTATTTGTAATAATTGTTGACCACTTTGTTGTAATATTAAACCTTGTGGTTGTGTTGGTAATTTTGTTGTTTGTGGCCTTAATATAAATTGTACTCCTGGTGTTGTTGTTAATAATGGCATTTGATTTAATAAAACTGGTTGTGCTGTTGGTACTAATGTTGCTTGTTGATGATGATGATGGTGATGATTTGTTGGTATAACGATTTGTGGACTGAAATTGTAAACAAATTAATTTTTCTATGTATTTCGACATGGAAATGTTATTTCTCTTACCTGACACTTGGTTTAGGTGATGGTTGTGGACTGGCACTAGGTTTTGGTAATATATTTAAATGTGGTTTAAATTTAATAATATTCTGATTAGATTGTTGTGTTGTTGTTTGTATTGGTCTAGTCAATACATGACTATTATGTATAATTTGCATTACAGGAAAACTGGGTGGTTGTGGTGTTGGTGGCTTTAAATTTGGTGATGGTGATTTTAAACTTGCCGGTGATGAATATGGTGATGATGGATAACCACTACCACTATTATTATTATTATTATTATTTGTAATAATACCACTAGTAGTACTACCACAACTACCACCACCAACACTACCAGGACTAGGATTTGATGAATATGCTGGTGACATATTCGTTATTATTTGTGGTTTTTTAATTAAATTCAAATTATTCGAACCAACAATTGTACAATTCGTATTTAAATTTTCATAATCGATTTTGTCATTTTTTATGAATGTTGTTGATGTTGTTAAACAACCACCTGATGATGGTGATGATGATATTGTTGCTACACCAACAATTTGTTGTTGTTGTTGTTGGTAATTTGTTGAATTTTTCGGTGATTTACACATTTTTGTATTCAGTTTTTGAGGATTTTGAGACATTTTTCTCATAAAACGTACACTTAAAATTATTAACGCCGTTTTACACGCACTTAAACAGAATAATTAATTTATTAATTAATTAGGGAAAAAATAATTCAAAAATAAAATAAATTACACGGATTGAAATCGAATTATTTTTGTTTTTACAGTATTTTCAACAACATTTCGTAAAATTTTCCTTGTTTTTTCTTTGTTAATCGAAAATATTCAACAAACTCAATTCAAAATGTGGGGGGAATGTTGATGAAATTTCGCGTTTTTCCACTAATTTAAATTAATTTCAAAAAAAAAACAAACAAACCAACAAATCCAACACATTATTGTCATTAAAATTTTGTGTAAATTTGCAGAAATTGCTGCAAATTCTACAACAAAACATCACTTGTTTGTTGTTGTTGTTGTTGTTTGTCTATGAGAAATCCTCCACAAAATTTATCCAAATTCAAATAGTGCCATTTTATCGTTGTTCACAATTAATAAATATAACAACAGTTGATGCATTTTATAACACAAAAAACCAACAACAATCCATATTAGTGATTTCGTCTGTTGTTGTTGTTGTTGTTGGAGGTGATATTGCTGTTGTTTCACAAATGAAAATTCGTTGATAACCAAACAAAACAACTGAATCCAAATTAATCGTATCGTTGTCTATAATCTAAAACAGAAAAATTCAAATAGGTAAAACGTATATTTTCACTATATAATAAAGAAAATCCAAAAAACATAACCTCAATTATTACGTCAAAGTTTCACATTAGTTATAAGGTAATAAGTAAATACACAATCAACTTACAAAAAAATCCACATAATTATTAATAAACACCAGTTCAATTAATTAATTCTGATTAATTAATATTTGTTTTTGTTTTGTTTTTTTTTCTTAATTGGTAAATAAAATTTTGCAAATTTTGCAACTATAATCACTATACCGCCATCTTTAAACGATGCTCAAATGTCTTTTTTTTCTCTATCTTCTTCTGTTTCATCGATGGTATCTTGTTTGCTTGCAATAGTAAGTAATACCAATATACCCCCACCCCCATCCCCTCCCTCCCATTCCCATTTCGATTGATCTAAAATGGACTGGTCCACCATTTCCAATTTAATTTCCCCTTCAAAAAATTGTAAAAAGAAAATCCAAATTTGACTCAAAACAAAAAAATCCCATCAATCAAACAAACCGACACCGAATTTTCGTAGAAAATCCTGTAAATTCATGTGAAATGTTGTTTCTATTCTAGAATGGATAGATAGAAAAATCATAGCCAACTTGATGTAAACAACCATCAACAACATCATCATCATCATCATCATAATAGTGGGGATGGTGCTGTACAACCAATCAGAATGTTGGAATCGTGTAGTGGGGACAACTATGATACGTTAAAAACATGGGAAAATTGACATAGAAAACAGCTGTGAAACATACCAAAAACTCGATAGTTTTTTATATAATTATTCTACACCGATATCAAATAATTATTAATTAATAATAACCCCCCCCTCCCCCCATGAGAAAAATAAACAATTACCAAAAAAAAATCAATAAAAAAGTTGGGTTAACGGGTGCGACAAAGTATATAAAACAATCACTACATAAAATCCAAAGCCAACTACAAGATGTGTAATTACACACATTTTTTTTCTAATGTTAAAAAAATCGCTTTTTTTTTGCCGGTCAGTGTGTGTAAATGTGGGGTGGGGGCTTTCAAAAATACAGACACCAACCGATACGATTTCCGTGTTAAAATTGAATAAAAATTTCTTACATACCTCAAAACAATTTTCACTTCATTGGCAAAAACAAGGGGGGTATAAATCCACTACCTATACAACAAAACAGGGGAATACACGTTTGTGATTGGTTGATTGTTGGCGTCATTTGATACATATATACACACACGCATACACAGATTTGATAAATCCATATACATACGAAACACAATCGCATACACGTTATTTGGGTAGGGGGATTGTAGGGGAAGAAACAGATCGGAAACAAAAGAACAAACAAAACGAAGACAACACATTTGACTACATATAGAAAAACATAACTCAAATTATCAACCTTAAATCAATTGGTATTAAAGGTGAATTTTGTTTATTTCCATTGAAAATCTCTTTAATTTGATACAAAATATTAATCAATAAATACAAAAGAGAATCGGTCTCTAATCGTTAATATTTATTTACATTTATGAGCATTCCATTGTGGCCCAAGAATTGGAATTTTCGTTAAAACTAGGCACATCCGTTGAATTTGTTGGATTCATTTCATTTTGATGTTGTTGTTGTGATAATGATGATGTTGATTGTTGATTTGATGTTGTTGTTGTTGCATTTGGTTCTTCCCAATTGATTTTAAATCGTGTAACTCTCGGTTCACTAGCCAAGATATTACGTACAACTTTATCAAATTGTGGTGGACTTGGTGGATTCTCTTTTAATTCACCATCGATATATTCATTATTTATAAAATAACCAACACGTATGAATTCTTGTGAACGATATGAACATGTTAATAATACAACAGTAACACCGATTGCATCATTTTCTGGTATACGTTGTACATTTGGTGGATCCGCTTGGAATACAAACATATGTTTACCTTCTGGTATTGGACCAACATAAACTGAATCTAACACTTGATCATATTCTTCTGATTCAGCAGAACCAACATAAATCATCTTCCATTCTAAATCTACAAAAAGAAAAACAAACGATCGAATTAAACGAAACTAAACAACAACAACAATTACCTTCACGTAATTCTTCAATACATTCAAATGTTATCTCGAATTGAAATGGATTACTAAAAGGACTAGGATTATCCATTACTGTGATATTACACAATTGAACTTTTGCCATTGTTTTCAACAACAACAAAAATAATTAAACAGTAAAAAAATCTAATTGAGGTTATGTTCCTTGACAATATGAAAAATTTAATCGAATCAAATAACAATGACTGTTGGCAAATCAACAAATCAAATTGTTAACACAATCGATCTTATCAATTATTTAACAATTTTTTTCAATTATTTTTAATTAAATTTCTAATTATAATAACGATGCTATAATATATAACACAATTTACCCGCGAAATTATCAACAATATTGCCAACAATACAATGTAAATATTACTAGATTTAGATTACGCAGCTCATTCATGACGTTAGCGTTGTTTTAAATTAAATTGTTTTTGTTATTGTTAATACGTTGAAGTAGATTTATCGTAATTTTATGTTGTTTTATTCGTAATTCGTATTGATGAGCAATATTTGATGGAATTGTGTGGGAAGTTTTGATAATTTCGACAGAAAACTTGTTCAAGATTACTTTAACGTCACGACTGCGGAAGCGCAACAATTGTGATATATTTACTGTTATTAGGTTGGTACCAGAAAGCACAACATCACATGATAGTACAGTAGCGCTCCGATAATTATCGCGTAATTTTTCTTGAACGCACCTCCATAATTATGTATTTAGAATCGATACAGGAGACTGTTGTATGTTCGAATTCTTGGATTGTTGTGAGAATGTTGTTGTAAATTTGTGGTTTTCGATGATTATATGTGTGAAATTTTCGCTTTACTGGACGCTACTGTACACCGAACATTGCAATACCAACCTAACTATCATCGTATCCCCTAAGATTAATAAATATTTCACACTAATATCGCACAAAAACATGCAAATTATCAAAGAAAATCGCAATAATTGAATAGAATTGACTAGAAATTCCATTTTAAAATTTGTGTTTCGTCACGAATATTATTTCGATAAGAATTTCCCACACAGACACAAGACAACGTACAACCAAAAATTCCCTAAATTACCAAAAAAAAATAAACAAAAAAACAAACTGATGACGGTTCTCCGATTTTGACAGATGATTTTTTTTTATTATTATTTAAACTAATTTTTGATGGCAAAAATTTATCAAAAATTACGAAAACAATAATCAATTAATTAATTTAATTTCGATATGTAATTTAATTAATTCGTGTCAACAATCGACTTTAATTGGCTGTTTATTTTCTTATTTTTTTTTTTGGTTTTCATGTGATAAACAAAGGAACAATATTGACGATTTCCTTGAACCGAATTAATCAACAATTGCAGTGTGAATTGTTCTAATTTTCTCAAAAAAACAAACAAACAAACAAACAATGGAAATGAACACAGTACGATTCATAGCTAAAGGTGATTTGATGAATCATACGAGATATTTCTGATTTTCCCCTTTTTGTTTTTTATCACTCGTTAATTTTGTTAATGAATTTCAATTCAAAACAGATGGCCGCAAATATACGACAAAAGATTTAGAAGATTTCCAAACGCAATTACAACATATTGATGGTACAATTGTGAAAATACCAGAAAATAGTGAACATATCATTGATATAACTGTACCAGAGGGTAATTTCCCATTAATTCGGTAAGTTGTTTTTCTATTATTTGCGTTTAGAAAACAAAAAATACCACAAATTTGTGGGTACATTTATGCGGTTGTTTTTCTTTCATTTATCAGAAAGTTTATAAAAAATATGGTGATCTAGTGATCTGGTGAAAACAAGTGATTTAAATAGTTCAAGGTTGGCCTTTCTAATAAAATGTAGTTTTTTTTGTTTGTTTCCACCATTTCTTTCACAGTCAACTTGATACTTTCGTTTTAACGGTTTTAACAACAATAATTAAACAAATTTTATCGATTTTTATTGATTGAAAATTTGAGAAAATCATTAATGTGTGTGATTATTGTTTTATTGTAAAATTTTATTAAGATAATGTGGTCAAAAAGGTGTGTTACACATTTCTATAATAGTTGGCTGTGGATTTTGTATAATTGGTTGTGTGAATACAGGCGTTTTTTTTTGGGTTGTTTGAATTTTTATTATTATTTTCTAAACAATTATAAGTTTTTCCATATTTATTTCGTTATTTATTGTTGTTTGTTAGTCAGAAATGTTATTAATCGATTTAGATTAGTTTTAATTGTTTCTTTTTTAATGATTTAAAAGTTAAAATAAAAATGGATAAGTTTAGTAAATTTTTGTCAGTATCTAGACGGTAAGTCCTATTTAGTGGTTAATTTTTTTTTTGTCTCAATTAAATTATTTTTTTTTTGGATAAAACAACACTAACAGTAACTGCTTTACAAATGTTTTGACATTTCATATTTAAACTTTGTTTTATAGTTTATGGTTGAGTTTTCATGAGTCCCTTTATTGAGTTGATCTAAATTGGTATAATTTTTGTTGTTTGTGTTTAAATCTGAGGATTTCGTGCGCCTATTCAATTGCACTCTTTAAATCACAATCCATCGGTATATCAATTCAATGAATACTATTGACAAAAGATTCTACAGGTTTTGCGTGGAAAATATGTCAGATATATTAATCACATAATTCGGTTTTTGGGATGTCCTAGGGAACGACTAAAGAGGCTTTATTCTCCATCTAAGTCCTGATTCAGTGATGTAGAGAAGTCAATTGAGACGTACGTTTATGCCTTATTGACTACCAAATTGTGAGTCTAATTTGAGAATCATTACTAACTTATAATGGAATTTGACTGAATTTATTAAGGGGTAATGTTCAGAAGTAATATATACACGGAATGAATTTTCAAGGAAGAATTGGAAGAAGTTGACGATGGAATTCTATGTCTACTGACAACATGGCAATTCTCGCAGATAACTTAGAAGGTCTACACAACATCTCATGATAAGGACCACAAAGATAATAAGACTTTTCTGTGCTTCAGTATGGAGTAGAATTATGGATAATGATCCAGGCTACTACCAAAAAACTTGAAAAGCCTTTGAATTATGCCAATATTGCAAAATTCGAAAATTTGAATGGACCGGAAACAAGCCATCAATAATTGCATTCTAGAACGTATGAACAATCAAATGGAACTATTCTTAACTATTAGAATTAGACTATTGGAATGTTTGGAACACCTAATGAACTCCTACAATAAATACTCCTAAGTAAAGTGCTTGGCTGGAAGGGATCAGGATCGACGTTTCTAATGTTTAAAAAACTAATAGCCAGGATGATTGACAACATTCAAACCGAATATAGACGTTAAGAAGAAAAATGTCCATTTATGTATAAATCGATCCAGTTTATCATTTATTCGATAAAGCGACCGTTGATCAACTGTAATTTAAACATACTCTCAATCGAATCTTTTGTGGTCTTCGTACATATTGAAGATTATTCGTCTCCATTGTTCTATAGTTTTGCGCCAAAAAATTCTAGACGGTTCTCTCTGCATTTTGTTTAGAAATCAGAGGCTCTTGTTTTGGACAGGATGGCGATGTAGTCTTTGTCGAATTTTTTGTTTTGTCGTTATTGTCTCTATTGTCCTATGAATGAACATGTCTTGTAGCAAGAAATTTTAGTGGAGCTTCTATGCATTTCGCTTAGAAATCAGAGGTTCTTGTTTGTGACATGATGGCGGCGTACTCTCTGTTGAAATCTTCTGTTTTGTGGTATTCGTACATATTGGAAATTATTTATCTCTATTGTTCTATAGTCATGAATGAACTTGTCTTGTAGTGGAAAATTCCATTCGAATCTAATTTAGATTATAGGGATCGATTGGCCTTATTATTAGCCTTTCTGAACTGCGCTCCATCATTGATTTATTCTTCGATTTTTTCCTTACTTGAGCTGTAGTAGAAATTAGTTGGTCTTATGTGAGCCAAAGCATTTTTGCATAATATGTGTTCGGAGGTTTTATCATCGAATTCACATTAGTCTCCATCACTATCAGTGCCTGATTTGCCCAGTTTTTTTTTTTGAAATGGTATTAAGTTGCTATAAAACAATTTCACTTATGACAATAAATGAGAATCCTGCGAGCTCTTGTCCTAAGTCTTAAGCCTCATTTATAGATCTTTATAATAATAATATATTATTATTATATTATTATTATATTATTATTATTATTATTATTATTATTATTATTATTATAATCTTTTCAGTTTCTATTGTTTACAATAGTTGTTTTTTCTAATTATTTGTTAAATTTCGTAATGAATAAAATGTTTGTTTGTTTTTTTCCAGTTTTTATATTGTAATATAGATTATAGAAATATTTAAGAAAATATGTCGCGATATTGTTTAGAAATAAATGATAATCGTCTCTCTCTCCCTCTTTCTTTCTTTCTTTCTATACAACAATCAGCTCTTATCAGTTCATATCATAGTCTGTATAGTGATTATAATATTGTATAATCATAAAAATTACACATTTTTTTCCAAATTTTTGTCCCATAACAATAATACAAAAACAACAATCATTAATTATTGTGCTTGTATTGTAGTGAATATAAATTAAAAAATAAATAAATAAAAAAAAATAGAAGTAATTAATTATTAAAATAATATAAAAATGGATGAAAACGTGCATTTATTATCAGATAACGATTGGTATTTATTTAAAATCCTCTGTTTTGCTTCTTTCTGTTTTGTTGTTGTTGTTGTTGTTTAATTTAATAAATTTTATTTATAATGTTACAGGGATACAACTGAATCATTTGGTTTTGAACCATTAATTAATAATAATAATAATAATCAAATAAATAATATAAATGAATCAACACAATTATTAAAAGCAACAGGTGATGCTAATAATGATGATGATGATGGTAATAAAATTAATAAAGGTACATCTATTATACGTATTAATATTGATGGTATGACATGTCAAAGTTGTGTTAATACAATTGAAGAGAATTTAAAAGAGAAATATGGTATTTCGAATATAAAAATCAATTTAAATGATAAATATGCTATAATTAATTATAATAATGAATTATTAACAACTAATAATATTTGTGAAATGATTAATGATATGGGTTTTATTGCAAATTTACCAAATAATGGTAATAATAATTTAAAGGAATGTCATGTGAATATTGAAGGGATGACATGTAAATCATGTGTACAAACAATTGAGGGTATGTTATCAACAAGAAATGGTATAAAATCAATACAAGTTAATTTAGAATTAAAAGATGGTTATATTAAATATGATGATGATATAATTAAATCAAATGAAATTATTGAACAAATTGAAGAGATGGGTTTTGATGCATATATAAAATCAATTGATGGTGAAATTATTAAACAACAACAACAACAGCAACAATCAACAATAGATGAGAAACAACAAGGTAACTTTTTTTGTTTTTGCTTTTTGTTTTGAATAATTATTGTTTTTCCATTTTAATTGTGATATTATCAGTAAGTAAGTTGTGTTTGTTTTCGTATTATTTGTTTAATTGCTCAAGTTTCAATTGAAGATAATTCAAAAAATAATCAAGTGATTGTTTAGTTTCTTCTTTATTAAACAGTTGGTAATAGTATACATTACCGGCAGTACTTCACCTGTTTTGATTTAAATAAGTTATCTTTTTGTACTCTTTTGCAATTAAGTCACAATTGACGAAGTTTTTTTTTATCATAGTTGTTTGAAATTTAAAAATTTCCAATAATTTTATATTCACTTACCAGAATTAACTACAATAGAGTAGCAGTTTGGTTAGAATTTGCATTATCGGCTGTATTTGAATTGCTGCTTATTTTCTTTTTTTTGGTATGAATATTTTGAATCTTTCCAGTGTTTTCGTTATATTCACTTGAAATTGGTCGTATTTTTCTTCAGATTTCTCTCTTTTTTTGGTATTGATTGCTCGTTTTTTTTATTTTAATTATTGTTTCTTGTTCATTTGTTAAATTATCCAGTTGATATTTAGTAATCTGTATTATCCATTGATTTCACAGTACCTACTTTGATTTACAAGTAATTTCAAATTTTTGTAACCATAAACTTTATGCTGATTGCCTTTTTGTTTAATTTTTGCACACCAAAGAGAAATCGAAGAATACCCTACTACTAATGACTCACCCTGTATATAATTATTTTTATAATAATTAAACAAAATGGGGGCACAATAACAATTGGATAAATAACAAATGATGAAACAATGTTACCAACTATTCAATTGTTAAAATAATAATTTCAATTATGATGATTAAACAAAACAAAAACATTTCTAAAATCTTGATGTGATTTAGAAGAAGAAAAATGTGTAAAAAGTTAATTATTTCAAAAACTTTCAATTGTAAATCAAAGTAGGTACTGTAAAATCAGTCTACCAATAATTTAATTAATAATTATTGTTAATTATAAGCGACGTAATTAATTAGCAGCTAGAGAAACGTTTAAAATGGCGTCTTGATTGCGAAAAAAAGATGTGAAAAAGTAAATTGAAAAAAAAAACAAACAAACGAAAATATGCAAAATAACAGTTGGCAAGACAGATTTAATTACCAACTTTTTTATTCCCACAAATCATTAATAATTATTGAAAATTATTATTAATTTATTAATTTCAACTTTCATAATAATTAATTATTGATTTAATTAGTTATTTGTACCTGTGTAATAATTTTGAATATTTGAGTATTTTTATTATTCTTCTATTAAACAAAATGGAGCGTCAATAACAATTGAGTGAAAAAACAAATGATGAAACAATGTTACCAATTGTTGTTATTCAATTGTTTAATTTTTAAAAATTAATTAATTTCAAAAATTTAAAAAAGAAAATTGCCCAATATTTCAATAAATTTAGAATGAAATTAAATAAATTATTAAAAAACAAACAAACAATAGTAAATCCGGTAAATATCAAAATAATTGTATAAAAAAGTACAAAAAAACTTGAAATTACCTGTAAAACAAAGCAGGTACTGTGAAATCAATCGATAATACAGATTACTAAATATCAACTGTATAATTTAACAAATGAACAACAAACAATAATTAAAACAAAAACAAAAAATGAACGACAATAACCAAATTTACGAAAAAGAAAAATATAGAGCAATCAATACTAAAAAAAGAGAGAAATCTGAAGAAAAATACGACCAATTTCAAGTGAATATAACGAAAACACTGGAAATTTTCAAAATATTCATACCAAAAAAAGAAAATAAGCAGCAATTCAAATACAGCCGATAATGCAGATTCTAACCAAACTTCTACGCTATTGTAGTTAATTCTGGTAAGTGAATCTAAAATTATTGAAAATTTTTAAATTTCAAACAACTATGATAAAAAAAAAACTTCGTCGATTGTGACTTAATTGCAAAAGGAGTACAAAAACACAACTAATTTAAATCAAAACCGGTAAAGTACTGTCGGTAATGTAGATTATTACCAACTGTTTAATAAAGAAGAAACTAAACAATCACATAATCATTTTTTGAAATATCTTCAAATGATAAGTAAATTAAGCAATTAAACAAATAATACGAAAACAAACACAACTTAGTTACTGATAAAATTCAAAAATAATAACAAATATAAATGATTAATTACTTAATTAATTAATTTAATTTGTTTCATTTAATTTTAGGTAATAATAACAATAATATATCAACAATATTAACAATACCAGATGATGATATAAATAATATTAATAATGATAATATAGAAAAATGTCAATTACAAATAAATGGTATGACATGTAGTTCATGTATTGCAGCAATTGAGAAACATGTAAAAAAATTAAATGGTTGTTATAAAATATTAATATCATTATTAGGTGGTTATGGTGATATATATTATAATAAAACAATAATTAAACCAATTGATATAGCTATATCAATAACAGATTTAGGTTTTCCAACAAAAATATTAAATGAATACAATAATAGTAATGATAAATTAAATCAATCAATATTAGATTTAGAAATTAATGGTATGACATGTTCAAGTTGTGTATATAAAATTGAGACGAATTTAAAAAAATTAAATGGTATTTATGATGTTAAAATTGCATTAACAACATGCCGTTCTAAAATCATTTATAATAATGATCGTATTGGTCCACGTAATATTATTAATCATATAAATAATTTAGGTTTTAATGCACAATTATATAATCGTAATAATCCGATAAATAATAATTATTTACAACAAATTGAAGAGATCAAACGTTGGAAACGTTCATTTCTATTTTCATTAACATTTGGTGGACCATGTATGTTAATAATGTTATATTTTATGATTGTTATGTCATATAAACAGCATACACATGAAGATATGTGTTGTATATTACCTGGTTTATCATTAGAAAATTTAATTATGTGGTTATTATCAACGCCTGTATTAATATTTGGTGGACGTTATTTCTTTATACAAGCCTATAAAGCAATTATACATCATACAACAAATATGGATGTATTAATTGCAATGGCAACATCAATCTCATATATTTATAGTTGTTGTGTTGTTATTGCTGCAATGATATTAAAACAAACAACATCACCACAAACATTCTTTGACACACCACCAATGTTATTAGTATTTATCAGTTTGGGACGTTGGTTAGAACATATAGCAAAAGGTAAAACTAGTGAGGCATTAACAAAATTATTATCATTAAAACCAAATGATGCTATATTAATAAAATTAAATCAATCAAATGATATTATTCATGAAGAAATTATTAATATTGATTTAGTACAACGTGGTGATTTATTAAAAGTTATACCAGGTAGTAAAATACCAGTTGATGGTAATGTT
Organism: Meloe dianella; assembly: GCA_028455855.1. NCBI lineage: Eukaryota > Metazoa > Arthropoda > Insecta > Coleoptera > Meloidae > Meloe > Meloe dianella. The sequence goes on along the minus strand of JAPTHL010000050.1, from coordinate 2,020,491 downwards.
ATTAAAGGACAATCAATGTGCGATGAAAGTTTAATAACAGGTGAATCGATGCCTGTTATCAAAAAAATTGGCAATCAAGTTATTGGTGGTTCAATCAATCAAAATGGCTTATTAATAATTGAAGCAACACATACAGGTGATAAAACAACATTATCACAAATTGTTAAATTAGTTGAAGAAGCACAAATATCCAAAGCACCAATACAGAAATTAGCTGATAAAATTGCTAGCTATTTTGTACCAATTATCATATTAATATCGTTATTAACATTTTTTATATGGTTAATAATTGGTTTAATTAATATTAATTTATTACCTGTGTATAATTATGAGAAAGATGGTTTTACTGATTTAGAAATTCTATTACAATTCACATTTCGTTGTACATTAAGTGTATTAGCAATAGCATGTCCATGTGCATTAGGTTTAGCAACACCAACAGCTGTTATGGTTGGTACTGGTATTGGTGCATTAAATGGTATATTAATAAAAGGTGCTGAACCATTAGAGAATGCACATAAAATCAATTGTATTATGTTTGATAAAACTGGTACAATAACAAAAGGTATACCACAAGTAATAAAATGTTGGTTAAATATTAATTCCATTGATACAATCAAAATTTTATTATTAATTGGTTGTGCTGAAACAAATTCTGAACATCCAATTGGTTTGGCAATTATTAATTATATTAAAAATTTAATACAAACGGATTTAATTGGATTTAATTGTTTTAATTTTCAATATGTACCTGGTTGTGGTATGAAATGTACAATTAATAATATACAACATTTAATCAATTTAATTAATAATAATCATGAATTGAAACAATTTAATAATATTATTAGAAATAATGGTAATTCTGGTATTTTTAATTGTAAGTATTATTATTATTATTATTATTATTATTATTAGTGTTAGTGTGTAAAGCCTCGTCCTCATCTAGTGAACGATCACGAACGAATGGATACGAACGGAAATGTAACCGCGATCGAATGGCGTGAACGCTGATCCATTTCAAAAGAAATCAATAGTTTGCATTCGATCGTGTTCCGATAGTGTAGACTGATTAAACAAATCCCATTCGTTCGCTATTCGTACCAATTCCATTGTGTTCGTTCGATTGTTGTGGACGGGGCTTTAGTGTTAGTGTAATGCACGCACATTATCGTCGAATAGTGTTGTCCGAACGACGAACAATGATGGACAATTGCGCTGAACGCTGACAATTGTTTTTCATCATTCGTTGTTAAATCAGTGACGTAGGGATATTGTTTTGGGATAATGTAAATTCAAAGCTTAAGGTGACATTGCAATCGAAAATCTCTTCAATAGATACACATGCGACAATTCATTAAGCCCCGTCCATATCTGTCACAAAGGAATAGGTACGATCAGAAATGTATTCTTAGTGTGGTTAGCAATGCAAACGCCATCGAATGGGAATGAAGGCCAAGGAATGGCTTGAATATCAATTCGATAGATGTTGGTACTTTGCGTTCAATCGTGTTCCCATATAGTGTAGATTGGAAAAACAAATTCTATTCATTCGTGCTTGGTCCCATTCCTATCCATATTTTTTTGCAATCGTTGATTCGTTTCCCTTCGTATACATTTCTTAGTGATCGTTCGATGGATGTGGAGGTGGTTTTAGTGTTAGTCCGCTACACATTATCGTCGAATAGTGTTACCCAAATGACGAACAATGATGGAAAATTTCAGTGTGGATGGCTTCGTCGCTAAGAAATATCTAATTGTTTGTCGTCATTCGTCGTTAAATCAGTGACGTAGATTTTTGATGGGATAATGTAACTCAAAGCTTAAGGTGAAATTGCAACTGAAAATCTCTTCAGTAGATACAGATGCAACAATTCAATAAGCTCCGTCCACATCTGTCGAACGATCACGAAGGAGGAATGGATGCGAACGTAAATGTAAACAAACTGTGGACGGCATTAAGAACGCTATCGGATGGTAACGAAGGCCAAGGAATGGCTTGAACACTGATCGAAGGCGAAGGCACATTCATCTACTTCAGTTTGCGCATGACAATTGTATTCCTATGATCGTTCGATTGATGTGGACGGGGCTTAACATTTCTGTAACCAACGTGTATAATATACACACGTTCTTTTGTTTATTTTTGTTTTAATCACCATAGCCGCTGTCACTGTTAAAAATGTGTCGTCATTCATCATAGTGTGCAAAAAAAAAACATACGACGATGATAATGTGTAGCAGGCATTATTGGTTGGTTGTCATAAGGCCGGTTCATCTTGACTTTTTAAAGCTCGATTTAGATTTATTTTAGAGCCTCCCTACCCATACACAGTCCGGAGATCTTTGAGGAAAACTGTACAGTCCTGCTGACCTTCTTTAGTTGCGAAGCGAGTACAATAGAACATTGTGCAGACTTGGCGTTCCGTCACTTTTCAATTCAGTATTTCTACACAAACCCTATAAGAGGCAAACTATCGTTTTCAGCTATCGGATCGTTTGTGGCGAAAGATTCTCATTCAGGCATTCCTGGATTGCACAGTTTTTCATCAGAAGATTTCTTGATCGTGTATTCAGCTCGAATGTTTTTCCTTAATATAAAGGATTTCGTGAATATGTGTGTGTAGGGGGTCCTTTAAATTAGTATCAATCTTAACGCATTGTTGCAAACCAGTGGCGCATTATCGTCTGGACAAAACTTATAATTGTAGTTAAAATATGGCAATTCAAATTTGTCCAGGGGGATCCCATAAAATACGCCACTGGTACCCCACTCCCCCCGACAGCAAGACACTCGTTTACCATCTGTGTTGTTGTGTTAAGCTGAGTTTTACGAGAAGAAGATGAACCACCGACTTAACAACAACAAATTTTTAATTAAAATGAAATTAAAATTCCAGTAAAAGATGTTGAAATTGAAATAACCCATTCACAAAATCTACGTTTAGGCCAATTAATTGGCATGGATAATACAACAACAAATAATAATGATGATAATATAAATGATAATAATTATAATTATGATATAATTATTGGTAATCGTGAATGGATGAATCGTAATGGTTTAACAATATCAAATGATTTAGATTGTAAAATGATAAATGAAGAAGAATTAGGACGATCAGCTGTATTATGCGCAATAAATCGTTAGTATTTTTCATAATTAATCATGATTTTTTTTAAATAATAACAATAATAATAATAATAAATGATTTATGATTTTAGAAAATATTGTAGCAATGTTAAGTGTTGCTGATATGGTAAAACCGGAAGCTCATTTAGCTGTTTATACATTAAAAAAAATGGGTCTTGATGTTATATTATTAACTGGTGATAATCGACAAACAGCAACTAGTATTGCTAAACAAGTTGGTATAACAAAAGTTTATGCTGAAGTATTACCATCACATAAAGTTGCAAGAGTACAAAAGTAATTAATTAAATGATTTAATTAATTATTTTTGTTTAATTATTATGTTTAATTTTAGATTACAAAGTCGTGGTATACGTGTTGCTGTTGTTGGTGATGGTGTTAATGATTCACCAGCATTAGCACAAGCTGATGTTGGTATTGCAATAGCATCTGGTACTGATGTGGCTGTTGAAGCTGCACATGTTGTACTTATGCGTAATGATCTATTAGATGTTGTTGCATGTTTAGATTTATCAAGGAAAACTGTTAAAAGGATACGTTTAAATTTTCTATTTGCTACTATTTATAATTTATTAGGTATACCATTAGCTGCTGGTGTATTTAGTATGATTGGTTTTATGTTAGCACCATGGATGGCTAGTGCAGCAATGGCATTAAGTAGTGTATCAGTTGTTTGTTCAAGTTTATTATTGAAATTATGGAAGAAACCAACAATGATACAATTACAAACAAATGAATATTTACAATATAAACATAATCAACCAATTTTAGATAATATATCTGTACATCGTGGTCTTGATGATATTGAAGATATTAATAATACACCATCATTATCAAGGTATACAAGAAATTCTACTGAATAATAATAATAATAATAATTTAAAAAAAAAACGATTTAAAAATCTGTTTTATCAATCAAATTCTCTTATCATGGTGAGAGAAGGTTAAGGTTTTATTTCGGGTTATAATTTAATGTAAGTCTTCTTCTTCTTGGGGGAGGGGATTTTATAAACAATGTGATTAAACAAACTAAACAACGTCTTTAATTTGACACACAAAAACAATAACATTTTCCGTTTGCTAAAGTTGTTTCTAATTTATGTATTTTTAACCTGTTGTTGTCCCTTAATTAATTTAAGTAATTTTATTTGAACTAATCCCACAAATTCTAACAAAACTCAAATAATAACAATTGTAGATTGTTGTTTGTTTAAATTGTATGCATATATAGAGAATCGTTATCAGTAAAACAAATTGTGTTCTCTTATCAATCAATATTAATTAATTATTGTTATTGTTGTTTTGATTACAGATTTCTGGGACGCAATAAGAATCGACGTCAACTATTATTAAATAATGATACAGATGATGAACATTTTCATAATATGAATAATAAACGTGATGTACATCAACCATTAATGGTAATTTAAAAAAAAATTTATTGCATTTATATACGCATAAAATGGACCAAAAATACTTATTATTATTATTATTATTTTTGTGATAATTTTTAATTGATACGTAATAACTTAAGGTTGCTCGAATTTGTTTAAATGTCTTCCTGGAAAAAATATATATTTTAGATTATTATTATTATTATTATTAGAAAATTGTTGAAATTCACTAAAAACCTGTCATTCGATAGTTAATTGTAGCTCACACAAAATCCTTTATCTTGCTTTGTTGTTATTAATTGGATTGTACCTGTTTTACCGGATAAACGGATAATATCGCCGGTTTTAAATAATTTCGTCACATTTCTAACACCAACAATACATGGTAGGCCGTATTCACGTGCAACTACAGCACCTGAAATTATTTGTTTAAAACGATTAAAATTTTCTTTAAAAATTAATTAATCGACATTAATTACCATGTGATACTAAACCACCTAATTCTGTGATAATACCGGATAAAATTGGGAAATACGGTGACCATCCAATGTCTGTACAATAAGTTATTAAAATGTCGCCATTTTGCAATTGATTAATATTATCAAGATTTGTGATGACACAAGCACGACCTTCGATAACACCGGAACATACAGGTGTACCTTTACATTGTATTCGTCCATTGTTCTCGATTATATCATCATCATCATGATTATTGTTGTTGTTGTTACTGTCAGGAATGCCGTATGTTACTTCGGCGAATTTCTGTTGATTCCATTGCTGATGGAGACGTTCGCGTCTTATTGCTCTTTAGACCGGAAAAAGATGATACAATTAAAAAACAAATAAACAAAAAACAACAAATTTGTTTGATAATGTTTGTATACTTATTAATCAGTATTGGACTTTGGCGATCTCTTTCAATAATTAAACCAATTTCATAATGTGATAAATGATAAATTAATTCCGATCTAGGTAATAAACCATTCATTATCATTCTATTACTTAATTGATGATAGGCTAAACGTATTTTATTAATAGCATAAACCATTGATGATTTGGATTGTTCACGTATACCAACAGCTTTACGACTATGTAACATTAGAAATTTTAATATTTTTTTTGTTACATTACTATTTGGCGTTATTAAATTATTTATAATATCATCAATGGATTTTTTCGGTGGTTTTTTATTATTTGATGTTGTTTTATATGAATTTGCTTGTATCATTTTAATTACTTGTGTTGGTTCCATTGACCATGTTTTCTTGATTAAATCTAACTAGAAAAATTGATGGAAAAATGTAATTTTAAAAAGCACGATGCGATCGAGACTCGAACCGGGCACTACTTCATGTTCGTCAGATAGACGTGTTACCATTCACAGTCTTATAAACACGGTCTTGACACTACCCTTGTGTAGGTGGTGGTGGTGGTGGGAGCAACTGTCAATTGAACAAATTGTAAAACTAGTAAGACAAAGATAAAAGTATGCTAGAAACGGATCATATCATAAAGTCGTCTTGGGCCGTATTCGGTTTGGAAACTTTCGAGCTTTCTGTACATCTAAATAGTTTAAAAGTCACATCGATAACGCTTTTGTACAGACAACATAAGTGTGGCAGTGAATGTTTTGGCGTTGAAATACCAAACCGAACTGTCGAAAGTTTCATATACAAAACGTGAAAGCTTCCAAACCCGAATCCGGCCTTGGATTTTTTAATTCTTTATCCCATTTCAACAAGTTCAGCACACTATAGTCATCTTTGTCTTATTTCTCGTTCCTTCGACAATTGCGCCCCCTATTAGCAATTACTGTTGGCAAATATGAGGTTTCCGGTTCGAATCTCGGCGGTATAGTTGGATTTTTTCCCATTTAATCGCGGATAAAGGTAGACGCTCACTAACGTACGCAATATGTATATGATGATGATTGGATGGGAATGGGGAACACTGTGAAATTGAGACATTTTTCTACGGTTAAGCGTTGATAAAAAATGCCTTTAGGGACACCTTCCCATTTGTTTGCTAAGCAATACAGTGATAGGCTGATCAAAAATTTTATCGTTTGATTACGCTTCGGATACTTTTGAAAGGTGCTGATATTAGGACAAGTTTCGGTACAGTCCAAAGATGTAAAGTAAAGAACAATAGTAGACTTAAGTAAGTGTTTTCAAAGCAGTTTTTGATCAACCCATCATTTGTACTTTTAACGCACTTGATGAGACCGAAATTGCAAACTAGTTTTCAGAAATGTAATGGTGAACGCTCACTAGTCAGCACAGCGTATCTATCGCAAAAATGCGGAAAGTTACCAAATTCCCAGCGAAACATTCTGATGATGTCATTCGACTACATACCATGCCATTAGCACAACGATCTACCGAATTTGATTTTCTATCATCCTCTAAGCCCTGTGCACATCTATCGAACGATCACAAAGGAATGGGTACGAAGGGGACGAATTAACGATTGCCGAAAATTGGATAGAAATGGGACCAAACGCAAACGAATGGGATTGTCATGCGCAGATTGAAGTAGATGAATGGCCTTGCATCCGCTTGTGTTCCTCTAAACAAATATTTGCTTTTCCAGTCCACACTATATGGGCACACGATCGAACGCGAACGGTCGATTTCTTTTGAAGTAATACTGACAATTATCGGATCGGCGTTCACGCTATTCCTTAGCCTTCGTTCCCATTCGATCGCGTTTGCATTACGTTTAAGCCCCGTCCACAGCCATCGAAACTTCACAAAGGAATGGGTCCGACTCAACTATTAAAAAAAATTGATAGGTACCAAACCTGAACGAATCGTATCGGTGTTCAAGCCATTCACTGGCCTTTATTCCCATTCGTTCGTGTTTGCATTGGCGTAAACAATATGTTTACATATCGGTTCCATCTTGATCATTCGATAGATGTGCACGAGACTTTACATCTCCGTTCGTACCCATTCCTTCGTGATCGTTCGATACATGTGGATGGGGCTTCAAATGAAATAATCGAATGCAATGCGGTGCGTCTGGTGTGTACACTATTGACCAGTGAGCGTTCACCTTAAAATCACATTATTTATCACACAATTATTTACTTCACCAAAAACACGATGGCCGTGTTCTTTTAAGAATTGCTGTAAATCTTGATAGACTTGTTGGCAATTGTTTTCTAACCATTCCAATGCTAAGTCCGGTTGTAATTTGGAAAATTCCAGAAATTTCCCATTTTCATGTATCATATTCGCCATACGTTCTAATATTTGTGGTATTTGAGCTGATATAACATCATTACATGATGATAATAATTCAGCAATATCATTATAATGATGTACAGTAAAATCTACAAAACACAATGATAGTGCGCAACTATATCCGCGCATCACTCAATTTAAGTGCCACACTTACCGGTATTTCGTTCAGCTAACACATTCATTGCTAGAATTTGATAGAAAACAGATGTACCACTAGTGGCAACATGATATTTTAATATTTCCGGTAATTGTTTTAAACAAATATCAATTTTCGTATAAATCTCTTCTATTGTATCACGCTCATTAATATTAACATTAAATTGTTTTGCATCATTTACAATGGAATTCACCATTTTCTCATTGTACCAAGCTAATTTCAACATACGTAAAAACTCTTTAAATAATCGCCAATTATTTATACCCCATCGATCAATTGATAAACGATTAATTTGTTGATTAATTACCGTATGTCCAAATATGGCTAAATCCATAATTTTCGATGATAGATTAATTGTTTCTTGTGGATTTTTATGGATTGCACCAATAACATCCAAAAATATAAAATGTTGAAATATTGCCAAACATTTAAAACAATATGTCTCTAAATCATTATAACCAAGATTACGTTGCATTGCTTTATCAATAGTTGGTAATACTGTTGTTAAGGTTAATGTACATTGGGCACCTGGTAATACTTCACCAGTATTGGCAACTGTATAAACAACATTATTACTAAATGTTGCTATATCAAATTCATGATTCAATTCATAATCAGTCCATTGATTTAATGTTGTTATTGGGCGTGATTGTAATAAAAATAATTGATTTTTAAAAAATGCCCATTCTATATCACGATAATTATCAGATAATTCATCTAATTTTATACAAATATTCGTTAATTTAATGATTTGTTCATCATTTAAACAGAGTTGTTGTTGTTGTTGTTGTTTTGATCGATTTGTATCGATTTCAATAATACCCGAATTAGTCGCCATTTTTATAACCTTATTCTTTCTACCAATCGTTTTTGAGGTTATGTTCAATTCGTTATTAACAAATGAACGTTGTACGATAATCGTATCAGGATCACTTTGTCCCGAAACAACACTCTGAAATTAACCAAAAAAAAAATTAATAAACAAGACGACAAACACACACACACAAACAAATGATACTTCTCCTAATCCATAATTAGCGGTAATTACGATTTCTGTTGGATCTAATGTTGTTGGATGGCATGTAAATAATACACCAGCACAATCGGCTGGTATCATTCGTTGTACAATTACAGCCATTTCCGTATTGATTGCTAAACCATGTTGTACACGATATTGTACACTTTGATATTTAAATAATGATGACCAACATAATGATATCGCTTTAATTATATCATTAATATTATTATTACAACCTAGAATTGTTGCATTTTGGCCAGCTTGTGATAAATCAACAGAATCTTCACCAATTCCTTGAAATAAAATCAAAAAAACACTTACTTATAGAAAGTGAGGTTATAATTTGGGGGAATTACCAGAAGAACGTACCGCCCATCGATCAGCGCCATCTTTTGATAATTGTTCGAATTGCTTGTGGATTTGTTTGATAATTTCCGGTGATATTTTCTCATTTTCTATCATACATACAGTTTCATCGCAAGCATTCCTTAAATTACCATTTGTACGTTTACAACAAATATCATCTAATATCGCTATAGTTTTCTTCATATTAGAACTATAATCTAATTGCTTACGGAATGCGTTAGTTGTAACAATGAAGCCTTCAGGCACCTGAAACTGTTTGATTCGTTTAATATTATTGATATTTTACGAATAATTGTGATCATTTACATCATTTGTAATGATTGAGGTTAGAATCGCTAATGAACTACCTTTACCACCTGTCAAATTCACCATTTTAGCATTATGATTGGTCAAATCCACGACGTCATCTTGTGGTATACTTGTTGATGACGTCATCATCAATTCACTAATTAACGGTTGTGGTAATTGTACATTATCACCTTTATGTTTATACCATAATTCAAATAAAGATTGTCCATTTTCTGTATTTAATTTACAAAATGTTGGTATATTAATTAATTGATAACCATAAATTTCATTATTCACAGATTGTGATTGTTGAATTGTTTTTAAATATTGTATACATTTAAATATTTGTTTATTTGTTGTACAAATATTAATTGTGAAAGCATTTGGTAATTGTTGATGTGGTGCAATGTGTTGTAAACGTAAATCGATTGATTCGATTGGTGAAATTTCGCCATTTTTATTTAAAACATAACCATATTTTAACCTAAAAATTCCGCCATTTTTCACTAATATGTTATTATACAAACAAAATAGAGATCACTAACTGACTACATCCATCTCTAAGTGATTTCATCCATAAATCTATCAATATGCCATCATTACTAACCATAAACAGATGTACTGAACGTTCCATTGAGAACCGTTCAGCTGTACCCCAAAATCTTGATCGACACGATGGTAGATTCAATACAATTTCATGATTTAATAATGAATCGATCTTAACAAAACCACGTAATGTACCGAATTGTTCATAACCTCGTTCATCGCCTCTTTTAATCATCAATTAATCAATTAATTAATAAATTAATTATTCAATAATAATTTCTTACAGTTGTAAAATCCAGTTGCCATCACGCCATCTTTCCGATGCTAAAGCATCAACTAGTGGATAAGTGGCGACATCTTGCGGGTAGAATTTCGGGGAACCACCCGATATCCATCTAACAAATTAATACCAACTGTATAAATCAATAAATCACTAGATAATTGATAAATATTTACATAAAATTGAATTGTACATGGTATAGTTGGCCATTTTGTTGTCGTCTTAACAGATGATTGAAGGTTAAACGTAATCGTCGGAATGGTTCTAAAATTTCCAAATATAAACCTTTAGTTTTCCATTGCCAACTTGATAAACTACACAATCTAACACCGCCATTTTCTATAAAAAAAATCCAAAACAATTGTAATTAAATATACAAAAATAACACAAATCTCACCTGGTAATGTGAAAATATCGCCATTTTGTAAACGTAAATCCAAATGAATTTCAGCAATTAAATTCGAACGTATTGTGATTCTTAATGATAAATTGTTGCCATTTTGATCAATACCATAAACAAAATGGCTGTCCGTATATTGATCACAATCGATTTGTTTGACATTTTCTAATGTTTTCAATGAATCGTTTCGATTTAAACATCTTCGATATTTATGTTGATAATGTTTGACCGCCGATTTGGCGTAGAAATATTTAATGAAATAAAACCAATCTAAAATTAATCATAATTTTAGAAACATAACCTAGAAAAAAAATAAAAAACTCCCCAAAAATAAAATTACCTCGATTCGTATAAATACTTTTTCGATTTGTTTTCAATAAAAATGAATAAACGACAAATGGTAAACAGAAAAGTGTTAAATAATAGGTTAAATCGAACAACAACATTATTATTACATTCAATAAATATAACAAATTACTGATAAATAATGAATAGGTGTGTGTTAATAATTATTTGGAAATGATTGATAAGTGTTTATCTTAAGTGATTTGATAAGAGAATTTTAACCTTTGATATGTGGAAACTTTCTAATCACCACCTGTACGTGTTAGAGTCGATATGATTCACTTAATTTGTAATAAACAAAGTAAAACGATTATCAAAATTGATAAATTAGAACCTTTCAACTGATTTATCGTCAAGTATTTAATGGATAAATAAATAACTAGAAAATTCTTGGAAAATTGATCATTTTTTCCGAAGTAGATCTTTTCAATCTACCCTCGTATAATAATCGAATTAATTCAATGGCTCTCCGTACGGCAGCACTGTTATCAATCTGTCAATTGTCAAAATATCCAAACATAACCAACAAATTACAATCGTGAAATTACGTTAATTGTTCAATTAATTGAATACGAAAAACTTTTTGTTTTTGTTTAATTAACACAAATAATGGCAGAATCAGTACGTAAACAGCCGGTGTGTTTGATTGTGTTAGGTATGGCTGGTTCTGGTAAAACATCATTGGTGACACGTTTAACAACATCACCACGGAAACCGTACGTTGTGAATTTAGATCCTGCATGTATTCGTTTGCCGTATTTTGCAAATATTGGTAATCCAATTAAATCAAATTAATTAATTAATTAATTAATTAATTAATCAAATGAATATTTCCAGATATACGTGATACGGTCAATTATAAAGAAGTAATGAAACAATATAAATTAGGACCGAATGGTGCTATTGTAACATCATTAAATTTATTTTCAACGAAATTTCCAGAAGTAATTAATTTTATTGAACAAGCAGCCACAACAAATGAATTGTGCGTTTTCGATACACCTGGACAAATTGAAGTGTTTACATGGTCAGTATCTGGTACGATAATAACGGAAACATTAGCATCAAGTTTACCAACTGTAATTTTATATGTTGTTGATTGTGTACGTAGTACAACACCAGCAACATTTATGTCGAATATGTTATATGCATGTTCGATATTATATAAAACACGTTTACCATTGATTGTGGTATTTAATAAAATTGATATTGTCGATTGTCAATATGCAATTGATTGGATGAATGATTTTGAAATATTCCAACAAGCATTAGAGAATGATGATAGTTATATAACGAATTTAACACGTTCAATGTCATTAACATTGGATGAATTCTATCGTAATTTGAAAGTGTGTGGTGTTAGTGCTGCCAATGGTGATGGTATTGATGATTTATATAAATTAATTGATGAATCCAAGATTATTTATGAAAATGAATATGGTAGTGAATGGGAGAAGATGCGTACTACTAAATTAGAGAAACAACAACAACAACAACAACAGCAAATAAATAAAATTGTCGATATTGAAAAAGTTGAATTGATACCAAATGAAAATGATCCAATTAATAATTGTGAATTATCATCGATTCATTTACGTCATCCAGCTAATAATGATGATAGTAGTACAGATTCGGAAGGTGAAGAAGCACCATTTAATGGTAAATATTTAATATTTTCAAAGATTCAATATTTTTATAAACAATTTAAAATCTATTTACAGATAAAATTAATGATGATGATGATGATAAAGATGATGATGTATTTAAGCGTGTAATTCAACAACAAAAAGAAATGCAAATAAAACGTGCCAAAGAGGCTGCATTGGTTAATAAAACAAATACGTAAATTTAAGAAATAAAAATTGATTTTTAATAGAAAAATTGATTTGGTTGTATAACTTTTGAAATTCGCTTAGAGTAGATGAGTTTGGGTTTGGCAACAACTGCTGATGACCAAGTACAAAACTAGCTTGGAACCTGTCTTGCTATGGCAGTAGAGATATATTTGAGATAGGATCTCGCCTCTACCAAAAGGCGATGATGCTGGTCCTGTAAGATAAGGAACAACCGCTGTATTTCTTTATTACTTCGGGCATCCGTTTGGATACATTGAGCTCTCCAAATCGTTCTCTTCTAGATCGAGTTTGTTTATGCTTAGAATAATAGAAGAAATACAGCCATTCTCAAGTTGTCAACGTCGTCTGATGCCAAATTGCTATATTTTTTTTATCTGATCTTCATACAATCCTCTAACAACTCATTGATCGTCTTCCACTTCTTCCCATCCATGTAATTTTTCGCCTGTCTCTTTTGCAATTCTCTCATCTGTCGGTATCTTCGATTATTGATTGGGTTCACTTCAATATTTTTTTAGTAGTAGTAGTTTTCTCTGGTCCACAGTATTCCATTCAAAGGTCCCAATACTCTTCCCTTTGAATTTATTCTCGATGTTATTTCCGTATCGTCTGTTCTACATGGTGTCAAAAATCACATGTAAATACTCTTCGATTATCCTTTAATTATTTTGTTGTCTCCTATATTCATGTACACACAGAGGATTTGTTCATCAGTAAATCAGCAAGAGTGTAGAGGCGGGTTCCGTCGCCCATCTTTATCCCCTAAACAACATCTTTGTTTCAGTCCTGTTTTGGTTACTACTGGAAAATCTTTTGATATTCGATATGGATTAATATTTGTCTATTCGAGGACTTCCTATAGATTTGTTAATATAGGAATGTTATCATACGCCTGGCTCTGGAGCTACTTTGTTCTCCGTCTTCCTGCTGCGTATCTAAATTCTTGTTCAGGACAGTGTGAAGACAGTGAGTGGAGAAAGGGGTCCAGGTTGCGTGCGTTATCGTGTCGAGGGCATCAAAAAGTTGAATTTTTTGTTCATCAACAAAATGAATGAGGCGCTAAATTCATAATGTGTCCCGGGCGCAGTTTTTTTTGTTCTCCATACGGTCCAGTTCTTGTCCTATTTGGATCACTCAAGATTCTGCTGTATACTCTACTTATGTTCTTCTGGTCTATCGTCTCCTTTTCAACAGTTCTTTTGATCCATTCTTCAATAGTTCCAGAACAAACACCGCTCGGTTTTGGAGATCTTACATTTCAAAGTTTTTTTCAGTAGCACTAGACAAAAAAAAAACAGGGTGTTCGCGGACTCCGGGCCCATATATAAATATGGGGAACAGAACAGAGGCAGTTGCTCTTCCCTGGGATCGTATAAAAAGTTTTTTTTTTGTTTACAAGCTTCCTCACATCCCTCTCACCAGGAAATTTTTCTATGGAGAACAAAAATGTTTACTCTGGACGAGCGAGGGCCTCCTCAGAGTAGCCGGGCACTGAAGGAAAAATATCACACTCGCTCGCTCGCTCGCCCGTCTTGTCGGACCTGTTTTGATCCATGTATGGTATTGAATTCACGCATTGTTCTTCGGATGTAATTCAATGTTCTTAGCTACAGTAATGCGTGTTTATAAAAGATCGCTTTGGGAGCCACTCCCCAAAACATTTGCCGTTCTTGCTTTTTGATCCGTCTAACGTGTAGTTGAAGATACACTTCATGGTTTTCTCTTACCCATTATTTTGTAGATTTCTCAGATGTCTTGACAATTTCATTTACATCTCCAAGATTCTGTGCCTTTTCAGTCCCAAGTAAAGTTCTGTTTTGAACTTTACTTTGAATTTGGTTGTAAAATTCGATTTTTTATCAGGAAATTGGAGGTATTCGAAGTCACGTAACCATTATTTTTATTATCAATCAATTTCGTTAATAGATGGCGCTATTGTTGAATTTGTTGCTATCTTCATTATTGACATTTGTTACCAACTTAACAATTCGTGTAAGTGTAATTATCTAATTATTGGATTAATTGATTAATTAATTAGTTGTTGGTCCGTATAAAATCATTAATAATAATAATTATAACAATATTGAAATTATAATGGAGAAAAAATTATAGAAAAAGTGCTAGTCGACGACATAACCTCAATTCATGTACATAACCACACAAATTTACGAACAAATCAAAATGTAATTTTTATCTATAATTCCAAAAAAAAATACAACAACAACAATTATTTAAATAAGAAACAATCAAGAATTCAACAAAATGCTATCGTCACTATTGAAGAATTGTAAAGATTTCTTTTATAATCGTCCACCATTTGTTATGTTCCTATTATGTTTAATTACATTAGCAATTACGACATTTTCGTTTGGTTTTTATGTAAAACAAACTGAAAATCTAATCAATACGGATGCACAACGGGTATTTTAACAATAAAATCAATTAATTTTTTTGGTTTATCTCAAAATTTTGTAGAATTGGTTACGATTAGCTGAATATATGAAAACAAGTGAAATTTGCCATCAAAATCACCAAATGATCGATACAAAACAAATTGATGAAACGAATTTCACCACATTTATCACAATTGATCGGCAGCAATTCAGTAAATTCGTTAAATTCAAGCATATACAAACGATTTACTATCTTAAAGGTACGATTTACTAATTGTGATTACAAGATATTTAATGAATACACACACACAGATTGGCACCAGAATTGTCCGGAAGATTTCGATACATTCCCAACGATAATCATCGATTTCTATCTACCACAAATCACAGAAATCGATCAGATTTGTGCGTTAGTTCGTGGACCGAAACAGTATTTACCGAAATATTCGAAATCGTTATGTGATTTTAATCATTTGAATTATCAACAAACAAATATCAATGGTAATATAACGATATTCTCAAATATCATCAATCATAATTATACGAAATGTTCAAATATTGATAATACAACAACACAATTATTAATTAATGGTAATAATAATATTGAGAATTTCGCTATTTATTTGAATGATAACGATCGCAATTTAATATTCAATCATTTAATTTATTGTACATTAATTCTATTTATTTTGATTTGTTTTATATTAATTTATGCCATGTTACAAAAATGGGAGGATTGATGAATGTTTTCTGTTGATCTTGTTGTTGTAAAATTGTTTAAAAAACAATAATAATAATGATAATAATAAAAGACTTGTTTAACAAAGCAACGACTTGTTTTTATCATTGTCTATTTCCTCTAATTCCAGATAATGTTTGTGTTGTTTCAATATAAAAGAGTGTGTTTGTCCGGAATTCGTTTCATTCACATTTAGCGAATTTCGGCAAATCCACACAAACAGGCAATGTTTCAATCAATTGTTCTATTGTTAACGATTTGTTGTTTCGTTTCGATTGAGAATTTCACAACGGAAGATCTGAATACCGACCTGCGTTTCATCAAGATTTGCAATCGCACATCACCGGTAAGCTTGAGTGAGTATCATCAAAACTTGCTATTATCATCATTCTAATTAATTGATCCAACAATAGGGACAATGAATGAGGTGTTGATTAATAAAGAATTAGTCAATCGTAATCATCAAGAAGTCTATTCGTTCAAATGTTTTTTGCATTGCCTATTCACGAAATATGGTTGGATGGATGAAGATGGTGGCTTTCTATTGCACGATATTAAGCAAACATTAGAGGAGAGCGACATAGAAGTGAAAAGTTTAGAATTGATTTTATATAAATGTACAGCAATTGAATCGATGAATCGCTGTGAACGTTCATATCAATTCACAAAATGTTTTTGGGATATTATCAGCGAACAACAACCAACCGACGATCAATTATTCTACAATGTTGACGAACAACACGATGAAATAATATTTCAATAAATTTATAACATTATTTTTTCTACTATATCAATAATTACAAGATTTAAAGATCGTTTTTGAGTTTTCCGCCTTTTATTATGTTGACAAACAAAATGGCGCCTTATTAGTCCTCTAATGGCAGCTCACTAACAGACGGCTTGCAGTCACAAGCCTTGACACTAGTCGACAATTGCCATAATTCATATTAGATACCGGTAAATGTAGTGGCGCAACTGTCGAAGGAACACCCAGTAAGACAAAGATAAAAGTATCATTTTATTCTTTATCCCACTTCAACAAGTTCAGCATAACATAGTGCTCTTTGTCTGACTTCTCGTTCTCTCAATAGTTGCGTCGTTTATTAGGAACTAAAGTTGCTGTCAATAACCAACTCCTGCTACTTTTGTTATAGGAGTGTCATTTTTGATTTTTGGAAATTTTTTATTTTAATTTGTTAAATTTATAAAATTGTTTTTGATTGCTATAAACTTATTCGTTATCTTCTTCATCTTCATCATCTTGACTATTGATTTGGAAGTAACGTAATTCATAACAATCTTTACCATTTGCAACAACACGTAACCAATCACGTAGATTATTCTTTTTCAAATATTTCTTCGTTAAATATTTCAAATAACGTTTTGAGAATGGTATTTCTGATGTTAATACAATCTTTGTACCTTTATCTTTGATTAATGTCACAAGATGTTGACTGGATTTACCACCAGCAAAATTACCAGTTTTACCATTAATTTTAATTCTTGATTTTAAATATTGTTCCTATAAGAGACATTGATTGAAATTAAATAATTGATTTTGATCGACACATGGTGTGACTACTTACAAAACTGGCAATATCAACAATTCCATCTTCTACAGGATGTGTACAATCGATGACGAACTTCAATGCGACTTTCCTCTTTTTCAATCCTTTACCACGCAATTGTTGTTTCTTTGGTTGTGGTTTTGTTGCTTTTGCGGCTGTTGCAGTTGGTTTTGTTGCTTTTGCGGCTGTTGCAGTTGGTTTTGTTGCTTTTGCAGCTGGTGCAGCGGCTGACTTTGTCTGGAATCCACAACATATTCATTTAATATCGTTGTGTTTCAACCAGACATAATTATTTTTTGTTGGTTGATGATGATTTCCATATTAAAGAATTAGGGCTAATAATATTTTTATTGAAATAAAATCACCACTAAATTCTTTTATAATTGGACGAAATTTAATAAAAATTGATATCACAAACATAACACAACATAACCTCAAAATAGTAATCTTAGAATATCTAAACCATCTTTATGTAAATTAAATTGATTTATATTAAATACAATTATATTTGAATGGATTTCATTAATTTTAATCAAATTGTATTAAATTTCCTTGAATTTATTTAAAAAAATTATAAAATCTTACCGGAGCCATTTCACGCAAGATTCGTGACGAAATTCAAAAGAGACATGTACAGATGTCGCTGGCGTTACAACAGTATTTAGATGTTACCAATGCCACATTATAGAAGACTTCAGCAGATCTACTGACATAGTTTACAATATTTTCCCTGAGATAGCTTCTATTTATGCGTATTTACCAAAGAAATTGGAATAATAACAAATTATTCAACAAAATAACGCAATGTATTTGTAAATCTGATTCTATTATATACAGAAATTTATTATAATAACCTATTTTGGAGAGAGCTGTATGACAACAATGCCACACGTTTGAACTACTCTATTCAAAAATCTCGCAATAAAAGAATAGCCTAGATAAATGAAAAATGGGAATCATCGATTGCTTAACGTTTTATTATAGCAGCTCGTGCAGTACAAATTTGTTAATTTATATAAAATTTCCATGAAACTTTAGTAGTTCAAACGTTTAGTAGATTTGATGAACAGAAAGTAGTTGTTGAGTGAATAAAGACGACCATACACCATCGTGAAAATCCGACCATTTGTGCCGTATGATGCACAAGCCATTTAAACGACAGAAGATTTAAACAGAAATAAAGCCAATTTTGCAAATAAAGATTTAATTAACTAAATAATAATAAAATTACATCAACTGTTATTATTCTTTAAGGATAATGTGAATTACAAAATGTTTGATAACAAATTCTAATCAACTATTGCAAGGAAACAACATCTTCGTTTGATTCTATATTTGATGTTCGATTGCCTTTAATTGTTTCAATAGTTTTGGCAATGCAGTTTTAACAGCTTCAACATTACCAGTTTTAAGAGAGATTGTTCATTTTGAATGCTCAAATTAGGCCAATTGCTTATGCAAATCGTGTTGACGGTCAGTTTTATTCAACAAATAATATAAATAATCAAAACCATGATGTGGTTATAGAAAAGGGACTGCCATGGCACTCTATGGACCCAATTACAGGGGATCTTTAGCTTTAGAAATGTCGCCCACCATAATGCAAACCGGAACTCTTGCAATAGAACTGTGTGCTAGAGAGCGTTTAAAAAGAAACCACAAAAGTTCACAGACAGCCAGGCGGTACTGTATGCTCGAAAGGACTACAGCCTTGCATGTCTATTTTAATGAAAATACGCGTAAGACACAGTTAAATCTCCAAATTGTGTCCGGTTTTCATCTACACAAGGTAGTACCGAGATTTGGTCAAATTACTATTAAATAATTTGAAATTTTAGTCGAAATGTTCTTTTTGCCAGGGATTTTTTTTGATATTCCTCTATTTTTTCTCTTAGATTTTCTATTTTTGTCTCTCAAATTCTTATTGTTTTTTGTTAATCAATTTTGGATTTCCACGTTGGTTTTCCATCTTTGTGAAACATTGATATTGATTCAATTTCTGATAGCATGATGATGCTTTTTCTAACAGAATTTGAATGTTTGTAAATTGATTAAGATCGACATTATTTTGTTTTGTTTGTAGAACACGATGTGTTCTCTCAACAAATTGTTTAATTAATTCAAACAGTTTTCGTTTATTTCCTACAGGATCTGTTAATTCTTTTGTTCGACAAATAACTGATTGAAGTTCTCCAGGATAATTATTCTTATTAACATCAATATCTTGTAAAAGTGCATCAATCGTATAAAAACAATTACTAATTGTATCGAGTAGATTATTAAAAACTGATTTAATTGTATGTTGTAAACGTTGTCCCTTATTTAATGATAATTCAATTAATTTCTTCCATTGCAAATTTAAGTTTTTCAATATTTTTGTTATTTCATTTTTCTTCTCATTATTTTTTCTTATTATCATTTCACCTAATTCATTGACTTTGTGTAATAATTCTGTTGCATTATCATTTAATTCACATTTAAATGATTCATATTCATTAAATTTACAATTTAATTGATCTTCGGTTGAATTTAGATAATTTTCATCTGATAGTAATTTGAATGAATCTTTTAACCAATTGTTCAAATTCTCAACTTTAGCAACAAATTCGAAATATATCTTTGATGCTTTTAATAACTTCATACGGTTCGGCCATACTTTCTTAATTGTTTCATAACGCTTAATCAAGCGATTACGTTTATCATCAATTCTAAAAATAATTCGATAAATTAACAAACAATTAATTAATTTTAATGGAATTTTAAAAACCTACCCTTTACTATCTGGATATTGATTACTAGCAATTAACAAATTCGTTTTTCTATTAAACTCCTCAATACGTACAGGGAGTGTAGAAACAAAATCATTGTGTTCTTTTAATAAAGCAACAACTTCTTCTAAGGATGCACCACTATTAGACGATTTCAAATTAACTTCATGTTTTCGAATAGAAGCATTAAGATTGACAACATCATTATTAAATAATAATAAATCCAAACATTGTTGGAGTGATTGTTGTTTCTGTGTCCATCCTTTGTAAATGTTGACTCGTTCATTATTGATTCGTTCAATTGCTGTTTGATAAACAGTCACATTCGGTTTGAATTTGAATAATTCTAGACCTAAATTCGTATTTTGATCAATTCTAAAACACGTTTTATTAAAATTAATAGTAATTAAAAACAAAAAAACAAACAAACGAACTACAACTTACTCATCATCTTTAGCAACAATTTTCGCATATATTTGTTGATGTTTTTCAATAATTTCATTAGCGACTTGTATTTTCGTTATAGAAGTATTATCAATAATTAAATTATTTTTCACTTCTTCAATCCAATTAAATAAACTTTTACAATCATTTACAAACTTTTGTTGACCAATAATGAAATTACGTGTTGCTTCTAATTGATGTTTACGTTTAACTGCTGCATCCTATCAACAATAACAATTTTAATAACAATACAAAAATAATGTTTAATTGATTGATGATTACTTTTAATTTCTGATAAATTTCAGATAATTCTGCCAATTTTCTGTCTAAAATATCTCGTTCTTCAGGATTCATTGCAATAAGATTCTCAGAAATACAATGATGCTGTTTGATTGTTTCATCTAATAATGTGATTTTTAATGTTTTTAATGAATGATCTTTTAATAATTGTTCACAAACAATTAAATCATCATTAATATTATCTGTTAACATTTCTTTATGCAAATATTTAATTGTTGTTAATGTTGCATTAATCTCTTCACAATATTCCATCATTTTTCTTAGACGATTTAATTTCATAAATTTCTCATCGATTAATTTCAATATTAATGTCCAGTCATTCGTAATTTCTAATTTACGACATTCAATTGAATCTTTTTTATAATAATTGTGAATAATCAATTCATTTATAATTGATGTTAAATTATTGACATGTTCCTCCATTGGTAATATCTTTGCAGTGATATTTTCATGTTGTTTTATTAATTGTTCAATTTGTTTTAGATTTGAACAATGAATTCGATCATTTAATATCTGTTTGATTCCTTTTAAATTCAATTTCCCATTTTCATATTCGAATTTCGTATATAATTGTTGTAAATGTTGTTGATGTGTTAA
Organism: Meloe dianella; assembly: GCA_028455855.1. Classification (NCBI taxonomy): domain Eukaryota; kingdom Metazoa; phylum Arthropoda; class Insecta; order Coleoptera; family Meloidae; genus Meloe; species Meloe dianella. The sequence continues at coordinate 1,998,633 of JAPTHL010000050.1, read as the reverse complement.
TTGATTATTTAAAACAATTTCATAATCATATTCGAGATGTGCCAAAATTTTCAATTTTCCTTTAATCTCATCAATTATTTCACAATCATTTGCTGTGAATTGTGATTGATTTACCATGTATAATGCTTCAATATGATTGTGTTGTTCATATTTGGATCGTTTCTCTATTTTGCGATACTTTTCAAATTGTTTATGTAATATTTCGATTGTTTCTAATGAATTTGGTAAATTAATATTTTCAAATTCGATTGTCTTTGTTTTAATCCAATCAATCAAGTTGGTTGTTATTTGATCAAAAACAATCCTAATTCTACCATTATCATTATTATCGAAAATGTTAAAATTGCCCCATGGCATATTCAGGATATGTGCCGGTTTTTCTGCTTCTTCTTTCACAGCTTTTTCTTCTTCTGTCACATCTTTTCCTTTTTCTTCTGCTTCTTTTACTTCTGTTTCCTCTTCATAGTTTCTTGCTTTTGTAAGTCTAGCAGCTTGTTTCGTTTGTAATTTTGCTTTCATTCGTTGAAGTTCTAATAATTTTTGTTGTATTTCAGCAATATTACTGTCGTTTACATCATTTTGTTCAATATTGATTTCTACATTACATTCAATCTGTTTAACACGATCAGCAAAACGTAATGTACAAATAGTTTCGTCATAATCAATACAAGCCGGACTTATTGTTGCAATCTATTTGAGGAAAATTTAAAAATAACAACAAATCATTAACAAATGTCAATTTTGTTTTAAAGATTAATTATTAATACCATTGCAGTGTATGAATTGCCACCAATTGAATCTTGTAATAATCGTGTTAGTTTTGAATCCCGATAAGGCAGATGGGAGGATTGTTTGCCAGCAACTATAGCTGATATCAATCTGCCTAGGGCTGATAGTGAAACATTCGTATAATTGGCTTCACGTAAACGATCACCTGTAGCTTGCGTTCTTTCATTACGTTCTGAACCCTGAAAGAATTACAATTATTTGTTTTAATAAACATATCAATTCTTTTTTTGTAATTAAAATTACTTACAGCTAAATCAACGAAATTCAATTTTCCAATTGTTGTTTGATTCGTACATTTATTTGTTGATTTAATTGTCATTGTGAAAATTGAATGTGATCGTGAACTAACAGTATTCATTAATGTTGTATACGTTGCACGATTCTTAGTGCCACTTTTAAATAAGTCATTTATTGATTCAATTGAATCAACATTAACATCTGTTAAATCTTGTACATAAACATCCTTGATGTTTCCTTTAATTGTCAATTCTTTTTTGATATTTCCAGATAATAAATCACGAATTTCTTCATTGTAAATCTCCAAATATGTGGCATTGATATTAAATGATATTTCATCATTGGTGGACGATGATATTCGTGTGAAAATGTGATCAAATGCATTCGGTATAATGCCATGTCTTGTCTTATTTTGTGAACCACCCATTGTGTAAGTTTTACCGGAACCAGTTTGACCATAGACGAAAACTGTCCCATTATAACCATCAAAAGCTCTTTCAACAATTGGAGCAGCTACGGTATCATAAATGTTTGACTAAAATGTAAAAATAATTATCAAAAAAAAATTCCAATGATTTTTTATGTTTTTACTTGAGTTGAATCTTGATCAAATATTTGATCGTATTTAAATTGTTTTGGAGAACCACGACGTGGATTCAATCCAATTACATTTTCATTTTGATCAATCGTCAGAATGTTTTGATATTTTTTGGATATTTCTTGTTTTGTTAATGGTCGCGCCCTAAGAAACACACGAACATTCTCATCAATTCTGGATCGATCATTTTGATTCGAGAATTCCATTTTTTTTTGTTTATTATATTTTCTTCACTAATTATTGTCTTTATTATCACTACCGTACAAACGGCTTGGTTAGGGGGGAGGGTGGTGATTAGTGGAGGGTGGATGGAGGAAGAGGTGATTGGTGAAGGGGCGTCGCGCCGATGGGGCTCAAGCCCTGAGGACAGCCAAGAATACGTTAACAGTTGTTCCTGTTTCTTATTACAACTGGAAAACTGCTAAACTGAAACAAAACAAAAACAATAATAATCAATCAAAAAATAATAATTTAATAAAAACAAACAAAATTTTTTATAACTGATTTTCGATTTAAAACTTATTAAAAACTACTTACCAATATTCAAATATATTCAAAATTATTTTCAATTCAATTTAATTCAATTATAATTGATTGAAAACTTTGAAAAATCTCTGCAAACACGCAGCGAAAAAACACAAACGTCCGAATTAATACTGACGTTTATTAGAAATGTCAATAAAACAAAAACTTCGTGCATAGCCTACAATGAGTTTATTTTAAGATGTATTATTGGTTGCCTGTATTTAAGATGATTACATAGCTTTGTTTTCTTGTGATATTACAGACAATTTAATTTCATTTCAAATATTCCAACGGCTGCATCTAAATTGAAATTTTCCCACACAACAATTAACCGTTTCGTATACCACCAATAAATACCAATAATAATGCAGTAAAGCTGAATGATTCGATGACTATAATTTAAATTAAAAATTATAAAATCAATACAATAATTATGAATAAATACGAATTAATTACTTACTTGATCACTACCACTAACAGGGCCAATCACTAATTGCACTTAATACATTTTTAACCACGAAGCCTAGATAGAAGGAGGGCGGTCGTCATACCATCCCAATCATCTAGTACGAGAAGCTCTCGACTACGATGAAGAAGGACCGTCGCGAGTAAAGAGAATTTTTAGAGAACTGGTCGCCTATTGGCTCGATCTTATTTCCTATGTTCCTAGAAGAGTGTCCAGTCCTGTATATATGGATAGCTGATACTGTAGTCCGCCATTAACGCCAATACTGGAATCTTCAGCGCCACTCGTGAGTGAGATAGTAACTGAAATGTGGCGCATGATTTGTTGACAGTAAATTGTCGGAATATATATGTCTTTGTCGCTTTTCACATGCGTTCTTTATTCAATTTAGTTCTTCCACCACTAGTGTGAGGCGCTGATTTTGACCTATTTTGTTTAATTTTTCCCATAAGGATCCGCTATCCACATGTATATATAGAGATCAGTGGCTAATTCATAATGTAGAAGAAGATATAGTCGAATTTTTTGACTCTGACTCTAGTGTCAAGCTTGCGACAGAGTCGCCGCAACAGCGTCGACAAAGTGTATAACACAGATTCTTATGTAGGCTGTCAAGCTTGCGACTGGCGACAGAAAGAACGTCGAGCTCGGCGTTTGTGGAAATCGGCGACAGAAACGTTCACCATACATTCTTATGGAGCGTGTCAAGTTTGCGACAGTGTCGCGGCGTTTTTATGGGCAAGTTGTTTATATTACTAAGAATTCTTGGGAAAAGAATTGGAAACAGATGTTCGATCGTAGGGGCATCACAAAACTGGTAATTGGCAAAGTGCCGACAGGCCATTGTCCTGCATGTACACAAATACCAACATATCAACGTTCTTATGTGTGGATTGTTGTAACTCTACGGTCAAGCATGCGACAGTGTCGCCGCGACAGTGTCGCCGCGACACTGTCGCCAAGTGGTGAGCACATTTGTAGGTGTCAAGCTAGAGCGACACGACAGCGACACGACAGTATGAATCATGATGTCAACGGAGGAGGATGTGCTGTTAGCTGTTGTTGTTGCTCGATATCTTAAGAGAAAGCGGAAAAAACGGCAATACGCCGTTCATCCAATTAACGCGCAGAGGCTTTCGTGTGGACAGTTTCACACATTATTCGGTGTTCTCAGGAACCACAACGAGAAATTTTTTTCATACTTTAGGATGAGTGTATCGTCGTTTGATGAACTGTGTTCGTACGTGAAGGAAGGAATACAGAAACAAAGGACGACATTTAATAACGCCATTGCAGTAGAAGAAAGACTTGCAGTATGTTTAAGGTAAGTTGATTTTATTATTATGTTATTATTATTGAACTACATCGAAATTTGATGAGCTATCCGATGAGTGGGACCACGTTGGACATGGTCTACCTCGAACGGCATGTCCTTCACCCAGCGAGTGCGACATGGGCGACAAAGGCATAGATGGCCGCGGTTGCGGGACAGCGAAGTGTGGCCGACTATGTTGGTGTTGTATTGGCGGCTGATATGGCGCTTCTAAATACAGCGCTTGCTGCATAACCTCCGTTATCTTCATCCGGACCCATATTTTAGTTTGGTCGCTGAACTTGCGAAACATGGGCAACAGTGACATTAAAAACAGTTTGTCGCCGTCGCTGTCGTCTGCGCAGCTCCTTGACTTGAGGTGCTGCAGCACCTGGTCCTCAAAAGAATCGCATTTGCGTTTTCGCTTGGCACTGCGATTAACAGTGGGACTTGACGATTCTGTCGCATCCCGTTCTTCATTACCACCCACATAATCTTCAGGGTCATCGCCGTTTTCGGCGACCTCGATGTTGGTCAAAGTCCTGCAAGGAATGGCATATTTTAGTTAACCGCGACTACACCTGGTTTGTTTTGAGACTGGCGAATCAAACTATGCTTACGGCCTGTCTTCAACGGTGTCCAGTAGGAATAGCAGCTGATCGAAATAAACATACCGTCTCCGCATCTGCTTACCACTCCCGCTTGGTTGCTTCTGCAGCCGTACTTCCCGGCTGAACGCATCCCGTAGGGACTTCCATTTTTTTTGCAGATCTTTCACTGAAACCGAACTTGGCGTTATAATGATTTTATTTTTTCAGACGGACGCTCATTACAATTGCACAGCCCAAACAGCTGGACATTATTATCTTTCCACCAAGAATTGTACATACATACAACAATCCACACATAAGAACGTAGCAACCGTATTGATTGCTGACATTCGCGAATAGTTGGTGGTCAAATGGATTTGAAATTTTATAAAATATTATATTGACGAATTGAAAATATGTTGTACTTGGTATTTGTGTACCTGAAGGACAATGGCCTGTCGGTACTTTGCCAATTACCAGGTTTGTGATGCCCCTACGATCGAACATCTGTTTCCAATTCTTTTCCCAAGAATTCCAAGCAATATAAACAACTTGGGCCATAAAAACGCCGCGACACTGTCGCAAGCTTGACACGCTCCATAAGAATGTATGGTGAACGTTTCTGTCGCCGATTTCCAAAAACGCCGAGCTCGACGTTTTTTCTGTCGCCAGTCGCAAGCTTGACAGCCTACATAAGAATCTGTGTTATACACTTTGTCGACGCTGTCGCGGCGACACTGTCGCGGCGACACTGTCGCGGCGACACTGTCGCAAGCTTGACACTACAGTAAACAACTTGGGCCATAAAAACGCCGCGACACTGTCGCAAGCTTGACACGCTCCATAAGAATGTATGGTGAACGTTTCTGTCGCCGATTTCCAAAAACGCCGAGCTCGACGTTTTTTCTGTCGCCAGTCGCAAGCTTGACAGCCTACATAAGAATCTGTGTTATACACTTTGTCGACGCTGTCGCGGCGACACTGTCGCAAGCTTGACACTACAGTAAGTATGTATAATTGCGCTTTAATTGGATGAACGGCGTATTGCCGTAAAAACCCGTATCAAGTAGAAGCGGAGCATTGCTGTCTCTGCATCTTTAAATAACACTGACTAACTTGCCGTTATCCATGAAGCATCACTTCAACACGTAAAGCACATAGCTCAGATAGATGAATATGACGCATACTTACAGCAGCTGTTACACGATCAGTTTTACTGCAATATAAGGACAAATAGTGACGTATTGCGGAGGATATTACTCCAATGATTTTATAGGGAAAATTCCTAAAATTGCACACATAGATTTATAAAATTGCTGTATTTGAACATTTATTCTTTCTAATCAATAATCAACAATTAATATTTTGCAAATAATTCAAGTCTTACTGTGCTGTAGGCAACTAATTATACACATCGAGTGCACCGTCTATCTAGCTTGATACGAGGTGTGTTTGAAGAGTTAACAAATTTTTCAACATCTGATCTATCCTTCATTAATTTTCCCGTAAATTACGTAAAGCTGTAAAATATGCATATGCTGAACGAACAATCTGTGAATTTAGAAACAAATAATAGAACAACATTATTTACGGAAAACAATATTTTTTTTGAAACAAATCTAATTATTTACCCCTGTAAATGTAATCAAATTAACTGGTATTAAATCAAATAAAATTAATACCACTGGTTTCTTTATAGCAACCATCAAAAATAATAAATCTTTTTTGAATTGCTGTGGCAAATTGGTCCAATCAGTTTCAAATAAAGCATAACTTAAGCGATCACTCTACAAATTAATAGAAAAATTAATTTATCAACATTTATACCAACAAACAGGAAAAAACGAACAAGTATTTGTAATAATTACATACTTTAACTGAGATTTCATTACCAAACCAACAATATAAAAGGATTTGTGTGAAAATACCAATTTCATAAGAGAGTAAACTGAAAATTCTTGAATCATTCGATGGTATCTACAAAACCAATCAAATTAATTACTTTATGACATTTTAATTGATTAATTAATTATTTAATGAGTAATTAACAACAACGAACTACTTACCACTGATAATGCGAAAGTTGTCATACAGATGACAATAATTGAACATGCGAATTGTAATAAAATGATTTCACGAAATACATTTAATAATTGTTTTGTGTAATTAACAATAATACGATGATGTTCAACATAATCAAATAACAATTGTTTTAAATATTGATAATCATTAATGTGTTGTTGATTTGAATCATTAATCATCGAAACAATATCATCACATAATAAATCGTATTGTGCACCGATTTGGATCATATTGATAGCAAAAAATGTATCAATAGCAACATTATTAAATGCAACAAGCAATATACCGAATGTTTGTAAAATATAAACATAATCAAAACGATAATTATGTTGATAATTAAATGGTAACCATACTGGCCATGACAAATTACAATTAAATAATGGTAATATTGTCAATAATAATACATAAAATGTAGCAAGTGTAAAAAATGGCAAAAATGTTAGTTTTGATAATTGAATTGAATTATTAATAATTCCAATTTGTTCTTGTGATTGTTGTTGTTGATGTTTCGGTTGGAATTTATGATGTTTTAAATAATTCAATAATTGTTCCATTTCTTCAAATTTATAATGGAAAATGATATTTTTGATAACAGCAACGCATGCATTTGGCACAATTGCTAATATTTCACTAATTTCAAAAATATTCTTTATATTTACTACAACATAACCAATTTCTAATATATTAAATATTATCATTATTATAATTATTAACAATTTATAATATTTATAATAACGATTATTTGGATAATGCCATAATGCACTGAATTTAAATAATTTCACATTATATTCAACACTATCAGTTAAATTAATTGCCATTTTTTATATACATATATTCTAACACGACTGTTGAATGAGTTCTGATAGATTTCTGTTTGTTGAATTCGACTTTTTATACTTTTCTTCATCCCGAATTCATAAATAAATTAGGCATAATTTGGAGATAATAGTAGATATTTTATGAATTCTCCTTAGGAGATAATTATAAGTTCTATCTAGGTGTGTGTGAGTGTGTGTGTGTGTGTGTGTGTGTGTGTGTGTGTATCGCTAGACCAATGAAAAGCCTATGTAAGTACAGCGACCAGATACGGACAAATCCATGAACGGGAAGGCGGTCACCGAAGCTCCCACCACCATCTCAAATCCATAACAAAACCAATCCCTTTCTAGGCTGTATGGCCCCCACTACCATGACGTTCAGCAAGGCTAAATAACAGTTCATCCCCCCGCCTTCACGCCAAGACACAACTGATATTTCAATAGAATAAGAAATACACAGCTAAATAGAAAGAAGGTCATCTCTACTTGTCTCATTGCTCCACCCACCTACACTTGCCTTCCAGTGCCGAGCATTACGCACTCAATTACTCAATGGTCTCGCTGATTTTAAATTTTTGGCAATATGGTGACAAAAATGATACATTAATGGTATCTATATGATATTAATTAGAATTTATTAGCACATGTGACATACATATCTAATTTATTTTCGTGAAAATAGATTAAGAATTTTTTGTCGCCGCCACTGCATGATTTCTTGGGTTTCTGAAGTTGAATACTATTGGCTATTGCAAAATGCCCCTCCACTTCATCGCAACCTAGTGAAAGTAGCTCAAGAGACGCCCTTAAATTTGCTTGTGTAGTTCTTACCGAAACTTCACTCTATCTAGTTGTTTTTGAAACGACTGCTTCGAAGTACACCAATGGACGGACGACATCCCGACGCTAAGTAAGGAGGGGCTGATGTGTATGTCCGGTCCCTACTCATAAATTCTAGGGGTAGGAACAACAAATAAACGGACAAGTCAAGGTCAATGCTAGAACAATTAAAAGGCACAACCCCTTTTATGGAATATTAATAAATCCCAATTAAAATAATTATAGCTATCTATCTGTATAGAATGGTAGATAAATAAATAAATTAATATGAACGATATTAACGTAGATATCTACCTTATAATTAGGGGAATTACTAATATTCGACAAGCCATAATAACAAAGAGAATTCATAAAATATCTACTATTCAACTCAAATCATTTAATTATTAAATTAACTAATTAATTAATTTGGGGTGAAGAAAAATATAAAAAGTCGAATTCAACAAACAGAAATCTATCAGAACTCATTCAACAGTCGTGTTAGAATATATGTATATAAAAAATGGCAATTAATTTAACTGATAGTGTTGAATATAATTTGAAATTATTTAAATTCTGTGCATCGTGGAATTATCCAAATAATCGTTATTATAAATATTATAAATTGTTAATAATTATAATAATGATAATATTTAATATATTAGAAACTGTTTATGTTATAGTAAATATAAAGAAATTTTTTGAAATTAGTGTCCTAATAGCATTTTTACCAAATTTATGGGCTGGTACGATGAAATATGTCATATTTCAATATAAATTTGAAGAAATCCAACAATTATTGAATTATTTAAAACATCATAAATTCCAACCGAAACATCAACAACAATCACAAGAACAAATTACAATTATTAATAATTCAATTAAATTATCAAAATTAATATTTTTGTCATTTTTTACACTTGTTATATTGAGTGTATTATTATTGACAATATTGCCATTAATTAATTGTAATTTGTCATGGCCAGTATGGTTACCATTTAATTATCAACATAATTATTGTTTTGATTATGTTTATATTTTACAAACATTTGGCTTAGTATTTGATGCATGTAATACAATTGCTACTGATTCATTTTTTGCTATCAATATGATCCAAATCGGTGCACAATACGATTTATTATGTGATGATATTGTTTCAATGGTTAATGATTCAAATCAACAACACATTAATGATTATCAATATTTAAAACGATTGTTATTTGATTATGTTGAACATCATCGTATTATTGTTAATTACACAAAACATTTATTGCATGTATTCAATGAAATCATTTTATTACAATTCGCATGTTCAATTATTGTCATCTGTATGGCTACATTCGCATTATCAGTGGTAAGTCTTTTATTGTTGTTAATTACTCATTAATTGATTAATTAATCAATTAGAATCTCATAAAGTAATTAATTTGATTGGTTTTGTAGATACCATCGAATGATTCAAGAATTTTCAGTTTACTCTCTTATGAAATTGGTATTTTCACACAAATCCTTTTATATTGTTGGTTTGGTAATGAAATCTCATATAAAGTATGTAATTATTACAAATACTTGTTCGTTTTTTCCTGTTTGTTGGTATAAATGTTGATAAATAATTTTTCTATTAATTTCTAGAGTGATCGATTGAGTTATGTTTTATTTGAAACTGATTGGACCAATTTGCCACAACAATTCAAAAAAGATTTATTATTTTTTATGGTTGCTATAAAGAAACCAGTGGTATTAATTATATTTGATTTAATACCAGTTAATTTGATTACATTTACAGGGGTAAATAATTAGATTTGTTTCAAAAAAAATATTGTTTTCCGTAAATAATGTTGTTCTATTATTTGTTTCTAAATTCACAGATTGTTCGTTCAGCATATGCATATTTTACAGCTTTACGTAATTTACGGGAAAATTAATGGAGAATGGATAAAATGTTGTAATTGATGTTGACTTTTCAAACACACCTCGTATCAAGCTAGATAGACGATGCACTCGATGTGTATAACTAGTTGCCTACAACACAGTAAGACTTGAATATTTTGCAAAATGTTGATAAAACTGTTGATTAATTATTAATTAGAATGAATAAATTTCAAAATATCGCAACAATTTTCTGTTTATTTCAAATTGAAAAACACCCACCTACGACAAATTTCAATTACAATTCGGAATCGGTGTTATATACCTGATATTCTTGAATATTCTTTTTTTATTTCTTAAAAATCTACTTGAAAATTTCAAAAGTAAATGATTTAAAGTTTGGATTTTAGAAACACTGAATTCAACAATTGTCTTCATCATTATTAAAGTATCGACAATTCACAGATTGTTCTATTGTTAAATTGAGAGAAAACAAAGTGTTGGCTCAAAATTGACATTGATGTCAACATTGCGAGTTTTTAAGAGTCTCTTGATGAGATCTAGGCAGTGGGAGATTATTTTGATTATGTTAACGGTGTTGAAGTCGTGATTGTTCACATCATGGTTGAACTGAACCGTTTACGCCAGCACAAATCGCATTTGTTACAACACAGACGAAAGCGGTTCAATTCAACACCATTATGGATGACTGCAAACCGTAAGGCACACAGTCAAACCCACGCTCTTATAAAGAGGGCTTGACACTACCCGATATTGGTGGTAATATGTTATTGAAGTTAAATGTGGTAGCGCACCTGCGGAGGAAACAAATAGTAAGACTATTTAGATGGTAAGACAAAGATAAAAGTATAAATTGGAAAAAAGACATATACTTATAAGTAAAAAGATCAGTTTTGTATTCTTTATCTCATTTCAACAAGTGTAACATACTATAGTCATCTTTGTCTCACATTTGGTTCTCTCGACAATTTTTAGGAACTAAAGATGGCTTCAATAACGAACTTATACTTCCAATGCTTTTAATACACGAGTGTCAATACGCCTATTAATAAGATTATTATTTATTATCATCATCATCATTGTAACGACTACTTTTGTTGTTAATTATAGATCGTTTCTGTATTCATTTGATTTTGTAGGTTTGAAACCTTTATCTCGATCACTATCTCTATCACAAAAATTCAATAAAATTGCTCAAATTGTGTGGAAATTTTTTTTTATTCTAATAATAGTATTCTGTGAAGATATTGATCTTTATCTGTATACGCTTAAATCAATATTAATCAAACTATCAAATTGTTCTCGTTTTGTTCTTTTCATATTAATCAACTTATAACTAAGTAATACAAATATAGTTGATTATCCGAACTAAATACTCACTTTATACACGTGTACAGAGTGTACATTCCCTCATAAATTATGAATGGAAATATTGTAGGGGTAGTAAACATAAACCGACAATTGAATGTCAATGTCAATGCTAGACCGATTAAAGACACGTCTTATGTTAATGAAATATTAATAAAGCAATTAGAATAATGATAGATATCGATCTATCCTATATCAGTATAGAATCGTAGATGGATAGATAAATAATTAAATGGAATTTGAACGATATCAACGTTGCATTTATAATATTCTAGAAACTGCAACAAGCAAACAAAGAGAATACATAAAATTCCAATTCATCTATAAAATCCAAAGTGGATAAAATCGAATGCAACTATAAGAAATCTTAACACAATTGTTGCGCAACTGTCGTATTAGAATAAGCAAATGGCAATTGCCAAGAGAACCAAAAAAATTGAACTGAACCGTTTACGTTTGCGCAAATAATATTTACCACAAAGTGAATTTTGATCTCATTTTGCTCTCATTCGACCATTATTTTTTGAATAAGTCTCATTTAGACCTCAAGCATTTGGAATGAGAAGCTAAGTCTCATTTGGTCCTCAAACTCAATATTATTATATGAGGACTAAAAGGAAACATAATCTGTTGTAAGTGCCAAAGTAATAGGACAATAGACGTCGTAAATGAGGGACTAGAGTCTGAGTGTCGGCCAGACGAGTGTCTGGGATATCAAAGATTTGGAAAAACCCCTAAGCTTCATTGGAGGACATTGCTGTAAAATAGTTTGAACGGAACGTTCCTTTCCAAAGACAATTTTGGCCACATCTCCAGTTACCTGACAGTCTATTCTTTCTAAATATAGTTTTATTAACAGCAATATAGATACCATATAAAGAAAATATTAAGTTCAGCATAGCTAACAAGGGTCAAAGAAATTAAAATCAGTTCTTCTTGGGCTTTCTTGTTCAGTGCGTCGCATATTTGTTCCTTATACAGGGCTCGGCCCGTCCAAGTAGAAACATAGGAGAAAATAGAAGAAATGAATCAGAAATATGATGTGCATGTGTTAAAAAGAGATATAGGAAAGGTGGGTGGTTAAGTAGTAAATACTCATTGCAAAAATATCCACCCTCACCATCTTCAGCAGACCCCTTTTGTAATAACCACTCCTCTTTCTACTAAGAAAACGAGCTGGCCTAAGATTTTACGTCTTTTTGAAGTAGAAACATTACAACTCAATGAGTATAAGAGAGAAACGGAACAACAACATTGTCCTGGTTTTGAGACATTTGGTGAATTTAAAATTAATCATAATTGAAAATAAATGTAAACATCGATTAAACTTAAGCTTTTGTTTTTTTCTAATGCTCTTGCATAGCACCATAAAACATGTGTATCTGTACTGTTTGTTAAGGCGACAGTTAATTGAAAACAAACAAACAATTTTTTTTTATTGTTTAATAATTCGTTCAATTGATAACAATAGCAAAAATTTCTCTAAGTTCGGTTTCCATCAGCAACGCATTTTTAATTTTAATTCTCCAAATTGCTAGTTTGTTGTTGTTGTTGTTCCATCTCTCTCTTACTCATTGAGTTGTAATGTTTCTACTTCGAACAGACGCAAAGTTCTAGGCCAGATCGTTTTCTTAGTAGAAACAGGAGTGGTTATTACAAAAGGGGTCTGGTGCAGATGATGAGGGTGGATATTTTTGCAATGAGTATTTACTACTTAACCACCCACCTTTCCTATATCTTTTTTTAACACATGCACATCATATTTCTGATTCATTTCTTCTATTTTCTCCTATGTTTCTACTTGGACGGGCCGATCCCTGTATACTTTATTCAAGCGGCCAGTTCTCCCACTCTGCTGGCACGCGCACTTGAGCGCGTTCGATCAGTCTACTGCTGGCTGGTGTTCAAGACGGTCCATTACAATCTTTAACAATATTTGGATTGTAGATAGGTATTTTAATAATAACCTTTGAAATTTTCAAGATTAGTTCTAAGAAATACAAACAATTAAATCTAGGAATATCGGGAAAACACCGATTCCTAATCATCCACACACTTGTGATTATGTGTGTATTCATAACGATAATTAATTAGACAAAATATTTCAATTTGAAATATACACGAAAATATTTGCGATATTTTGAAATTTCTTCATTCTAATTAATAATTAATCAACAATTTTATTAACATTTTGCAATAAAATTCATGTCTTACTGTGTTGTAGGCAACTAATTATACACGTCGAGTGCACCCTCTATCTATTTAGCTTGATACGAGGTGTGTTTGGAAAGTCAACAACAATTACAACATTTTATCTATTCTCCATTAATTTTCCCGTAAATTACGTAAAGCTGTAAAATATGCATATGCTGAACGAACAATCTGTGAATTTAACAACAAATAATAGAACAAAATTATTTCAGTAAAACAATAATCTTCTTTTTTGAAACAAATCTAATTATTTACCCCTGTAAATGTAATCAAATTAACTGGTATTAAATCAAATATAATTAATACCACTGGTTTCTTTATAGCAACCATCAAAAATAATAAATCTTTTTTGAATTGTTGTGGCAAATTGGTCCAATCAGTTTCAAATAAAACATAACTCAATCGATCACTCTAGAAATTAATAGAAAAATTATTTATCAACTTTTATACCAACAAACAGGAAAAAACGAACAAGTATTTGTAATAATTACATACTTTAACTGAGATTTCATTACCAAACCAACAATATAAAAGGATTTGTGTGAAAATACCAATTTCATAAGAGAGTAAACTGAAAATTCTTGAATCATTCGATGGTATCTACAAAACCAATCAAATTAATTACTTTATGACATTTTAATTGATTAATTAATTATTTAATGAGTAATTAACAACAACGAACTACTTACCACTGATAATGCGAATGTTGTCATACAGATGACAATAATTGAACATGCGAATTGTAATAAAATGATTTCATTGAATACATGCAATAAATGTTTTGTATAATTAACAATAATTCGATGATGTTCAACATAACCAAATAACAATTGTTTTAAATATTGATAATCATTAATGTGTTGTTGATTTGAATCATTAATCATCGAAACAATATCATCACATAATAAATCGTATTGTGCACCGATTTGGATCATATTGATGGCAAAAAATGTATCAATTGCAACATTATTAGATGCAATAAATACTGCACCGAATGTTTGTAAACCAAAAACATAATCCAAACAATAATCATGTTGATAATTAAATGGTAACCATACTGGCCATGGCAAATTACATTTAATTAATGGTAACAGTATGGATGCAAGTGTAGCTAATGTTACAATTATTGCAAATGAGAAGAATGTTAGTTTTGATAATTTAATTGAATTATTAATAATTCCAATTTGTTGTTGTGATTGTTGTTGTTGTTGTTGGTGTTTCGGTTGGAATTTATGATGTTTTAAATAATTCAATAATTGTTGGATTTGTTCAAATTTATATTGAAATATGAAATTTTTTATCATACCAGCACATGTATTTGGCAAAATTGCTAATGTTTCACTAATTTCAAAAATATTCTTTACATTTACTATAACATAACCAATTTCTAATATATTAAATATGATCATTATTATAATTATAAACAATTTATAATATTTATAATAACGATTATTTGGATAATGCCATAATGCACTGAATTTAAATAATTTCACATTATATTCAACACTATCACTTAGATTAATTGCCATTTGCTTATTCTAATACGACAGTTGAAACAATTGTGACAAGATTTCTGATAGTTGCATTCGATTTTATATTCACTTTGGATTTTATAAATAAATTAAACATAATTAAAATATTTTACTCATCTAATTGGAATTTGATGTATTCTCTTTGTTTGCTTGTTGCAGTTTCTAGAATATTATAAATGCAACGTTGATATCGTTCAAATTCCATTTAATTATTTATCTATCCATCTACGATTCTATACTGATATAGGATAGATCGATATCTATCATTATTCTAATTGATTTATTAATATTTCATTAATATAAGACGTGTCTTTAATCGGTCTAGCATTGACATTGACATTCAATTGTCGGTTTATTTTTACTACCCCTACAATATTTCCATTCGTAATTTATGAGAGAATGTACACTCTGTACACGTGTATAAAGTGAGTATTTAGTTCGGATAATCAACTGTATTTGTATTACTTAGTTATAAGTTGATTAATATGAAAAGAACAAAACGAGAACAATTTGATAGTTTGATTAATATTGATTTAAGCGTATACAGATAAAGATCAATATCTTCACAGAATACTATTATTAGAATATAAGAAAAATTTCCATACAATTTGAGCAATTTTATTGAATTTTTGTGATAGAGATAGTGATCGAGATAAAGGTTTCAAACGTACAAAATCAAATAAAAAAAAGAATGGATTTATAATAACAACGAAATTAGTCGTTATAGAACAATGATATGATAATAATAATAATCTTATTATCTAACAGGGGTATTGACACTCGTATATTTGTCTTACTATCTAGTCTTACTACTTGTTCCCTCCACAGGTGCGCTACCACATTTAACTTCAATAACATATTACCACCAATATCGGGTAGTGTCAAGCCCTCTTTATAAGAGCGTGGGTTTGACTGTGTGCCTTACGGTTTGCAGTCATCCATAATGGTGTTGAATTGAACCGCTTTCGTCTGTGTTGTAACAAATGCCATTTGTGCTGGCGTAAACGGTTCAGTTCAACCATGATATGAACAATCACGGCTTCAACACCGTTAACATAATCAAAATAATCTCCCACTGCCTAGATCTCATCAAGAGACTCTTAAAAACTTGCAATGTTGACATCAATGTCAATTTTGAGCCAACACTTTGTTTTCTCTCAATTTAACAATAGAACAATCTGTGAATTGTCGATACTTTAATAATGATGAAGACAATTGTTGAATTCAGTGTTTCTAAAATCCAAACTTTAAATCATTTACTTTTGAAATTTTCAAGTAGATTTTTAAGAAATAAAAAAAGAATATTCAAGAATATCAGGTATATAACACCGATTCCGAATTGTAATTGAAATTTGTCGTAGGTGGGTGTTTTTCAATTTGAAATAAATAGAAAATTGTTGCGATATTTTGAAATTTATTCATTCTAATTAATAATTAATCAACAATTTTTTTATTAACATTTTGCAAATAATTCAAGTCTTACTGTGTTGTAGGCAACTAGTTATACACATCGAGTGCACCGTCTATCTAGCTTGGTACGAGGTGTGTCTGAAAAATCAACCACAATTACAACATTTGATCTATTCTCCCAAGTCGCGCCTAAAGAAGTTTTACTTCAAAAATGACCTCCACAAATTGAATTTATTTAAGATTTATTACCTAACTATAAAGTTGTTCTTGGCGTGTTTTCAATTGATGCGAAAAGGACAGAAAGTGAAAACAATTATTATTTGATAGTGTAATCGTACCATTACAGCCACGAAGTTTAATGGAAGCATTCTTTCGATATTTTTATAATTATTGATTCAAACAATTAATTAATTAATAGGTTGATTGATTCTCTCAGGGCGGGCAAAAAAAAACTATAGGGTGAGCAATGCCTCCTTTAGCCCCCCCTCCATAAATATACATTAAATCTATTAGAATGATAGATATTGTTACTAAGATAAGTTGCAAATATATTGTTTAATTGTAAAAATTGTTTATATTTATAAAAATTTGTTTGTATCGAACAGATTTACGGTTTAGATGTATTGAGTGTTGCTGTAATTTGCAAAATAAATATATAACAACAGGCACATTGTTGGACACGTATGTACTATCTAGCCAATCAGGTGTGTGTGTGTGTGTGTGTGTGTGTGTGTGTGTGTGTGTGTGTGCGTGTGTGTGTCGCTAGACCAATGAAAAGCCTATGCAAGTACAGCGACCAGTTTTGGACAAATCCATCAACGGGAAGGCGGCCACCAAAGCTCCCACCACCATGTCAAATCCATAACAAAATCCGTCCCTTCTAGGCCGTATGCACCCCACTACCATGACGTTCAGCAACCCTATATCATTTCATTCCCCCCACCATCCCGCCAAAGCCCACTGATATATCAGTATTCAATGAAAGACACCGCTAGAAAGAACGTCGTCATCCCCACTTGCCCCATTGCTCCGCCAATCTACCCTTGCCTTCCAGTGCCGTGCATTCCGCATTCAATTACTCAATGGTCTCGCTGACTTTAAATTTTTGGCTTATGGTGACAAAAATTATACACTAATGTAAAATGATATTATATAATTAATATTTATTAACACATGTGACATAGATACATAATTTCTTTTCGTGAAAATAGATTAAAATCCCCCACGCTAAGTAAGGACGGCCTTATGGGTATGTCCGGTCTCTACACATCAATTCTAGGGGTAGGAACAACAAATAAACGGACAAGTCAAGGTCAATGCTAGAACAATTAAAAGGCACAATCCCTTTTATGGAATATTAATAAATCCCAATTAAAATAATTATAGCTATCTATCTGTATAGAATGGTAGATAAATAAATAAATTAATATGAACGATATTAACGTAGATATCTACCTTATAATTAGGGGAATTACTAATATTCGACAAGCCATAATAACAAAGAGAATTCATAAAATATCTACTATTCAACTGAAATCATTTAATTATTAAATTGATTAATTAATTAATTTGGGGTGGAACAAAGTATAAATAGTCGAATTCAACTATCAGACATCTATCAGAACTCATTCAACAGTGTTAGAATATTTAAAAAAAATGGCAGATAATTTAACTGATAGTGTTGAATATAATTTGAAATTATTTAAATTCTGTGCATTATGGCATTATCCAAATAATCGTTATTATAAATATTATAAATTGTTAATAATTATAATAATGATAATATTTAATATATTAGAAACTGTTTATGTTATAGTAAATATAAAGAAATTTTTTGAAATTAGTGTCCTAATAGCATTTTT
The DNA here is from genome assembly GCA_028455855.1 of Meloe dianella. Classification (NCBI taxonomy): domain Eukaryota; kingdom Metazoa; phylum Arthropoda; class Insecta; order Coleoptera; family Meloidae; genus Meloe; species Meloe dianella. Next base: position 1,980,124 of record JAPTHL010000050.1, on the reverse strand, counting down.
ACCAAATTTATGGGCTGGTACGATGAAATATGTCATATTTCAATATAAATTTGAAGAAATCCAACAATTATTGAATTATTTAAAACATCATAAATTCCAACCGAAACATCAACAACAATCACAAGAACAAATTACAATTATTAATAATTCAATTAAATTATCAAAATTAATATTTTTGTCATTTTTTACACTTGTTATATTGAGTGTATTATTATTGACAATATTGCCATTAATTAATTGTAATTTGTCATGGCCAGTATGGTTACCATTTAATTATCAACATAATTATCGTTTTGATTATGTTTTTGGTTTACAAACATTTGGCTTAGTATTTGATGCATGTAATACAATTGCTACTGATTCATTTTTTGCTATCAATATGATCCAAATCGGTGCACAATACGATTTATTATGTGATGATATTGTTTCAATGGTTAATGATTCAAATCAACAACACATTAATGATTATCAATATTTAAAACAATTGTTATTTGATTATGTTGAACATCATCGTATTATTGTTAATTACACAAAACAATTATTAAATGTATTTCGTGAAATCATTTTTTTACAATTCGCATGTTCAATTATTGTCATCTGTATGGCAACATTCGCATTATCAGTGGTAAGTCTTTTATTGTTGTTAATTACTCATTAATTGATTAATTAATCAATTAGAATCTCAGAAAGTAATTAATTTGATTTGTTTTGTAGATACCACCGAATGATTTAGGATTTTTCCAATTACTCTGCTATGAGTCTGTTATTTTCACACAAATCCTTTTATATTGTTGGTTTGGTAATGAAATCTCAGTTAAAGTATGTAATTATTACAAATACTTGTTCGTTTTTTCCTGTTTGTTGGTATAAATGTTGTGAATTAATTTTTCTATTAATTTGTAGAGTGATCGCTTAAGTTATGCTTTATTTGAAACTGATTGGACCAATTTGCCACAACAATTCAAAAAAGATTTATTATTTTTTATGGTTGCTATAAAGAAACCAGTGGTATTAATTATATTTGATTTAATACCAGTTAATTTGATTACATTTACAGGGGTAAATAATTAGATTTGTTTCAAAAAAGAAAATTATTGTTTTACTGAAATAATTTTGTTCTATTATTTGTTTTTAAATTCACAGATTGTTCGTTCGGCATATGCATATTTTACAGCTTTACGTAATTTACGGGAAAATTAATGGAGAATGGATAAAATGTTGTAATTGTTGTTGACTTTCCAAACACACCTCGTATCAAGCTAGATAGACGGTGCACTCGATGTGTTTAGTTAGTTGCCTACAACACAGTAAGACTTGAATATTTTGCAAAATGTTAATAAAACTGTTGATTAATTATTAATTAGAGTGAATAAATTTCAAAATATAGCAAATATTTTCTGTTTATTTAGAATAGAAAAGAATGCATGAATATTCCAATTATTTTGTAACTCTGTTCTTTTTCTGACGGAAGAATATAACGCTCGAAATAGTTTCCGCTATTTAAAATATTTATTTAGTTCTACTAAAATCCTAATAATACTAAAATTTCCAACTTCATGTGACGAAATTTAGAAACTCCGTAGATGTAAGGTTGGTATATTAATTCTGGTGATATTTCTCAGTCATGTGACTACAACATCAAGAAAGCTATTGGTTGGTTGTAGGAATAGGAGAACAGGTTTGAATTTTGGTTAGATTGACATGGGCTAATTTAACATTTAATTTAATTTTTTATTCTCAATTAATTTAATTAATGAGTGAAAATTCTTCAAAAAGTGGAAGTGGTATTAACGAATTTTATATAGTATATAAAATAGTTTAATCGTTTCAGTGATATGTGTCATAAACGTCAAAAAGTTTTACTTCAATCGCGCGTAAAGATACACGCACACATTTTTTTCTTCTTTTCCCATATTTTCAGTGTATGGTATTATCGGTGGTACAGTTTCGCTCATGCGCTCTTTCGTCCGTCTTTCGACTTGCGCTCTCAATTCGCTGTACGTCAAGTGCATGCCTTACTTAAAAGACGCGCAAAACGCAAATCAACAGGGTGTGTTTACTACATCTGTGCGCTATAATCAGTCATTCAATTTTTGTTTTCACACTTTTAATAGCCGGCTCTACAAATAATCATAAAATTGTTGATTATTCATATGAATAAAAACAAAACAACACTGTAATAACAAACAAAAAGGTATTCGTAAGCACATTAATAACAGAAAGATAAATTTTTACCAATATACACACACAGACACACACTTTCGTTTAATTATATTCATCCTGAAACAATGAGAGTCGCCATATACATAACAATATGAAAACCACTGCCGACAGAACTCATCGTCTGTGGGCCGCTTTAAAATAAATTTACCATAATAGCAGTAATTGTAGCTCATTTGGAACCTAATAGTCACTTCATGGATAATATCCAATTCTTATGATATATGACAATGATTTTGTTGGTTAAACTAATATAAACCATGATAATTGCTTGAATATTAAAAATTTAATTGAATTTTATAACATCAACACGTTATTAATGTGGAATATTTGAATCCTGCGCCAACATCTAGTGACCACATTGTCCCAATGTTGGTAGCAGATTCGCATCTAGATAAATTCAAATATTTCATAACTTTATCAGAGACAAACAGAACTTAGGTCATCTAACAACAACAGAATTATTTGAGTATTTCGCAAACTTTTACTGTATATTTACATAGAGCTACAATTAGTTCTAGGGAATTTCACATTTGTTGTGGTGTTCAACTGGCCACCACCACCACCACCATTTTGAAAAGTTGCGTTTTCAAATCGAAATGAATCAACAACAACAAATTTCCAAATCTAATGGAAATATGGAAAATTCAACCGATTTCCTTCAAGACATATCAAATGAATTACAAAAACAAACAGAACAATTGAAAATCATTTATAATCGTATAATGGAGATGCGTTTTGACACATCAATTATGGTATTGGATTGTTTGAAAATTCATGAAAATCTCAATAATACACACAATAATAATCAACAAATAACCAACAAACATACAGAATAAGAATATAATTATCGTTTTTTTTTTGGTTTGGTTAATAATTATCATATATTTACAAAAAAAAATGGAATGGTTTAGCTGTAACCTAATACAAAAACAATAAGTACGTATATATTAGTATAAAAAAATAATATAATTGTATATCACATAAAATAATGCACGTAATTACAAAATGAAACCACACAAATGATCTATATCACAGAATAATTAGTAAAAAATAATAATTATGAGCATTCTTTTGTTATTACAAAAGCAAACACTAGATGGCACTACTCTATACGACTATGCGTATCAACTTACGACATACGTCTCTTACAATTCAGCATATTCATCGGTTTGATGTTTTTTTTGGATTGCCAGTAACTTTTAATGAATTACGTCCAAATGTTGAACGATTTATTATCGTATTATCATCATCATTATTATTATTATTATTACTAGTACGTCGATTTATCGTATCGATAATATTTCTAACTAAACTATTTGTTGTTGTTGTTGTTGTTGGTTTTGAGGCACTATTGTTATCATCTAATTTTGGACGTTGTTGTTTCAATATTGGTGTACTACGTTTTGGTAGAAATATATTTTTGATTTTTGTTGTTTTTGGATTATTAACAAATTTCTCTGTAACACGTGATGGTGGATCATTTTTGATTATCATACTTTGCAAATTCAAATTAGTCTTTTTATTATCAATATTAATCGTATCTTTGGTATTATTAATATTAATTTTATCTTCAGTTATTGATTCTAATAATGGATTTTTATGTCCATTTAAATTATCAGGTGTTGTATTACCTGATGTATTAGGACTTGAATTATTAAAATTTTTGATATCATTTAATAAATCAATTGGTAATTGTATATTAACAGATAAATGCATTGATAATGATTCTAACCATACTTCAATAACTTCAAATGGTGGACGTTTATCTGGATTTAAATCACAACATAAAAATGCAATTTGATAAAATTCCTCTGGACAATTATTACAAAATAATTCGTAAAAACTGTTCGTATTCAAACCGAAATCATTTGAACGTGGTAAAAAATCTGGATCAGCTAATACACGTCCAATTATTTCACATAATATAATACCAAAACTAAATATATCAACTTTTTCATCATATTTATTGCCTTTCATCATTTCTGGTGCCATCCAATATGGATTACCAACAACTGTATAACGTTTTTTACGTTCACAACGACGTCCAGATGATGATGATGATGATGATGATTTAATACTATTTGTATAATAATGATTATGTGATGATATAATTCTAGCTAAACCAAAATCAGCAACAATCACAGTTTTATCATCACGTACTAAACAATTATGTGAATTTAAATCACGATGTATAATATTCATTGAATGTAAATATGCCATACCGGCTGCTATATCTTTAGCAAATGATACACGTTGTTCATATGGTAATGGTTGATTAATATTATGTATTAATTCAGTTAATGTACCACCATTTATATATTCAGTAACTAAATGTAAACGTTGTTCTTTATATAAGACACCAATAAAACGTAAAACATTCTGATGATGTAAATTACGTAAGACAGCGACTTCTTTTAAAAAATTCTTTTGTGCCTCATCATCAACACGATATAATTCTTTTAATACCATTACTTCACACGTATCACGTGTTGTTACTTTATAAACTTGTCCAAAAAAACCTTTACCCAATAATTCACCTTTAATTAAATCAGATGCACGAAATATACGTTGTTGTTGTTGTTGTTGTTGTTGATGATGATGATGATTGAAATTATTTGTTTCTAAAAATGAATAGGCACGTGATAATTCTAAACAACGTTTTGAATTCATTATTGTTGTATCATCTAATAAACGACTCATTGATGAACTTCTTTCTTTATCTAAACTATTATTATTATTGTTGTTGTTGTTGTTGTTTGATGTGTGATTTTTACGTCGTAATTGTCGTGATCTTGTACCACTCATATAACCTTCATCACGTCTTTTAAATAATCTCTCTTTATTATTATTATTATTTGTGGTAGTGATTGGTTCATGTTCTAAATTTAAAGAATCGCTCGATTTCTTCTTCTTCTTATTATTATCATTAATTTTTATTTGTGGAATGTTGGTATCACTTGCAGTTGTTGTTAATGGTAATGTTGTTGGTATTAAATATTTATTTGTTGTTGTTGTTGTTGTTTTCGGTATAGTTTCGGGATCATGTTCTATAGTTAACTATAATTAAATTTGATTTCAATTTGATTTAATTTAATTTAATTAATTTTATATACTTACCTGTAAAACTGTATCGGAATATCGTAAAAGATTTTCAACATTTTCAATTGGTGTATCTTTAACAGGTGTACCATTTATTTCTAATATTTTATCACCAATATGTAATGACATTAAATCATCTTTCATATCTAATCTAAAAATTATTATAATTTTTTTAATTAATTTCGGTAATGAGAATGATCAACAAGAATTATTTGTGTTAATTACACAAAAGCACCCAAAAGAAAAGTATATATTTTTTTGTTTTATTTGCGACACTACTTCTAATGGTGGCAATACATTTAGATGAGCTGAGCCTATAATGTAGTTAAGATGGATGTTTGCGAGCTGCTCGTGTGTCTCTATCGTCTTTCCCGACTATTTGAACATTTGTGTAATTTTATTTAATTCTTGTTCTTAGTTTTGCTCCTAACAAACGCGACTCATAACATTACAAGATCGACTCGCTAATGTATCACCACCTTAAGATTAATTAAAAGTTTCAATTATTGATAGTTGTTAATCTTGATCTTTATCAATAATCATCAATAGAGATCTAGATTAAAACTTCTAAAGAATACGAATGATTATTAGGTATGTTCCTACCATAAGCTGGCAACTATTGAATAAAAATGTGATACATTACAAAAACGTATTAATATAACAAATAAAATAATTTCTTTCTTTAAAACGTTCTAAATTGTAGAAAACTTTATTTGTAATGATCACAAATAGACGGTTAATTTTGTAATTCATTCATTCAATTATAGAAGTACATATTTGTCACTCGATTTGTACTGCACTTTGTATACACGTTTTTACCATTTTTTTACACGATATCAATTCAAATGTGAATTGCTATTATTTTATATGTTTGTAGAAAAACAAGCGTCATTTCGACTATAAACAACACCTATCCAAAGACCCACTCTCTTTCTCTCTCCCATGGACAAAAATATATCTGACTCACTCTCTCTTTTTCCTATGTACCTATATAGATAGACTCGAATTACACGATGGAAAACAGTTTTACGAAATTTGATAAATAACTATCGCACAAATCAAGTGACAGTAACAACATTCAATTATAGAAGTACCCACTTATCCCTCGCTTTACATTACACCTTTTATACACGATTTCAGTTAAAACACCATAAGTATTCTTCTCAGATTTATAGCCAAATTTCAACATAGTTTTAGATGATCAAAAAAAAACGATCTACAAAAACAGTATCCAAACCGTGTTAAATCAAAATAAAACCGTGTAAAAAACAAACAAATCAGAATTGTTAGTTTTTAAGTTAATCTAATCAAAATCTTTAAATCTTCCAGGGAAGTTTTACTGTATTTAATTCGAAACTAAACGAATAAGGTCGAGTTCATCTTGTCTCGCTTAAAACATTTTGTGGGCTGAACTTGTTTCAAATTTCAGGATTAGAGCACCATTAAAAAAAAAACGACAAACGCATTGCCATCTGTTTATTCTCTCTTAACTTAAACCCACCTTAAAAATGGAATAGAATAAGCGATAGAAGATGAACTCACCATAAATTTGGTATGTTTCTTTGGGATCAGTTGTGGGGGTGGATTAAAGCTTATGGTAGACAATTCAAAGCCCCCCACCAATAGACACCAACTAAATTAATTAATTTAAAAAAACAACAAACAATAAAAGCACAAAACAACAACAATAACCCACCTATTATTGCATATTAAAAAATAACAACAGCATATTGTATTAAATGCATTTGTTAGAAAAGCAATAGCCAATTGTAGACATTTATTTTGTAAACGCCACATTAACCTGCAACAAGAACAACAACCAAATCCCACATTGTTTTCTCTTCTCTTTTTTAAATAATCAACAATTTTTATAATTTGTTTGTTTGATAAATAATGATGTAAAGAAATTACTTACTCTGAAATTGTTATACATTGACTACTATTATTATTACTATTATTACAATCACCATTATTCCGTTTACCATCGTTTGTTAATTTGATACCTTTCTGACCGCCTGGTATTTCAACTAAACGTATCGAATGTGGTTTACGTAAAAATGGATAATTTACTGTTTTTTTCAATGGTTGCATCTGTCTTTTATAACATATCCCACTAGAAATTTGATGGATATTATTGTTCGTTTTTTTTTATTATTATTAATAATTAATTGATTTGATTTACCAATAGAGTTTTGAACGTTCAACTAATGCATACGAATCACCATCACCAATAAATACACAACATGAACCACAACAGAAACATTCCGGATGGAATTTATGTTCACCAGCTACCATTACTGGACCAGTTATAATTTGTCCACATTGTTGACATGATTCACCATAATGTGACCAATAATCATCTTTACAAAATAATAAACCATCTTTTTCAAAATACCAATTTGATAATCGTATATCACATACTGAACAACGGAAACATTCCGTATGCCATTCCTGATTTAATGCACAAATTATATCTTCTTCATCAAAGATATTTAAACAACCAGCACAAACATCACCAGCAATATTTGTTGTTGAATCAATCTCATCTGTAAACATATTTAGTTTTTATTTATTTATTTTTTTAACAACAAACGAAAATTTCTCTAATTTACTAACAATTTTATACGAAATTCCTATGAAAATTCGATAAAAACTGATAGAAATACGTAAAGGAAATAACAGATTTTTCTTCTGACATTTCCGGGAGCTTAACAAAATCACCCACGCACTAAATACTAACAAATCTAGATAGCTACGATGTGGAGCAAAAAAAAACACCAAAACAAAAGACTATCAATTAACACAGATAACCTTCTTCGAAGTATCCTCTAAATTAATTTTTATAATTATCGTTAATTTAATTTAATTTAATTTACTCACCATTCTCTGTTGGTTCATTCATTGTTTTTTTGTTGTTGTGTCTTACTGTTTTTCCGTTGGTTTTTCTTTGGAATGTACGTGTGTATGTGTGTGTGTGTGTGTTTTGACATTTATTTCAATATGGCTACTACTAAAGCATCACATATACGTAACAGTAATTTAAAGGTGTGCTCACACACGAAATTCGAATTTGTACCAAGATGGCGCAATTAATCAAATTGTTCAAATAATGCAACACCGATTGAGTTGAAATTTTTATCTAAATTAACACGGCAGTATTAGTTGATCAGTTGTTTCTATATAATTATGAAGCTAATTGTGGTCTATGCAGGCAACCCGCAATACCTGTTCAAATCACTGAATCACAGAATCAAATCCCAACATTTCTCTGTCTTACATGTTTTCAACAACTGTGTATTTGTCTCCAAAATGAGATACAGCTGTTTCTTTCTCTATTCCTGTCTCTCTCCATATCATAAGTTGAAAGGAGATGACGCGAAAATAGGACCTCCCATAGACTTTTAAACAATCGTCCCACTCTTTCCCGTGCACAAAAATACCCATGACTCTCTCTCTCTTTCCCTATGTATGTACCTAGATCTTTGAATCGTACGGTGGTTCATACTTAAATGGTATCTAGTGACGTTATCTTCTGCATAATGGTCGTCTATCAGATAGAATTGCTCTGTTCTCTAGCAGATTGGGAATAATTATATCCCCTTTTACGTTAATTAAGACTATCATGTGTCCATAATTAATTTGATTTTTGCCCATTAATTGACCTGTAAACAAGCAGTGAAGCATTCCTTAAAATAAATTTTATCAATTTCAATAATCTAAAATTTACGTTAATTTTATTAGCATCTGTTTGTATACAATTGGACATGTTTAAAATTTTATGAATTCACTATACTTGGGATAATAATGAAGACTTATCTTAACGTATTGACACCGCTTTACATCAAATTGACACTAGCAAAAACGAAAATTCCCTAGAAATTCTAGAAAACTCCATAAAATACCCAATTAAAATCGAACAAAATCAATTAAAAAATACCGAAATTATCGATTTTCATTTGATTGATTTCCACAAAAACAATCATCAAATCATCATTTATTGATGAGAAATTGATTAAAAAAAAATAATCACGTAATTACTACCAATAGTATTACGACAAATATCCCTAAACAGTCCACAGCTGACTTGTTTAGGCTTCATTTTTTTATTCGCAGTTCGCAGTTGTGTTTGTCAATGTCGTCGTTCAAAATTTGTTGTTTCAAGGAAAAATAAATCAAAACAAAAAACCAAGGGTTCTTGCCCCGAATTTCCGGTAGTTTTCTCACTATAAAAACAAAGAAAACGTACCGATCACATAACACCGGCGGGGTAAGATTTTCATTAATTTTTCATATAATCAATTATAAATAAAATAAGCAATACGGGTGATAATCGTCTGTACGTGTATCTGTTGTGTAAATCGACGGTCAAGGACTGTTGTTTTGCATACGGCGGGGGAAAGGGAAGAGGACGGGCGGAAGTAAAAAGGGTCGAAATTCGTCACGAATTTTTCGTTACACGTTTCTATTATTCCCATCAATATTCAACCGTCATTGGTAATTTGATTGACAACATTTAATAATAATCTAGTTGGCTGTGTGACAATAGGAGGGGGTAGAGAGGAAGCGAATGTCACCTTTATGACATCTTCAACCTTTTTTACGTTTCAGACTTTGTACGTTACTGTTATCTGTTTAATTCTTTTTTTATCAATAACGTGTGTTGTACTCACACATTTTTTCATCGTTAATTACAACAAAATTAACCATTTTTTTCTTCCTTTATATTTACTTTCAGTAATCGATATTATTACATTGGGGGAAAGAAACAAAATTGAACAATTTAGAACGAAACATGTCACATTATAGTGATGCTGTTGATGATTCAATTAAAACAATGAATGATAATGATAGAAAAATGATTGATAAGATAACAATAATAAATAATGATAATGGTAATGATGGTTTAAGGAAACGTAAAATATGGGATCTTGATACTGAATCGATAACATCAGAAATTAAAGATTTATTAGATGAAGATGTTAATTCTTTGGTAAGTCAATATATCATGAAATCGATGATTTTGTTGATAAAACAATAACGTTTATTGTTTTCTAGGTGGAAGAAGATTGTATTGGTTGTCCTTTACCATCAACACCAGAAGATGAGAATGTTTTAGAATCGGAAATGAGTGATGTGTTAAAAGCTGCTGTTCTAGGTACAGGTACAGTAGTTTTAGAGATTTCATCTTCATTGTTATTGGAAATCATTTAATCGTCATTAGATTGGATTTTGATTTGATATAAGCAAAAATTGTTGTTAATCGAAATCAGCTGCAGCAGCTTGCCTTAAAGATCTGCAAACAGGTTCCGCTCACAAAATTGCTTCTGTACCTTTTGAACACCGAAGACAACCTACTTGAACGGATGTGATGTCCGATGATGACCGTTGTGATGTTCCTTTTTGTATTTATTCATGAAATAAGCCAGTAATGCTTACCTTTTACTAGTTTTACACGACCAGCAGTATAAAAGCATGAATTGTACGCATAATGCTAGCAAATTATGGATAGCAGGAACCTGCTTGCAGGCTGCTGTCGCAGAAGTATAGGGTTCAGAGAAAAAGACGTATTTCTTTAGTGATCATTGTGACAATCGATATTCAATTTCTGAGGGGAGTACATTCTGTATTTTGTTTGTAATTGTTAACTTAACTTACACAGAACCCAATGTGCAGGGCGTCGAGAATAATGCCCGTCCAGCATCGCCAGACTTTGTTATTGTCCTGCTATCAATTCCCCACAAAGCTGCAGACTTATCGGGTCTATTAGTGGAGGTGAGGCCTATTCTATACCTCTGCGGTCCGGTCGTAACAGTTCCGAGCTAATTCTGCATAGTTCACCTCAACCACTACGAATCCTCCTCAAAAACACAACTTGGCGCACTACTTCAGGCCGGATTTTCCCCATAATACCAGTATCGTCAGCATCAATGGTTGGATGCTTCATGAAATCTATGTTCACTACCAATTGAGCCTTGCAATACTCAGCACTGGTGCTACTCCTGCTAGCTTTAAGTACTCATTTAGGTAGCATTCCCGCCATCACAAGAAGAGTCGCTCTCCGAAGGTTCTTTCGAGCACCTCTGCCATCTTACGTACTACACCATGCGAACCCTCTTACCCTTTGCCACCAGTTTTACGAGCAAACGGTTACCCCGTAACTGGGTAGGTGGGGCAGGTGCAACCCTACATGGCCCAGACCTGAGTGGGAGACCTACGCAATAAGGTTTTTTTTTTTTTTGGTAATGCTATAGGGCGGCCAAATTTAATATCTGACACAGGACACTTCAAAGGCTAGTTACGGCACTGCCAGTGTTGTTTCTCACGTTAGTTTTGCAGTCGTCAAAATGTTGTTGCAAGACAAAACAAAATGTTTTTGCTGTATCAATCTTAATTTTTTTTTTTATGAATTATTTATTACAATAATTTTAATGGTGTTTTTTTTTTTGTTAGGTGATGAATTAGATATATCAGCATTAGCACATAATGCAGCTAGTCAAGCTGAACATGTTGTTAGACGTATGATACAAGCTGGTTGGACTGTATGCCATTTCCATCATTTACCATCATGGTTACAAGATAATGATTTTTTAATATTTGGTCATCGTCCACCATTACCAAGTTTTCGTGCATGTTTCCGTAGTATATTTCGTATACATACAGAAACAGCAAATATATGGACACATTTATTAGGTTGTGTTGCATTTATTGCAATTGCAATATTTTTTTTAATGCGTCCAAATATGGAAATTGAATTACAAGAGAAAATTGTATTTGGTGCATTTTTTGCTGGTGCAATTATATGTTTAGGTTTTTCATTTATGTTCCATACAGTCAATTGTCATTCACAATTTATTGGTAAATTATTTTCAAAATTAGATTATTGTGGTATTGCAATGTTAATAATGGGTTCATTTGTACCATGGGTATATTATGGGTTTTATTGTCATTTTCGTCCGAAAGTTGTTTATTTATCAGTTGTATGTGCATTAGGTATAACAAGTATTATGGTTAGTTTATGGGATAAATTTAGTGAATCTGGTTGGAGACCATTTCGTGCTGCTGTATTTATGACATTTGGTTTAAGTGGTATTGTACCAGCTATACATTATGGTATTGTTGAAGGATGGTTTAATAATGTCAGTCAGAAATCATTGGGTTGGTTAATATTAATGGGTTTATTATATATTGTTGGTGCTATGTTATATGCATTACGTGTACCAGAACGTTGGTTCCCTGGCAAATTTGATATATGGTTACATTCACATCAAATCTTTCATGTATTTGTATTAGGTGGTGCATTTGTACATTATCATGGTATATCAGAAATGGCAATGCATCGTGTTACAATTGGACAATGCGAAATGCCTGATGTGCCCATTTATTAATCAATCAATCAATCAAACAAACAATTAAAATCTATTTTAATATATCAAAAAATAAAAATGAAGATAAAATTCTAAAACGAAACGAGAGAAGGAGGGATATTTCGGATTATTTTCGTTTGTATTAATTCATTATTGATGATTTGAATAAAATTGGGGCACTCTACTTACAAAAAAAATAAATTCATTAGTTTTTCATTTTTTGTTTTGTTGTGATAATTATTATTGTTGTTTATTACCTGTTTCACATCAATAATAATAATAATAATAATAATAAAGAGATGTATAATATATAAATATATGTATAATATAGTTATAGATATCAATGTGGGAAAATATCAAAAAATATTCTCGATTAATAGGCGCGGCGCAATTTAATTTTATTGTAACGTACGTCTTGGTTTAATCGAGATTATTATATTACATCTACAATTATTGTGTATTATCTATCACTTTTTAATTTGACCAAAGAAATTCCGCATTTTTTGACAATATCAATAAAAAAAAAAACGAAAACCGGATGAGAAATTCTCATTTAGTTAATTCTTTTAATAAATTTCCAGCAATAACTAAACGTTGAATTTCAGATGTACCTTCATAGATTTCTGTGATACGTGCATCACGATAATGTCGTTCAGCTGGCATATCTGTAACATAACCCATACCACCTAATATCTGTATGGATTGATGACTGATATATGTGGCAGTTTCACTGGCTGCCAATTTTGCCATTGCCGCTTCTTTTGTATAGTTTTTATGATTGTCTTTCAGCCATGCAGCACGCCATGTTAATAAACGTGCCGCTTCTAAACGCATCGACATTTCAGCTAATTTATTTTGTATTGTTTGTAGTTGCGTTAATGGTTTACCAAATGCTATACGTTTCGATGCATATTCAACAGCCAATTCTAATGCAGCTTGACCAATACCTAAGGCTTGTGATGCCACACCAATACGGCCAGCATCTAACGTCATCATGGCAATCTGGAATTATTGTGTGTTTTTAAAACTATGTTTTGAATTGATGGCAATTGGGATTACTTTGAAGCCTAATCCGGGTTCACCAAGAAGATTCCTCTTCGATATATGACAATCTTCAAATATTAGCGAACATGTTGATGATCCTCTAATACCTAATTTATCCTCTTTTTTGCCCAATTCAAGACCTTTAATTGGTTTCGGTACGATTACCGCTGAGATACCTTTGTGTTTCAAATTTTTATCAGTTGTTGCCAATACAACACACGCTTCACTTTCATAACCATTTGTTATCCATGATTTTGTGCCATTTATCACATAATGATTGTCATCGATTAATTTCGCTGTTGTTGATGCAGCACCAGCATCTGAACCATTACCAGGCTCAGATAATGCAAAACAACCAATCTAGAAGATAAACAACAAAAAATGGTAATTCGAATTGCGCGCCAAATGCCACCAATTTAGATGGCATTAAAAAGCGCGAAATTTGAAGAACAAAAAAAAACAAGTGTCTACCTTATCACCACTAGTGAATGGTGTGATAAATTCACGTTTTTGTTCATCATTACCAAATTTCAAGATCGGTCCTAAATACAATGAATTATTCACTGACATTATAATACCAGTACTTGCGCAACTACAACAGAAATTCTTAGACGAAATTTCATTAAACATTCAATAGATTTTATGAAAACCCTCTAGATATCTCCTCCATTGCAATCGAATAGGCTAAATAATCCAAACCTGTACCACCGTATTCTTCTGGTACTGTAACAGCCATCAAACCTAATTCACCCATTTGTTTGATTTGCTTCTTGGGATAGAGATGGTCACGATCGATTTTCGATGCAATCGGTTTCAATTCGTTTTCAGCAAAATCACGACATGTACGTTGTAACATTTGGTGGGTATCTGACAGGGCGGCCAATGAGGCAATGCCCCTAACTTGGGGTGCTACAACAACAATCAAGGCAACGCTGATTATATCGACGAAATAACAAACGAAAACACAATCTTACCCAATTTCAATAGTGATTTCTTCAATAAAGACATGGTTTTCATTGAGAATTCCAGTAATTATCGCAATTTCACTCAGTTGAATTGTGTTGTTTTTTGTACTTTGAACTTGGTGATTAAAAATATTTCAAATTTGTTATTACGCCAGTTTGGTGGTAGAATTATTGGAATTAATCAATTTTTACGTAAATAATTCATCAAAAAAATTGTTTAATTAAATGCATAATTAATTTAAAAATAAAACGATAAAAGTTGCTGAACAAACACTTGGTGATTTTGTTTTGGTACAGTTGGTGATTGGTTTTCGTCTGTTGGCAACATTGCACATCTGTCACTTTCTTTTACATGGCCGATTGTTGAGTCCACCACGTGTGTCTCAGTGGATTTTTGTGAATTTCGTGTGAATAACCGACGATTTCAATGTGAGTTTTCAATAAAAAAAAAACCATCGAAATATCGATAGTTATCGTTGATTTGTTTCAGATGCCTTTAGCCGTTGATTTGTTGCATCCATCATCTGAGAAACAGAAACGTTCACATAAGAAGAAACGTTTAGTCCAACATCCGAATAGTTATTTTATGGATGTGAAATGTCCCGGTTGTTATGCAATATCAACGATATTCTCACATGCCCAATCGGCTGTACCATGCAAGGGTTGTTCAACGATTCTATGTACGTCGACCGGTGGTAAAGCCCGATTAACAGAAGGCTGCAGTTTCAGACGTAAACAATATTGAACGAGGCGATTTTTAATGAAAATGTAATTTAATCCTAAGTTTTTTCTTGTTTTCTAATAAATCCAATTGGAAAACTCAGACGGTTTTATTGTCATATCCCACAAATTGAAGCTGTCCTCCCAATATTGTGCAATTTTCTGAAATTTGCAACATGTTCGTACATGTTATCAAAATGCCGGCTCGCCAATTTCCCAGCTATCTCTGTCTGTATTGTGGATAGCCGCATAATTCTACCTTTCTCACTTGGTGTTTGTATAATTGGTTGCATAGCGATACAAAGTTAATAGAACTGTGCTTATTTCGAAATTTTACACTGTTTTGCGACAATTTCGATCGACTTTGTGGACTTCTGCAGCTTCATTTGCAATCACCCATTTGTATTAATTCGGGCAAAATGCTAGTTTGAATTTGGGCTAAAAACAGGACGCAATCATTGCGCTGCGTTTAAAGAAACAATCGTTTTTCTTTAATAATTATGATAATAATCGTTTTTCTAATCGTAATATTTGTTGAAAATCGTATATCGATGGTGGGTTTATAGTTTTTTTTTAATAGTTTCTATTTGTAGGGCGTGATCTTTGTTCGAGTGGCGATCGCGTCGGACGAACCATCTCGAGCCACTGTTCGACTAGGCGAAAATGGCAAAAATAACGAATTTCCAAACTCAAATTTTGGCGTATTTTGTAGGATTATACCAAATGAGCTGTTGTAAAAGTATTTCGTTGGAATAATTTCGACAATCGTGTCTTACGAGCACTGACGCACACTTACACGAACATGAACAAATTCGATAAATTTTTGCTTTTTTATTATTACTTTATAATATTTATACAAGACCATACATTACACAATATGTGTAAAATTATTAAATTTTGTAGCATTGCAAAAATTTTCATTATAATTCCTTCTCATTTTATTCTCAAATATAGAAAGAAAAAAAAATTATTCAATTAATTAATTTACGCAAATTTTCCTAAATATTTTCTTCATCTTGTTTAGAAGACGAAAACTCTTTGATTTACAAAGAGAGGCGCATTTAAGAAAACCAAAAAAAAAAACAACCGTTGCGGAGGGATTCCTTGATGAGGATTTTTACAATGCTCGCATGTTTCTTCTTATCCAGTTTTTTTTTTTAATTTATTCTCCTCTTCAACAGTACGAAATATCGAGTCATAATGATAATAGTATTAATAATAACAATCATGAGAAATAGAAAAGAATACGAAAATTTCCCACAGACAGCTAAGAAGAGTGTAAACAACCATCACACATGTGAATTTGTTTGTTTTCTGTTCGCTCCGTAGCACAATCTGAGTGAAATTTCGTTTGAATTCTACACAAATTTTCATATAAAATCAGCACAAAAAAAAACCCATAAAAATCGTTTTTTTCCTCTTTTTCTTTGACAATTAATTTATATAAAATGCAAACTCTATAAAATTTTTACACGAACATCTTTGAAAAGGGCTGAGCCTTTCGTTATTTTTTCTTTTTTTTAAAAAAAGCTTGACTATATTACAATAAAATGGATGAAAATTAAACAGAAGACACGAAGAGCGGAAATCAACAAAAGTCACAATAATTCTTAGCTAATTAATTAATAATTGGCGAGAGACAAAATAATAATTAATGAATTGTAAAACGCAAAAAAATCAACAATAATTTGTTAATAATTATTGATTTTGAAATAACTCAAAAAATAATAATAGTAAAAAAAAATTAGATGAAATAACACGAATCATTCGTCGATTATTAAATTTGTTCTTTCAAAAATGATTTTCAACGTTATTTCTGCATTTATAAATTAAATTTTTTTGTTTTTTTTTTGTAAAATTATGGTTTTTCAGTTAGATTTTCTTCTCTCGGCCGTGCACCACCGAAAATCCGTGAACTTTGCGATGTTTCAGCTAATGCATTTACTGGATCTTTTACAGTACGCGGTTGTAATTTCAATTTTGGCCGTCCAGAAGTATCTAAAAACAAACAAACAAACATAAATTTTCACAATTATTTGAATGTTTCACAAAATTACCTGGTGCCGGATTTGGTAGATCATCAGAGAATGATCGCCGTTCACCACGTTGTTGTCGTGTACCGAAATTACTCATCGGTGGATTGCCACGATTGCCACCAGCGCCACTAACAGCAGCAGCAGCACCACCACCACCACTCCGTGCTGACCAAGTATCATCTGATGAGAAATTGCCATAATTGCCTCGATTTCCACCTCGATCACCTACAATTGCCATTACAAAAACAATTAATAATAATAATAATAATGATGGTTATAATAATCAACCTCTTGGTGCGTTTCCATTGAAGGCTCCACGTGCATTTGCACCAGTTCTCCTATCGTAATCTTCAAATCGATGATCGTTATTACCAGGACGTCCACCACCACGATAACCGCCACCACCACTACGATTATTTATATTTGCATTATTATTACGATTATTACGATCAAAACCACCACCACCACCACCACCAGGACGATCATTACGTTTGCCTTCGGCTATATCAATTTTAATATTATGCCCTTCAACTTCAACCATACCATTCATACTAATTGCCTTTTCTAAATCGTTAATTGTATCAAATTCAACATAACAAAATCCTTTAAAACGATCAGTTTCTTTATCCATAACTAATCGTACATTTTTAACATTTAATTCTTCAAATATACGATTCACATCACCTTGTACAGTGCCATACGGTAAATTTCCAATATATGCAACATAGGGTGGTTCGGTTGGGAATGGTTTTCTACTACCACCGCCACCGCCGCCGCCGCCACCACCACCACGTCGACCACCGCCGAACTCCCTAAAAAAACACAAACAAAAAACAAACAATAATCGAGGAAACGAAACCGTTGATTCAATGACAGTTAAAATCGGACAATAACATTAGAAGAAAAAAAACAAACCGCGTGTTTTAATAGATATATGTATATACCCATACATCTCTAAACACTCATTACCTCATTACTACAAAAATAAACCGAATTTAATCATTAATTCTATAATAAACATTGAATTTAATTTATAATTGATAATTAACAAAACGTATTAATTAGAATTTGAATGAATTTCATTAAATATTTTTGATATTTACCTATTGTCTCGATCATCATAACCACTACGACCGGCCATGTTTTAATCTGGATGACATGCGCAATACGGTTGACGCATCCAAAAAAAATACTCCTACTACCAACAAACTAAAATACCCTAAATATCGTTAAATTCAATCAAACAATACAGAAAAAAAAACAATAATTCATAATTAAATATCGATAATAATTGGAATAATTGTAGAATTATCAACAGAAAATATACGAAAATTGAATGATTTAGAAATTAATTAAACAGTAATTATGATGTGCGGTTGGCAATAGTGTTGTTATTTGAATTTGCAACTATTTGTAGCGCCAATTCGATTAATTGCTCTCTGTGGCCTGGAAATTTCAATTAATTTAATTAATTGATGAATAATTATTGTTTGTACGTACCTCAGAATCCGATAGGATTTCACCGAATATCTTGATTTCTTTATTTTGTTGATGATTTTGCGATTTATCTTCGATAATTTCAAATTTTGAATTGACCTAAAAATTAATTTTTTTTTTGTGTTAATTATAACCAGAGAAATTAATTAAACAATCACAGCATTTAGGTCGGCTTGTAGTAGATAAACCAATTCTTTTTGTAAATCAATCGATTGTTCATCTTTATTGGCTAAACATTTACGGAAACGTTGTTTTTTAACATTTTTCACTGGTGGTGTTAAACCGTTTATGATTTCATAATTTGTGTTATTCGTGGTGGAACAATCTAAAATTTGACAAATATCAGCCGTTTTGTATATTAATTGTTTGTTATTTGTTGGTAGAATTTTGTAGGATTCAATGATTGTTGGGAATTTTCGTAAATTCCCATGAATCGTCTTATTGCCAATTGTGACACTGCCCATTTTCTTATCAATATTCAAAATTAATTTGAGATATTTCTGCGTCTTTTTCGGCTTGTTCTGTAGAAGATAACGTAAATGATTGGCTTCTTTCTGGGAAAACAACAACAGAAATCAGGAGAATTGTGAACCGTTTCGATTAGAAAATCGTTACAATTGGTAGACGCAATAGAAATTGCTCTTCCAATTCGATAGTTTCGTCATTATTATTGGTGTTTGTGTCCATTTTCTGAAAAAAATACCCAGCGTTTTTCGAAAAATTCACACACACACAACTGACAGACAAGCGTACCAAATTACACGCCAGTACAACTGGGGACTTTCGTGATTTTCTAGGGATCTTCATTCTAATCTACGCGAAACGTTGGCGACACTGTCTGTCAATTCTCACGGTTTTTGATGCCACAGAACATTTCGAATATTTTACATAAATCCATAATTATTTGTGTATTATTTAATGTTTTATTCAGTTGTAAAAATTACGATCACCTGTGTTATGTTTGGATGAATGTAGCAATTTTAATCTGGTGAATTTTAGGGATTTTCATTCTTTGCCACCAACACTGTCTGTCAATTGCATTAGTTTCTCAACGCGAAAGAAATTTGAAAACAACTGATTAAGAAAAATACGCAAAATTGCTTCTTTTAAATAATTTCTGGATACTATTCGAAAATCTAGAAATAAATACGTAATTACTCGTTTGTTTTGTATCTCTTACAAAAATTGAGAGCACCCGTTATAGTCGTATTCAGAAACGGGCTTTCACACTGAAAGCGCTTACAGTCGCTCGTTGACATTATCGTGACGTCACAACGTTTGTTTGCCTCCACAGTACTGCAGCAAAAGTGTGGACGCCACTCATACATCGTAATTTTTTGCAAAAATCTACCAAAAACTCACGATTTGTAGCCATTTGAATGATATATTTTTATTATATGACAATTTACTTTACATTTAAAACAAACAAAATGAAAATTAAAAATCATAGAAGTCAACAAATAATCAATAATTAGCGTAATACATGCAGCAGACGACATGAAGCGATTAATTACATTTCCATTC
The DNA here is from genome assembly GCA_028455855.1 of Meloe dianella. Lineage (NCBI taxonomy): Eukaryota > Metazoa > Arthropoda > Insecta > Coleoptera > Meloidae > Meloe > Meloe dianella. The sequence goes on along the minus strand of JAPTHL010000050.1, from coordinate 1,959,652 downwards.
ATTCTCGTTCTTAACAATGTTTTGACGCTGCAAATATCCAATTCGAACTGTTGTAAGTGTGAGCGTACTTTTAGCGTCAAAGCAACAATTTCGATTACACGCTAATAATGTAAGAAATTGACACGCGCCAACTTCAAGTCAATTGACAATTAGTAAATCGTTTGTTCTTATCACTGTCGGTCGATTTCAATCAAATATTTTCTGCAATAAAAGGAACAAAACCAACTATTCTTGCAAAAACAATGGAAAACAAAAATAACGAAATTTAATAATCCAAATGTTGATTTAATCGAATTTCTATTGGAAAAATTGTGATGACCCGTTATGTTATGACGATTGGCTAACTTCATGTCATTCGATCGCACCTATAGTAACTTTCACCGTTTATCACCAAACAAATTGTCAACACTGTCTGTCAATTTTATACGTTTTGTTTATAAAAATAATTTTGAATAACGAAAATAATTAACAAAAAAAAACCATAAACATTTCATTGAAAACAACACAAAGAAAATGTGTAAATTACAATAAATTACTATTTAATTATCATTTCTAATAATCGATTGGGAAATTTGTAGAAATCTGGAATTGGTAACATAACCTCAACAAAACAAATGGGCATCGACTACTATTGAAATGGGCATTGATTTTGATATATTAGAACATTGTAAGAAGGTCCGTGCTGATCATGGACCACCATATATATGTCCAATTAAAAATTGTAAACGTACATATAAATCAGTATGTGGTTTACAATATCATTTGAAAAGTTATGATCATGATAATCCAATACCATTAACACCAATTGGTACACCAACAAAAGCAACAACAACAACAACACCATCATCAAAAAGTCATAAGAAAGGCGGTCATCGTAATCGTTGCAATTCCACAACAACAACAAAATCAACGAATTCATTAACATTAATACAAAATATACCAGAACCGTTAACATATGAAGAAGCACAGAAATTAGTACAATTCGAAATTAATGGACAAGTTATCAGATGGAATATTAATGAACCATTAGATGTTATATCAAAAGATGAATTATCAGATGATGATATACCGATAATTAATGAAAATCAAGGTTTGTTTTTATTATAGAAGATTTAAAAATAATCAAATACCTGAAATTTCCATCGAATTTATTATAGAACCATCAGTACAGTTACCAGATGCTAATTATAAAGAATTGGATAATTATAATATTTGTGATGCACCACCACGACCAAATGCTTATATACGATTCATTGAAAAAAGCGTAGAAGAACTTGATGGAGAAGTAAATTAATTCGAAAACACATTCAATTATTATTATTATTTTTTTCAATCATAAATTTCCGTACAGGTTGAATATGATGTTGATGAAGAAGATACAACATGGTTGGCAATAATGAATGAACGTCGTGAAGCTATCGGTTTAAATCCTGTATCAGTTGATTCATTAGAATTATTAATGGATCGTTTAGAGAAAGAATCATATTTTCAGGTATTTGTTTGGTTTTGTTAGATTGAATTAAACAAATTATTTATTAATGTACAGATGGTTGTTTTTGTTTATAATTTTGTTAATGTTTTAAGGTCTATCACAGTAATGTTAATGGTCAGGTTTGCACAATTATTAATGATTTGTTTTCATTATTTTATTTTATTTTTTTATTTATATTTTTAAATAATTGATTATTGTTTGTTTGATTGGATTTTATAAAATTTCCAGGCTTCGGTTAATGGTCATACTGGTGCTGTTGTTGATGATGATGCTGTTTGTTGTATATGTATGGATGGTGAATGTCAAAATACAAATGTTATACTATTTTGTGATATGTGTAATTTGGCTGTACATCAAGATTGTTATGGTGTACCATATATACCAGAAGGGCAATGGTTATGTCGACGGTAATTCAATCTATTAATTTCTATGTTTCCCAATTGATTTTATTTGTTAATTATGATAGATGTCTTCAATCGCCTAGTCGTGCTGTTGATTGTGTTTTATGTCCAAATCAAGGTGGTGCATTTAAACAAACTGATCAAGCACAATGGGCACATGTTGTATGTGCATTATGGATACCAGAAGTACGTTTTGCTAATACTGTATTCCTTGAACCGATTGGTAGGTGTTTCTTCTTCTTCTTCTTCTTCTTCTTGTTGTTGTTTATTAATATGATTGTGTTTATAGATTCAATTGAAACAATACCAGCTGCACGTTGGAAATTAACATGTTATATATGTAAACAACGTAATGTTGGTGCATGTATACAATGTCATAAAACAAATTGTTATCAAGCATTCCATGTAACATGTGCCCAACAAGCTGGTCTTTATATGAAAATGGATACAGTTAAAGATAGTGGTGGTGATTCACAACCTGTTCTAGTACAGAAAATTGCTTATTGTGATGTTCATGCACCACCTGATAGTAATTATATATAATTTTTCTAATCATCATTTATGAGTAGAGTAATATCTGTTCGGGAGGTTCCATCGTCTAATCCATCTAGTCTGTAATTCTCACTGTTTGATTTGCTTAGTGTTTTGAGAGATGTTATCTTTGTGTTTCATTCTCACCCATTGATTTCCTCCTGCTTTCTGTGGGTCTTGGTTAGCCTACAGAATAGTTCCGAATCTATGGGTAAACAATCATATAGCACCTGTTCTAGCAAGGTCATCATCGGCTATTCCATTTCCAGCATATGCTTAATACCCTGGCATCTATGCAAGATTAAGTTTGTTGACCTTTTGCCAGTAGATGGGTTTTCCTTATTTCAGCAGGTGATAAGGTCCCACTGCCCAAGTGGGGTGCCCAGTTAGAAGGCCTGTAATAATAAGGCTTTCTAGCATTTTTAAGCGAATAGTTAATAAACTTCTTTGCTTGTCGTATACTTGGATACTGTCTCCAATAGAACACCTGTGTGTTCCATTTCCACCCATTGATTTCCTCCTGTCTCTTGTAGGTTTTGGTTAGCCTATAGAATGGCTTCGGATCTACGGGTGTAGCCATAGTAGCTGTTCTAGCAAGGTTATCATCGGCTATTCCATATCCTTAATGCCCTGGCATCCATGCAAGGATAAGTTTATTGTCCTTTGTCAGTTGTTTCAGGGATTGACGGACCTTTAGAGCTTTCAGAATGTTGGGCGATTTGGTGAATTGGGCGACTTTCTTAAGGCTATATATAATTGGATCCCTATGTGTGATGACTTCCAGTTTGTAGCTGTTGTAAAAGGAAAGAATTGTCCTTTATTCCAACAATTGGTGTTGCTTTTTTTACCGTTTTTTTTTGGCATTTTTAGCACCAAAGCCATGTTTCATATAAACCCCATCATTGTTACTGTAATAAAAATGTCGAATTTCTTCAAATAAAAGATGTCCAAATTGAATACAAGCGTGTGGTCCGTTCCAAATTCAAATTTGCCTGGGGGGAATCCCCCACATGACTCAGAGTAGAATTTCGTTCTTAGATTTAGATTTACATTATAGGAATCGATTGATTAGCCTTAATTAATCTTTCAGAATTGCTACCACAATTGTCCTTAATCCTTCAAAAAAAAGGTATCTTTTCTGTGAATTCGATTATTTCTCTCGGAGATTATTCTTTCTAGTCCTATTCAAGCTAAAGCATCGCATCTCTTCATCTGCATCTTGATTTGCACTGTTTTTTTTTTGAGATGCTCCTGTTATGAGTCTTAATTCGTTCCTATTTTAGGTCGAGTAGCTTTTTAGCATTTTTTTTTTTAGGCGAATAGTTAATAAACTTCTTTGCCTGTTGCATTACTGGACATTGTCTTCAGTAGAGTAACTTATGTGCTCCATTCTCACCCATTGATTGCCTACCTTCTACAGAATGTTCGCTTATTTCATTTCCAGCAAATCTCTGATGGTCCTGGCAACACGTATGCAACAGTTAAGTGTGTTTGGTATTTGCCAATTATTTCAGGTATTGTCGACTTGTTGCTTTCCAGTATCGCCTGACTGTCTGTCAAAATCTGAGTCTGTTCACTTTTGAGGTTTTTTTTTTTAAACAATTTTTTTTTAATCACACCCATTTCTATTGCAAGAGTTTTTCGACTTTCCTAAGGATAAGAATACTCCAATTTTTCGTCTTGTAATAATCAATAAAATGTAGTTTTTTTTTTGTTTTTTAGGTGATTCAAAAAAAGAAGATGCCCATATAAAAATGAAAAATGCACGTAAATTATTAGCAAAAAAACGTACAACAGCACCAATAATATTAATACCAACAATACCACCAGAACGTATCCAAGAAATTGGTTCATTAGTAACAATAACAAAAAAATCACAATTTATACAACGTTTAATTGCATATTGGACATTAAAACGACAATTTCGCAATGGTGTACCATTATTAAGACGTTTACAAAGTAGTATACCACCAACAAATAATAAATTACGTGATAATATCAATTCACTATTAATTAATAATAATACAACAAATAATAATAATAATAATAATATCAATAATAATAATAATAATAATAATAATAGAAGTAATAATATTGATAATATTGATACAATTGAATTGTATAATCAATTGAAATATTGGCAATGTTTACGACAAGATTTAGAACGTGCACGTTTATTATGTGAATTAGTAAGGAAACGTGAAAAAATTAAATTAGAACAAATTAAAATTAATGAAAAATATTTATTAATACAATTGAAACCATTTGAAGCAAGTTTAAAAATCTTATTAGATTTAATACAATCAAAAGATACAAATGAAATATTTACAGAACCTGTTGATTTAGAAGAGGTAATTGAATTTTTTGTTTGTTTAGTACAAACATTTCATTAATAGATGGCATTATTATTACTGTTATAGGTACCAGATTATACAAGTGTTGTTAAACAACCAATGGATTTAAGTACGATGCGTAAAAAATTAGAAAATGGTCAATATATCGATTTGAAATTAATGGAAAATGATTTCGATTTAATGATACAAAATTGTTTATCATATAATAATCGTGATACAGTATTTTATCGGGCTGGTATTAAAATGCGTGATCAATGTGGTATTTTATTTCGACAAGCACGTAATGAATTAGAATTATGTGGTTTATTAAATCATCAATCATCATCAAACAACAATCAACAACAAAATGACGATGATGATGATGATGATGATGATGATAATGATGATGAATTATTAATAACAGATATTGATAATGAATATCAAAATTTATATAATAAAAATGGTATAGAAATTATACAGAAATTTGAAGAATTATTAATAAAATGTCAAACAATTAAATATAATATTGGTGGACGTACAAAACGTTTAAAATTAATACGTAATCAATTGATGAAATTAAAAAAATTAACAAATACAGATAGTTCACAATCAGATGATAATTATTGTTTAAATGATATTAAACAACAATCATCATCATCAACACAATCATTATTACAATCACCAAGTGGTGTTAATAGACGTACAGCTGTATTATTCACACGTAAAGCACAAGCTGCATTAAAAGATAATCATAAAAATAATAATAATTCAAATAATAATAATAATAATAATAATAATGATAATAAAGAACAATCACCATCTGTATCAACAATATCATCAACTACAACAACAAACACCACAACAACAACAGCAACAACAACAACAACAAAAACAACATCAAATAAACGTAGTAAACGTTCAAGTAAACGTAATGATACAACAACAACAACAAGATCACAAAAAAATTTAGATACAGTACCGGATAGTTTTAAAGTTTATCGTGCTCATAGTGGTGATCATATTACAGATGATGATCATAGTGATAGTGATACAAGTTTATCAACATGTTATTCACATGATACATCAGAAATTGATTCAGATGATGATGATGATGATGATCATACTACTGATGATACTGATGAAGATAAAAAGATCGATGATGATGATGATGATGATGATGATGTAAGTTCCCAACAACAACAACAACAACAACAATCAGATGATGTTGAAAAAACTGAAAAAATCGAATTGACACCATTACAATTAGTATGGGCGAAATGTCGTGGTTATCCATGGTATCCGGCATTAATTATTGATCCTAAAATGCCTAAAGGTAAAACAAAAAACTTTCTTTTTATTTAATTAAAAACAAAAAATTAAAACTATGTTCTGTTTTGTTATTAACTAAATCAAAACGAATGTGGAAGGGATAGGCTATGCGCATTATATAAATATGTGATGTTGTTTCGATGTTATATCATAGGCCATTAGATTCCTTTCATTTTTCGATTAATCTGTTTGTGTATTTACGTAATTTTATATTATTACAATACCAATAGTGATTACTGTCTTATCATTAAAGGTGAACGTGCATTAATCATAGCCGTGAGCGTTCAGCCTTACGTTGTCGAATTATATAATAGTCGACTAGAAAGCTAAGGAATCATTGATAAGATTTATGTAATTTATTTTAATGTTTAGGATACGTTCACAAGGGCGTGCCAATACCATCACCACCACAAGAAGTATTAGCATTATCAGCAAATTATTCCGAACATGTGTATTTAGTATTATTTTTCGATGCTAAACGTACATGGCAATGGTTGCCAGCTGAAAAATTAGAAATTATGGGTACAAATCAAGAACGTGATGAAGCTAAGGTGTGTCTATTTATTATTATTATTATTATGATGATGATGATGATTATTATTATTACAAATAAATTACTAAATATTTCAGGTGAATGAACCAAGAAAACCAACTGATCGTAAAGCTGTGCGTAAAGCTTATGAACATGCACTACAATATATATCGCAAATTAATTTGAATCCTGATGATAATAATGGTGATGTTTCTTAGTTCTTTTCACTACAAATAAACGTATTTATAAGTTTCTTTTTTTATATATGCATATATCTATATAAATTAGAAATTAAATTAAAATAGGCTATGATTGTTGTGAACGTACGTCGTGGATTGATTGATTGATTGATTGATTTAAGGTTAGAATCAATCATAGCCTACTTTGATTTAAAATATTCTTTTGATTTACCATTTCTTCTTGTTGGTCCTCTATCATTAATTTTCCCATTGTTTAATTGATATCGATATGGTGGAAATGCTAAATTCGTTATATTCGAATAACGATGTTTGATAACAATAAAATCAATAATTGGATTACCTGGTTGCAAACGTATTGTGTGATCTTCATTATTTAAATTTAAATCTGGTAAATAATTTGATGGGTGTATTGTTGTTTCATTTGCTATTTCATTATCATCATCATCATAATCATTATCAGTTTTAATTGATTGAAATAACAACAAAATGATGAAAATTCTTAACATTTTCTTTGTTTCCAAAATAAATTTTATCAAGTGAAAATCGAAACGATGACTGGTTACATACATCGAAAAATTTGTGTCAAGGGCTGTTTAGAAATTATAAATACGATATTAAAAAAAAAACACAATGAGATTGGGTGATAACGAAATGGTTGACATTTTTTTCTGCGAAATAATTTTTGGATAAATTCAAATTCCAATTTTTGAACAAACAAAAGTTAAAAAAAAACAACTAAGTATTCATAAATTATGTATGTGTATTTAATTATATGTTACATAGTCGTGTTGTGTTTTTTTAATATTTTCTTTGTTTAACGGTTTGGTGTTTTTTGTGTTTAAAGGTTTTTATTTGATGACTTAACAGTTTTTTTTCCAATTGATTTCTTCGAATTACTCAAAACCACCAGTGGCGTAACTTTAATCGATTTAATCCATTCAAACTGTATAAGTTGGCAATAGTTGGTGATTTTTGACATTTGTTCTGTCAACAGTCAGTGGTGCCATACGCTTTTAAATCAACATATTAGAAAATAGAAGTCGATATAAAGTAACATAAGTCATATCCACGTATAACGAACGATCGCGAACATTCAGAAAGTGCTTTTGCAATCGCCTGTATTCCACTCAATCAACATTTATTCGTCCCGTCCACACACACACACACATACTACACGAACACAAACGAATGCGCACAAAGAACCAATAATGTTCGGATTGCGTTTGGTTTGCCGTCAACATTGTCTGTACGTTCGTTAGGGTGGAGTTACATTGAGCGAGTCGATTATGATTCGTGTAGTTGAGAGATGGGCGAACAACAACGAACCACTCACCAAACTGACCGTTATTTCGATATGTTAGCTTGTACTCGTTTTGCTCGGCTCGTAGTGTGTTCGTCAACAACGAATAGGCGCGGCTCGCTCGTATATCTCCACCGTTAGATGTAGACAAGGCTTTACATGTTTCTGTAATTATGTCTACGAAACAAATTTGCTTTTACTGATTTCTATTCAAAACAATTTAAAGTCTAATATATACATATACGATTTAGTATGTTCAATCAATATTTTATTAAATCTAACACAAATTGGAATCGATTGTTTAAATAGCCGTTTATTATTGCCATATGGTGTGTTGTTATAACTGAAACAATTGAATTGTTTTATCGCATAAATACGAATTTATTGATCGCAAAACAGTGGCGTAGAAAAATATCGTGTGTATGTATGTGTGGGGGAGAGGGCGTTTAAAACAAAATACGTCGGAACAGTGAAAGCACCCTCTATGTTCGAATGTGAGTGAGTGTGTGTGTGTGTGTGTGTGTGTGTGTGTGTGTGTGTGTGTGTGTGTGTGTCGCGCGCGTCTCTCTCCAATTTAATTTGTACGCGTAAAGCAATCTCCTGGCAGTGTTCGTACGGTGCGCGTACAGTATTTTGCTTAGTGAGCGTTCACCTTTAGAAGTTTTTCTAAATTGATTTTTGCCACATTTAACTCAGAAAAAAACCAAATCCACGCCACTGGTCAATGACAATGTTTGCATCATCACAACCAATTAAAGGAGTAGGAATGAATTTTAATGAGATCAAACTGACCAAAAAAAAATAAAATAAAATAAAATAAAACCACCAATCATTTAGCATCAATCCATTAGTTTCACGTGTTTGGGTAAAATATTGTCCCGAACAAAAAAAAAACAAAAACATGAGATGATAACGAAAATCACTTATTAAATTCGATTACTTGTGAATAGTTTAGAAATTAATTCCGGCGTGTGCAAATGTGCTCGCGTGTGTGTATGTTTGTATATTTATTTTTTTTGATTTGATAATACTAAAACAACAAATCGAAATGGATCCAATTTGGTGAGTTTACATCCAGGCCATTTTTTATTTGGCCTTTTAGCCAAAAAAAATGTTTGAAATTTTCCAAATTAAACATATTTTGACCTTGCCGTGTGTGTCTGTGCAGCTGGGTTTTTTTGCCGAAATAAAGATGTTTATTAATAGAAAAGAGTAATTGAAAAATTTTTTTTGGCTCTCTTCCAAACCTGTCAAAAACAATTAAAGTCTCAATGAAAATTTGTGTTTCTCTAAAATTTCTCTTTTAAATCAATATTTTCCAGTGCCAGTTCCTGTAATTTAAAGTAAGTACTTTTGGAGTGTAGATAAAAAAAAACAACAAACGTTTCATTGATGATTTTACAACTTTCCTTATCAATCTCATTAGTGCCAAACATTTAATCAATCGTCAACAGATCGATGATAAATATTTTGAGATATTGGGCAGTCACACATCATTAACGAAATATGAAAAGCGGAATTTCCGCGCATTTCTACCACAAGTAAGTCTTGGTTTTTCCCGTTGATTGTTTCATTCAATCAAACAAACAAACAAAAAATTGATCAAAATTCCAGTTGTCAGCCGCTTTAATTGCCTCATCATTTTATATCATTGTTGGTGTAACATTAGCATATTCAGCAATTTTCCTACCACAAATGAAAGTCCATCCGGAATTCGAATTGAGTGAAACACAAGGTTCATGGATAGCCAGTATTGTACCATTAACAGTACCAATTGGTACAATATTAGCTGGTTTCTTATCGGACCAATATGGCCGTTTGAATACATTAAAAATGGCCGCCATTCCCAGTATTATAGGTTATACGATCATTGCGTTAAGTACGAATTTTTGGTGGATGATCATTGGACGTATATTTACCGCATTTGCAATTGGTAAATGATCAATAATTGATTTTTGGAATAATGATTTGTTGAATTTGTTTATAGCTTTAGGTTCAGGACCACCAATTGTGTATATTACAGAGATTGCCCGTTCAGATATGCGTGGTTCTTTAATCTCCTTAAATGCCACACTCGCATCATTTGGTAATTATTCTGAATGTCCTTGAATTGTAATGACATCATGACGTCTACCATATCATAACCTATGATTTAGACGCCATGATGTTATTGATGATGACGTCATCATTTAACTGTCATTTGCTATAATACAGGTATGGCTTTAACATTTCTGAAAGGTTGGTTAATGACATGGCGTTCAGTTGCATGGGTAGCTGTCATCTACACAATCATACCATTTGTATTAGTATTTTTTATACCAGAAAGTCCATCATGGTTAATGTCAAAACAACGTACCGATGATGTACGGAAATCATTGAATTGGTTAAATAAAGGACAATCAAAAGAGAATTTTACAGATATACAATTGGCATTATTACAAAAAGAACATGAATTAAAACAATTTGAAATGATTAATAAAAAACAGAAATCATTTAATTTTCATGATTTCTTAAAACCAACCGGTTATAAACCATTATTAATATTAATTGGTATGTTTTTCTTTCAACAATTCTCTGGCATTTTCGTATTTCTATTCTATTCAATCAATTTTTTCCAAGTAAGTATATATTTATATATGGAAATCGTAATGGTGGTGTTACATTGGTGCGTTTGGCGGTGCGTCAAAAATCAAACTCTAGTGACTTCTTACGTCATGAGTATTACAATAAACGTATGCGCTTGACGCACAAGTGTAAACACACCTATGTAAGATATGTAAGATTCGTCTCGAAATAACGGACAATCTACCTTAAATTAAACAGTAATACTATAAAGTTACCGCCATTTGTCACATAAAAATAACCGACACGTTAAGTTGCGAAAAACGTGAAGTAGTGTGCGGAAAAGCATCATTATTGTAAGGCTTATATCGACTATAGCGTAAACGTAATTTAAAGTTTGAGGTTAGGTTTAACACATGCCATACTCGATTTCGTTAACGTGTGTTAGTGGAAGACGTGCGGCAACTAAGAATCGAGACCAATGTTAAATGCAATACTGGTCTTATTTACCTGCTTTTTAAGGGTTTCGAGTATTTTAGCGTAAGTGTGGCGGTAACTTTCTACTGGTAACGCGTTGGTGTTAACGTTTCTAATGCGGATGATTTTTTTATATCTAATCTTACAAATACACGGTAATTATAGAGTTTTGCGTTATTGTAAAAAAAAACGCTAAGTGTGTCTGGACACTTCTATAAGCCAACTTTAGTTTCTAATAAGCGGCGCAATTGTCGCGAGAACGAGAAATAAGACAAAGATGACGAGATAGTATGTTAAATTAGTTGAAATGAGATAAAGAATAAATAGAAACAAAGATGATTACGATTTGTTCCCTCAACAGTTGCGCCATCACATCTAACTTCAATAAGAAGAACCACTCACATTTGAGTAGTGTCCAAGATCTTATTTATAAGATCGTTATTTATTGTGAAGATTTGTTTGGTAATTTTTGTTTTGTTAATTTTTAGGCAGTTGGTACAAGTTTCAATCCGTATATAGCATCAATAGGTATCGGATTAGTCCGTTTATTTATGTCATTATCAAATATGTATTTCTTAAGTCATTTCCGACGTAGACCAACGATGTTATTAAGTAGTTTCGGTATGGGCTTATCGATATTTCTATCAGCATTATTTACACAATTAAATCAAAAAGGTAATAATAATAATAATAATAATAATAATAATAATAATAATAATGACGTTTATCGGACGATCACGATGGAATGGGAATTGCAAAAGTTTCGTTCACCTTCGTAGCTATTCGTTCGTGATCGGTCGATAGATGTAGACGTCGACGCTGAAGTCACATTACGTCACACAGTTCTGGATGGAACGCAACTAACGTTTTATTAATTAATTAAATTTTCGCTATAGGTATAACGAATCAAACATGGATACCAGCTGTATGTTTATTATGTTTTGTATTAACATCAATGATTGGTGTTATACCAATACCATTTACAATGAGTGCTGAATTATTTCCATTAGAAATACGTGGTGTTGCAAATAGTTTAACATTTGCAATTGCAAATTTATTTATGTTTATAACAATACAAACATATCCATTATTAAATCATTTATTAAATGGTATCATTGGTCTACAATATTTTTATACAATATTAATTGTAATTGGTATAATATTTTTATGGATATTCCAACCAGAAACATTCAATACAAAATTAAAAGATATTGAACAGTATTTTAATGAACACACTGTATATTTATTGAAGAAGCAAGAGAAGAAAACTGAAGAGAATTCACAAAAAACTCAATTAAATATATAGAAAAAACAAACAAACAAACAAACCGATTTTTAATTATTACTATGTAAATACATTTCAAACACACCCCGTATAAGTGGACTTTCTCTAGGCTAGTCTAGAGATTCCCCTACTATTATCCTAATCCATCCCCACTACCACCACCACCACCACCACCACTACTAAGTCGCGAAATACAAACATAAAAACATTAAATCAGTCTCTGTTCAAACATTACTTAAGCCACGTTTTTTATTGCAATTTTAAAATCGTTGTTTTATTTAACAATAATAAAAAGAAACAAAAAATAATTATCAAATATATAGATTAATTGATAAGAGTATAAGTGATTGTGTGTCATCAGTAATTGATATTGCACGATTGAATAATAATAGGGGGAGTGGGAGGGGAGGTAGTGTGTGACTTAAGTCAATTAATTGACTTTCAATTGTCGCGAAACGTGGATACCAAACTGATTAATAATTAAAGAAAGACAGACAAAAAAATAAACTATGGATGTAGGGTAAGTTTTTGTTTTGTTAATTAATTAATTAATTAATTAATTAATTGATTGTGTTTGTTTTTTTTGATTTTTTTCCAATTAAATCAATTAACAGAGGTAGTTGCTGTAATGTCAGGTGAGTGTTTTAATTAGTTTTTTTGTTGTTGTATATTTAGCTGAAATCGCGTTATTTTATTGTCGCGTTAATTTAACGCGCAACAAAGATGGAGTATGTGTGTGTGTGCGCTATTATTATAAGATCAAATAGCATTCATACAATTTATTATGATGATTATAACGTTTGTTTTTTTTTAATTAAAACAATTGATTTGTTGGTTAAATTTAAATGGAACTGCGGTTTCACTATTCTCTGGTTTGTTAACTATCTATTAACACAGATCACTAGATTTGTTAAAATGTGACGTGTATATATCTATATAACAAAACAGTGAATAATTGCCAATTTACCCAGATGTTATTTATTTGTCTATTTATTTATTTATGTATTTATTCATTTATTTATAAAAAAACTGGACTTAATTAAACTTCTTTGTATTTTTTTACTTAACTGTTATTTTATCGTACATTATTTATCAAACTGTTTAAAATTATCGCATAATTTTTATTATTACAATCGGATGTGTTTCTATTTATCCTTGAGATAGATGTTGTCAATTTTATTGAAAAAAAAAATTTCATGGTTCATTTTATTTGATCAATAATGCCATAATAATAATAATAATAATAATAATAATAATAATAATAATAATCAGGGTTGTGAAGAGAGATTCGCTTCCTGCCTTCTCGCATCCCTCCTCACACTAGATTGTTTTTTATGGAGAACATAAAGTTACTCAGGACGATCAAGGACCCGGGGAATATACAAGAGTCCACTTGTAATTGTTATTAGTTAAAACAGTAAAAAATGATGTATTAAATGGCCGGTTATTCGTCATATTTTAATCGTACACATAGATTTGATTGTTGCTTAACTCAACTACAATCATTACTTAAAGCACACAATCTTTCGATCAGTGACGTGCTCCTTCAATTAACCACTAACTCTCTTAAGCCACACTTAAATTCAACTGTTATTCGATTTATTGAAGTACGTAAGTTGTTTTTAGTTTAGATTGAGGACTATTTAGTTGTTCGTTTATATAGAATTGAGCGCTGTTTTTTTTTATGGAGAACATAAAGCTACTCAGGACGATCAAGGACCCGGGGAATTCTCGCCCCCCCCCTCCCCTCCGTCTTACCGTTCAGTCAACTGTATTCTTGTTGTTTACACATTAAGGAATTTCCTAATTGACGGGTGATCGAAATTATTTTTTATCCGCAATAAAAACGACAGGATAAATTTAATCTTGGAATAAATACAAAATAACATCGGATTGCACCAATGTTTGTTGAATTTTAACTACGAATAAGTTAACGATTAATTAACTTTAATTTAATGATTATCATTATAGATAATTAATATAATTGATATTATTGATAAAGTTGACAATCGATCTTGAATGTTTTTTTTTATCGTTTAAGTAATATTGAGACTGAGATTACTTGAAAAGTAATCTAAATAGAAAATGTTGTGCAAACATCAGATAAATTTAACTTGTAGTTATCTAACCGACTGTTAACTATTTAACTGATATTGATGAAATCAACATTCAAACGTCCGTTTTTTTTTATAAAACGATTATTATTAACAGTTAGTTAAACTATTGTTGGTGAAATCCAAATAAGTTTATTGAGTACCGATAATTCGTTACAATTAATCTACAGTTAAAAATGCACATAACTGTTTTTTTTGCTGTGATAGTTTAATTGAAGCAGTTGATTAATAATGATTAAATTTAACCTCTAGTTTGTGATCAATAACAAATTAATCGACACTTAAATTTAACGGCCAATTAACTATATCCAAATGTTTGTTAATTGTTGAATTGTTTTTTCGTTGAATTAAATACAGTTTAATTTACGATTATTGTTGCCAATTTAAAGTTTGCTAAATAAAAAAAAACAATTCACAGTTAAATAAAAGACAAATTTAAAAGTGTTTTAATTGTTTGTTAAATTCTAATTTCTAGTTAAAACTTATACAAGTGTCAATTTGTAATTGTTATTAGTTAAAGCAGTAATTAATGGCCGGTTATTCGTCACATTTTAATCGTACAAATAGATTTGAGTGTCGCTTAACTCAACGCCAATCATCAAGGATTTGTGATAAATCATCGGCCATTACTTAAAACACAATCTTTCGATCAGTGATGTGTTCTTTCAATTAACCACTAACTCTCTTAAGCCACACTCAAATTCAACTGTTATTCGTTTTAGTCAAGTACATTGTTGGTTTTAGTTTAGATTGAGGGCTAGTTCTTCGTTTATATAGAATTGAGCGTTGCTTAAATCACACACTTAATCTGTTTGAATTGTGTGTTGACGATGAACCGGCCCCCCTCAAAACGATGTATAAATTAATTCTTCTTTTATTGATTTTCAACAGCATCTTGGAGAATAATAAAAAAATTGAACAAGAAAGGAAACGTGATGCCGAATTACAAGAGATTTTATGTAGCACAAAATCAATAAGTTTCTATGACAGTCGTACATTTAATAAAACATTAATACCACAAGTATTTCTATTTAGTTTATTGGTTTATTTATTAATTTATTTATTAATAATAAAATGTCGTAGATATTAGCATCATCAATTGCTGCATTATTTCATATAGTTGTTGGTATCTCATTAGCTTATTCGGCCATTTTATTGCCGCAATTAAATGATGATAATACTGATCTGAAAATAACACGACAACAAGGCAATTGGATTGGTAAAAAAATCAATTACAACCTGTATATTTAATTAATTAATTAATTAATTAATTATAAAATTTTAGCCAGTGTAATAACAATTACAATACCAATTGGTGGTATGACTTGTGGTTTTTTAATGGACAGTTATGGTCGTTTAAATACAATTAAATTATCAATGATACCAGCCGTTATCGGTTGGATAACAATAGCAACCGCTAATAGTGTATGGGCATTGATTATTGGTAGAATTATAACCGGCATTGCAGCAGGTATGATTTTGTCGTTTGTTTTTTTTTATTAATACCCCGGTTTCTGAACGATTAGATAACTTTGCCGTTCGGTAATTTGCCGTTACTTCGACTAACTCTCGAATTGGCGCACGAACACACACGAAATTTATTGATAGTATAATCGCCATCTTGTGGCAGTTTCATAAAACAAAAACTTGATTCCTATTATCGAATCGATAAGAAACAGGGCATTAATTTAAATCATTCGATAAATTCAAATAATACATAATTCCAGCATGGGGTACAAGTCCAGCTATGGTTTATATAACGGAAATTGCTAGAGCTGATATGAGAGGTTCATTAATATCATTTGCACCAGCTTATACATCTTTAGGTAATGTATATACATATGGGATATCGATTATCCGAACTATTATTGCACTACTGCAATCATTACTGTATTTGGATGTACGGGATTCGATTGGTCTTTCGTGTTAGTCTTCCGGGTACTGCGACCACAATGAATTTGTTTTTCTTAATCCCTCATCAATTGATATGCCAAAAAATTTATGTTTCTTGGAAAGTCAATTATCTCTCTTGAGGCACTTTTTGCTCACTTCAGTAGGTGACAAGGTCACTCGTGCCCAAATTAGGTAGCCTTATGCGAATCGAAACATATGTACTCGGAGGTTTCATCATCCAGTCCACATAGTCTCACTGTCTAGTTTGCTCAATTTTTTGAGATAGTATCTAACTGGGCGGCAATGCCTTAGGCTGAGAAACTTTCTAGCATTCTTTGGCGCATAGTTGACAATCTTTATACCTAGATTTCCTCCTGCCTTCTATGGGTCTTGTTGTTAGCCCACAGAATGGCTCCGGATCTATGGGTAGAGAGCCAGCAAATCCCTGATGTCCTGCCACTCATGCAAAAGTAAGTTTATTGCCCCTTGCCAGGTGTTTCTAGCAGAGTTTTGCTATGACTCATCCAGCGTTTCTATAATCACAACAAAATGGAAATTAGTTTAGATAATCGATTTAATTTATTATAATACAATAGAGTAGTAGTAGGCCATTTATAACCTTCAATATAAAAAAATTATAATTGTGCAAATAAATTCCTGACCAAAAGGTTAAAACCATAAATATTGACATAATCATCATCATTATCTTATCATAATAATAGTCAATGCCAAATTTGATTTGTAATTCAATCGATTCAATGATATTGTTGTGTGTCCAATGGTATCATGATTTTCGAATAACAAATGAAACATCACCGCCTACGTACTTGATTATAATATAATTGTTGTAGGTTTTGTTTTGGCCTATTTAGAAGGATGGTTGATGAATTGGCGTACAGTAGCATGGATATGTAATATTTATGTTATTCTAACATTTTTATTAATATTTTTAATACCGGAAAGTCCGGCATGGTTAATAACAAAACAACGTAATGAGCAAGCTAGAAAAGCATTAATATGGTTTAATAAATACCAACCACAACCGGAGAATAAGGTAATCTCTCCAGTTCTCTCCAGTTCTCTCCAGTCCTCTCTAGTCCTCTCTAGTCCTCTCTAATCCTCTCTAATCCTCTCCAATCCTCTCTAGTTCTCTCTAGTCTTTTCCAGTCCTCTCCAGTCCTCGCCAATTCTCTCCAGTCCTCTCTAGCCCTCTTCAGTCCTCTCCAGTCCTCTCTAGTCCTCTTCAGTCCTCTTCAGTCCTCTCTAGTCCTCTTCAGTCCACTCCTGTCCTCTCCAGTCCTCTCCAGTCCTCTCCAGTCCTCTCCAGTACTCTCTAATCCTCTCTAATCCTCTCTAGTTTTCTGTAATCTTCTCCAATCCTCTCTAGTTCTCTCCAGTTCTCTCCAGTCCTCTCTAGTCCTCTTCAGTCTTCTCTAATCCTTTCCAGTCCTCTCCAGTTCTCTCCATTCCTCTCTAGTCCTCTCTAATCCTCTCCAGTCTTCTCTAGTCCTCTTCAGTCCTCTCCTGTCCTCTCCAGTCCTCTCCAGTACTCTCTAATCCTCTCTAATCCGCTCTAGTTCTCTCTAATCTTCTCCAATCCTCTCTAGTTCTCTCTAGTCTTTTCCAGTCCTCTCCAGTCCTCTCCAGTTCTCTCCAGTCCTCTCTAGTCCTCTTCAGTCCTCTCTAATCCTTTCCAGTCGTCTCCAGTCCTGTCCAGTCCTCTCTAGTCCTCTCTAGTCTTCTGTAGTCTTCTCTAGTCTTCTCTAGTCTTCTCTAGTCTTCTCTAGTCCTCTCTAGTCCTCTTCAGTCCTCTTCAGTCCTCTCCAGTGGTCTCCAGTCGTCTCCAGTCCTCTCCATTCCTCTCTAGTCCTCTCTAATCCTCTCTAGTTCTCTCTAGTCTTCTCCAGTCCTCTCCAGTCCTCTCTAATCCTCTCCAGTCTTCTCTAGTCCTCTTCAGTCCTCTCCTGTCCTCTCCAGTACTCTCTAATCCTCTCTAATCCGCTCTAGTTCTCTCTAATCTTCTCCAATCCTCTCTAGTTCTCTCTAGTCTTTTCCAGTCCTCTCCAGTCCTCTCCAGTTCTCTCCAGTCCTCTCTAGTCCTCTTCAGTCCTCTCTAATCCTTTCCAGTCGTCTCCAGTCCAGTCCAGTCCTCTCTAGTCCTCTCTAGTCTTCTGTAGTCTTCTCTAGTCTTCTCTAGTCTTCTCTAGTCCTCTCTAGTCCTCTTCAGTCCTCTCCAGTGGTCTCCAGTCGTCTCCAGTCCTCTCCATTCCTCTCTAGTCCTCTCTAATCCTCTCTAGTTCTCTCTAGTCTTCTCCAGTCCTCTCCAGTCCTCTCTAGTCCTCTCCAGTTCTCTGGTCTCCAGTCCTCTCCTCTCCAGTCCTCTGCCCTCCTCTTCTCTTCTCCCCTTTCCTCTGCCCTCCTCTCTCTACTCCCCTCTCCTCTGCCCTCCTCTCCTCTTCTCCCCTCTCCTCTGCCCTCCTCTTCTCTTCTCCACTCTCCTCTGCCCTCCTCTTCTCTTCTCCCCTCTCCTCTACCCTCCTCTTCTCTTCTCCCATCTCGTCTGTCCTCCTCTTCCTCCGTCACCACCCCTCTCGCTCTCTTTAATTCTACTAATTTTGCTATAATTAATGAATTCTAGTCACAAACATTTGCCGAATTACATTTATCAATAATGATAAATGAATTTAATGAGAAGCAACAATTGAATCAATTTGATAAAGGATTCCATGCGAAATTAAAAGAATTCTTAAAGCCAACCGGTTACAAACCGTTGTTAATATTGTTGGGTTTGTTTGTATTCCAACAATTTTCAGGCATTTACATAACACTATTCTATTCAATCACATTCTTCCAGGTAAGTCCGTATTGTTATCAGTAGATTTAAATGAATTTATTGCTGTAATGTTGGTATTTTATCCAATGTTGTTTATTTGTTTTTTTTTTGGAAAAATCGAGTAGTCGTGATTGGTTGATGATTTGTCAAATGTCGTCACTATATCGATTGTAGTGATTGGTTGATTAGAAATTTGTATCGCGCCTACTCTGTTTTTCCATATGTGTGTGTTTCTAGTCTTTTTTCAGTGTTTTTTTTTCCCTGTTGTATATTGTTAATGTTTTAAACTTTTTTTTTGTTTTTTTCTCTCCTCCCCCTGTATTTTTTGGGGGATTTCTATAGGAAGTAGGCAGCAATATAGATCCATATTTCACATCAATTTTAATTGGTGGTGTACGTTTTATAATGTCAATTGTCAATACATATATGTTACGTAGATTTTGTCGACGTACATTAATTATTTATGGTAGTGGTGCAATGTCAATATGTATGTTCATATCAGGTTTATATACATATTGGATACAAATTAATTATACAAAATTATATTGGATACCAATAATATCAATATTATTATATGTTATAACATCAATGATTGGTTTATTATCAATACCATGGACAATGACAGCTGAATTATTTCCAATTGAAATACGTGGTTTAGCACATAGTATTGTTTATAGTTCAGCATATTTTATTATGTTTATATCAATACAGAATTATAATTTATTGAAAGATTTATTTCATGGTGTTGCTGGTCTACAATGGTTTTTTGCTTGTATATCATTAGGTGGTTTATTGTATTCGTATGTTTTATTGCCAGAGACGCATGGTGTTCGTTTGAAAGACATACAAGAATATTTCAAATATAATTGTTGTTATATTGGTGGTATCAATAATAGCAATACAAATATAGAACAACAACAACAACAACAACAACAACAACAAAAACAACAGGAGAAATTAATTAATAATAATATTGTATGATGATGTTATTATTATGATTATTATTAGAAGAAATTTATAGAAAATTTGTGATAAATTAACAACAAATTAATTAATTGATTGATTAATTCATTCATTAATTAGAAGAATGACATGTGAAAGTCCCTAGTCTTCATTTATTTTTTTTGTCATTTTTATTATCTATTAAATAGATATTGAAAGTATTTTTTTGTTTTTTTTTGTCAATTTGTATTTGAAATTTCCCGCTACTATAACAATAGTGACATCTTATCATATTTACTAGCTAAAATTTATGTTGGCTACAGTGATTTAGAAGCCTTAATCATATGTACCTCTCTGTTTGTTACATAGTAATCGTAATATAACGTATCGCATCGATGTACGTATGCGCAGAACATACATACGTATGTCGAGTATAAGATCGGCAATGTGGAATATTAAGGTTGTCGCACATTGTTTTATTATATCGTCGTTGTTGTTGTTGTTTTCAGTTATTTTTTCAATTTTGAACAAGATGACGTTATTAATTAAAATTAGACTTGACACTACGATACTAAAGGAATTGCTAGTATGTGTTCGTTATTGAAGCCAACTTTAGTTCCTAATAAGTGGCGCGATTGTCGAGAGAACGACAATTCAGACAAAGATGACTTGGTGATATGAGATAAAACATACAAAACAAAGATGACTATTATGATATGATCTTTTTCTAATTTATATTTTCATCTTTGTCTTACCAATGTTAATATATGTTCGTTCAACAGTTGCACCACCACATCTAACTACAATAAGAATTACCCCCACTTTTTGGTAGTGTGACGACTTGTCGTTTGAGAGGGTAGCGACGAAGAGACATCATTGATCATGGCTGTGTGCTTTACAGTTTCACGTGATACTTTTGGTGTTGATAACGTATGTTATTCAAAAAGCCATTTGTGCAACCGTACACTTCAACATTGATAATTTCGTAAGTCTTATTGAATTAATTTATAAACAAAAACCTACTCATATACGGATTGGTGAACGCAGTCCGCAAATTTTGAACTACACACCATCTAGTAACGATGTACCAAAACTACTGTATGAGTTACACAAAATTCCAATAGATGGCCACATCAGTCACCAGTGTTAATTGTAGCACTACCACTACAAAATTTCCACGTAAAAACATAATTATCACAATTATTGATAATAATAATGACAAAAACAAATTTCTGTCTTTAACTAATCATCATTCGAAAAATATTTTCGTCAATTAATCATTATACAGAAAAACAAATTATCGTAAAAATAATCAATTATTGGCGCCAATTAGAATTTGAATTCTAACACACTGAATGTGTGATTTAAAGATCCCTACAAACATTTCTAAACATACAAATGATTGGTTATTAAATTTCGCACACTTGCTTATGATTGGCTACAATCGACAGTTAAATTAAACTACAGTTTAGTTATCGATCTGTTTATTAATCTTTACATTGATTGATTCAAACAAATTAACAATTGATTAATTCACCGACTGCTTTAATTGTCAATTCATGTATCTGGAATTGTTTAGAATTAATTAAAAGTATTCAAAAAAAAACAACAAATATCTGCAGTTTTTATACTTGAACTTGCGGTGGTGTTGATAAAATATAAACAACAGCATCTGCAATATCATCTGGTGATAACATTGGTTGTTCCTTCATAAATAGCCTCATTTCTTCTGTCAAATCCGGATTGATTGTGATCATTTCAGTGTTAACTAAACCCGGACTAATACTCTAAAAAAATCATTGAAATCGTCACTTTTTTTTGGTGTTTCTCATACAAACAATTCAAACATTTACAGTGATTTTAATTTTGGTATCAAGTTCACGTAATTCCTGACGTATACCTTCTGTTAATGCAGTAATTGCATATTTCGTACTACCATATAAGGCACGTTGTCCATTATTTGGTAGATTATGTCCAGCAATACTATTCACATGGATAATATGACCATTAAAACAATTCTGTTTCATCAATTTAATTGTCTCTTTTGTTATAATCAATAATGCTAATAGATTTACATTTAATGTATCTGCCATATCTTGATTGGTTAAATTAATTAAATGGCCACCTTTCAAAATGGCCGCATTATTAATTAATATATGTACAAAATTGAATTGTTCTTTTAACCAATTGAATAATCGCACAATATCATCTTGTTTTGTTAAATCAACTTTGATTGGATATAATCTACCTTTAGCATTCTCTAATTGTTTTGATTGGTCGATGATGCGTTCGATACGACGGGCCACACCCACCACCTGTTTGTATACAAACGAATTGAGACAAATCGAAATGTGTTGCGAATTAACCACTCACATGAACACCTTCTTGGACTAATCGATGGATAATTGCGGCACCAATACCGGAACTAGCACCAGTCACTAGTGCCACTTTACCAACCCAACGATCCATTGTTGTTAGACAAGTTTCTTTGTTGAAAATTCGTTGCAAAATAACGATCAGATGAATATTGTCGACTATTTTTATAATCAATTGAGAACTTCCTGTATACAGAAATATTCAATAAAAATTGCAAATATGTCCATGAAGATTTATCTAAATTTCATGGTGAATTAATGGAGGTTTTGTTGGATTTCTTAGAAATTACGAGTGAAATCGTTATTTTCAATTGAAATAAATTGGAAAATAATAATGAAAACGGTAAAGGTGCTTGCTGCGATGAATCAACCTGTACATATGCCACTTATAAAACAATGGAACTAAGTGTAGCCCACTTGGGTATATTATCGGATATTCACCTATTTCGTTGCATTTTTAACAATAATTATGCACAAATTGATGTTGTTGGCCTCTTTTTTTATCAATAATAGACAACTTCCTGTATACAAAAAACATTTGATAAAAATTGCAATAATTCAATGGAATATTATCTATATTCCATTCAGTGGTAAACAAATGAAGGTTTTATTGGATTATTTAGCAATAATAATCGCAATTTTCTATTTAAATAAATTGGAAAATAATAAAATACAACAAAGGTGCTTGCTGCAATGAATTAACCTGTATATATCACACTTACAAAACAATTGAACTATTTGTAGCCCACATTTTCTCCTATAGGAAATTACTCGATTTTATTACATTATTAACAATAGGTATTTCTATTAAATAATTATTGTTTTTTTTTAATCGTATTTCTCGATTTTTATTAGTAATATCAATGAATATTTGTAAATGGCAAACAGACTAATTGTCGCTCGGCCAACAATGTAACCTAACTTTTTTATTAATCTTTTTACGACAATTTAAATCAATTGTTGTGATTATTTATGGTATTATTTATCTAATTAATTAATAAATCATCTTGTTTGTTGGTGTTTTTGTTGTTTATCTGGCATTGAAAAAAAAAGTCCAGATATAAGAGGTTATGTTTGATAATTCGTTTTTTTTTTAATAACTATATATACACGTAGAAAATTAACATTTTACTTAAGTAACATTTGACTTAAGTAGGTTATAACTGTATAAGTCGTAACGGAGAAATGGCGTCTCAATCAGAATTTTCCAGTATCGAAGAAATTCTACAGAAACTACCACCGGGTGATGGACAAGCCATCAAAAATGTCCTCTATGGTAAAGAGGTGTCGTAAGTTGTGTTTTTAGAATTAATTAATGAATTAATTCATCAATCAATTGATTTTCGTATTTGTGTAGTTGTTTGGATCTAGCCGAGGATGCCCAACAATTAGCTGATAAGAATGATATTGAATTGAAATCGTGTTGTTTCCATGCGAAATCAGAACAATTACGTCCACCACGTATTGTTCGTGTTGGTTTATTTCAACATAAATTACCATTACCACCGGTAACACCAATCAAACAACAACGTGATGCTTTATTTGCATTGGCCGGGCATGCATTGGAGATTGCATCGAAAGCTGGTGTTAATGTCTTCTGTTTCCAGGAAGCTTGGAGTTAATTCCAATGATGATACCCATATGAAATCACTAAATAATTGTTGTTGTTTATTTTTTTTTTAAGATATGCCATTCGCTTTCTGTACCCGTGAAAAATTACCATGGTGCGAATATGCTGAATCAGCTGAAAATGGTCCAACTGTACAATATTTAAAAGAAGTAATCATCATCAATCATTGATCACAAAATAACACAAACTAACAATCATGTTACAGTTGGCTCAACGTTATAATATGGTGATCATCTCCCCAATTTTAGAACGTGATGAACTCCATTGTGATACAATTTGGAATACAGCTGTGATCATCGATAATTACGGTGATTATTTGGGGAAACATCGCAAGAATCATATACCGCGTGTTGCTGATTTCAATGAGTCCACATATTATTTTGAAGGCAATACCGGACATCCGGTCTTCCAAGTATCATCACAATCATTTTTTTGTAATTGGATAATATGTGATTGGATGGTGTTTTTTTTTGTAGACGGAATTCGGGCGTATTGCTGTTAATATTTGTTATGGTCGTCATCATCCATTAAATTGGTTAATGTTTGGTATAAATGGTGCTGAGATTGTTTTCAATCCATCAGCAACAATTGGTGAATTAAGTGAACCATTATGGGGTGTTGAAGCACGTAGTGCTGCCGTTGCAAATGGTTATTTTACATGTCCAATCAATCGTGTTGGTACTGAATTATTCCCAAATGAATTCACATCCGGTAATGGCCAACCAGGTCATCATGATTTCGGACATTTCTATGGTTCCAGTTATGTTACCGCACCCAATGGTTGTCGATCTGAGGTAATTGATTGTATTCATTTGACCAATCAAACTAGCGTAGAATTGGCGCGTTTTTATTCGATCAATTCCGATTGGTTATTAGATGCACCAATTGAATTTCGTTTTGTGTTTTTAGGGCCTATCACGTACCAAAACCGGTTTATTGGTTGCTGAATTCGATTTGAATTTGTGTCGACAAGTTAAAGATGTCTGGTGTCTTCAGGTATGTGTTAAATTGAATCAAAACTGTGTTCTTTTTTATTTATTTTTGTAATTTTTAGATGACACAACGTTTAGATTTGTATGCGAAATTATTAAATGAAACAATCAAACCGGATTATCAACCGCAAATAATTAAAAAATAAATTTATCTTTTGTATATGATAACAGATAATCGATTTTCTTTATAGATTGTTGGATTTTTTTCGTTTCAATCATTTTCCATTGTGGGAAATGATCATTTGGGAATAGTTTGTTGAATTTTTTCGCTTCATTTTTTTTATTATTATTACTATTGTGTAAACTATTGATGAATATGTGTTTAATATCAGATAATGCTGCTAATATATAGAATTTCTTTTCATTATTATTTGGACCTTTTAATAATTTCTCCACATCTTCACTGATTAAACTGAAATTCTCCTTATCGGCGGTAATCCAATCACTCTACAAAAAAATAAATTTGAATTAAAACAATTGTAGGAAATTACTCAAAAAAACTCACATCAACACATTGTAGTTCTACAGATTTAATTGCTGTTTCATAATCGTTAAAATTTTGATTGATTTTCAACGTTAACGATAAATTAATGATACAACTAGTTGTTTCATTAAAAAACTCATAATGTTCACCATTAAAATAACGTGTTGTAAATACATATGATGCTAATAAATTAATTAAATTATAATAAACACAAGTTGATGGTTGTTTTTGTGTTAATTGAATAAAATCATCGATTTCATATAATTTTGGACAATTCTGTTTGAAATCATTCAATTTTTGTTGATCGAATTCAACAATTAATTTCTCATTATATAACCACCATGGTTGCCAATTTGGTATTAATTTTGTTATATTATCCGATTGTAAGAAATTGATGAAATCTTGTTGTTCGGTTTTTGTTAATTTCATCCATATTTCATCTGAATTATTCAAATCAATACCATTTAAACGTTGTTCTAAATCATCAATATCAGCATCTGTATCATCATCATCATCGTCGTCTGAATCTAGATTTGCGTTATTTATATCGAGATTTTCATGATTGCGTTTCAATATCTCCAAAATTGTTTGTTGATCATAATCGTCGTTATTTAACAATTCCTCTTTGATGCATGATTTATAGAATTCTTCAGAACAATTTAAATGTTGCTGTGATTGATAACAATTAACCGAACAATAGTGAATATTACAACGGGGACATGAATAACGAGCCAAACCATTGAGACAACTAAAACATAATAACGACAAAACAATCAACAATAATACGATTATTAACACAATTACCAACATTTTACACGTATTATTATCGTCTAATTCAACAATTTGTAATGATGATGCCATTATTTATTTGAATTCACAAATTAACAAACATATAAACGAACATAACCTAGAAAATTCGTTAGAATCAATAACCACCAGAACTAATTAATAAATTATCGGTAATTACCTGCAAATCGACTAATTTACACTCAATCTGTAATTAATTAATGAATTAATTACGTTAATTACAAATTTTACTGGACTACTAAATATTTATTTTGATCAATAAGTGCTACCAATCGTATTTGAGAAAATCACAAATATCCCTAGAATTATTCAGGAAATGCCATCAAATTAATCAAATATTGACTAAAATCTACTAAAACATAAACAAAGATTGTTGTTAACGCAATTTCAACATAAAAAAATGTATTCGTTAATCAAAATAACGACATATTAATATTGCAAGATTAATTTTCGTCGATTGGCAACATTGTGTAAATATAACCAAAAAGAATCACCATCATTAATAATTCACAATTAACAAAATAATCTAATTAACAATAATTTACGTGCAAATTATTTAATGAAAATGTGCTCAAATATTTCGTTAATTTGTAATTTGTCTTATTAATTGCTTATTTTATTGACAAGTACTGCCAACAGATGTGAGAAATGGACCAAATATCCCTAAAATCAGTCAAGATTAATCCAGAAATTAATTTAAAACGTGATATTTTGATCAAATTAACACGAATAATAATCAAATTAGCGATAATTAAATAAAATTTCAACGATTAATAATTTTTTAATTACCACCAGTTTATTGGTTTAGTAAAATTTGGTTTCTATCGATTGGCAACTATGTTATTAACCTATAAATTGTTGATTATTAGTAATTAACTAATTAATTAATATTTGTTATGTGTAACATTCCAAATTGTGATAATTAAAATAATAAGAATGTGTTCGAATAAATCATGGGAATGTTCGTGGTCCATGGAACAAATGATTGAGAATTCCAACAATTGGAGTCTGGCCGGTGATGTTGCACTATTGAATTCACTTCAACAATTTGCTGATGTACCCCAAATCTTAATCAAATCTATCAAATTATTAATTAGTTTTTGTAGAAATTATTAGAAAAAACCCAAACAACAAATAATAATATTGAAGATTTAACCAATAATTTAGCAGAAACGAATTTAGAATTGAATATTGCACAAAATCGTTTTCAAAGTTTACGTAATACGCAATTCATTGAAAGTCGTGTATATGATGATGATGATGATGATAATGATGGAACATTATCACAAATCAATCAAGAACCAAAAACGGTTATCTATAAATACAAGAAATCTTCTAACATAACCTAATTTTCTGTTGTTGTTCATTTAGATTGAAGATAGAGATGAAGATCATACAGATGAAATCACAACAGCTATATCGTGTGGTTTAGATGTTTTAGATCGATATTTTGATAAAATCGAAGTTACAATTAGTGATAGTGAAGATGATGAATTACCAAGGTATAGACATAACCTCAAATTATTACCGATATATTCATAAATCTATAGATATATATTTCTAGTTATGTATTAAGACCAAAAGATTTGTATATTGATCGTCAATTACCGTATATTATTGGTACAGATGAATGGCATAGAAAATGGCATGTTGGTTTAGAAGATTCAAGTGATGAAAGTGATACAGAGAAAATCTCTGATAATTATAGTGAAACCGATTCAGAATCTACCGATTTACAATTAACATTCGACCGTTCACAGGTATTAATTGAACGCACATACACACATAAACACACACACACTTTATAATAACAGGAGTGGGCGAAGAGTAGAGCCGAAAGCGGTTCAGATCTCGGCCGACAACAACGCTAATAGTCTTGAGTGAATGCACGCTAAATCCACAATTCGCTCCACTGTTTGCACTGTCTTGTTTAACAAAAAAAAAACTGTTAATTTAACGAATTCCACATAAATTTTCTGATCCTTCGAGCCGGATCTAACGGTATATTGGTATCTACTAAAACACATAATTTTTGCACTTCAAAAACTGTTTTCTAATGGGAATTTTGTTGGGTTTGTTCCAGATTAAATCTGATACAAGTTCGGAATTAGATTTTTCTAAACGTGACTTAATTAATAACAATAATAAACAACAATTAATTAATGATGATGATGATGTTCAAAGTAGTGGTGAAGAAACAAAAACATTACCAACGAATTTTGCACAACAATTAACTGAGAAACTCGATCATATTGTAAGTAGAATCGATGTACCGGAAATTGTACCTAGAACGGAAGTTAATACACGACCATTACAGAAAGTACCACCATCGAAAACATACAGTAAGTCATTATTGTTAACTTGATTTTGATAACAATTTAATTGAACCAATCAAATAGATGATGTATTCTTTGATGAACCACCACCGTTAGATGATGTTCCTGTTACTAAAACTGGATTATTCTCTAGTAGTGGTGGATTATTTGATGATGATGATGATGATGATGATGATTTATGGTCATCATCAAAATCAAATCAAATGCCACGTCAGCAATTGAATGATAATAAAACAAATGATCATCAAAGAGGATTATTTGATCATAACAGCAGTGATGATGATTTTGGTATTTTTAAAACAGAACAAAATCCATCTAAATCTCAATTACCTGTTCTTAATGAAGAACCACCACCTGCCCAAGAAGGGCGCAAGGTAACAACTGTGGATGGTCGCTTTTTTTCGTTCTTCAATAATTTGTAAACCATTCCAGAAACTTGTTGGTGGAGTTCCAATTTTTGGCAATAATAATGACTTGTTTAATCAAAAACAATTGAAACACCATGAAGATACAGATGAAGATAAGGCAATCAAACAGAATATCGATGATAATGATAAGAAACCAATGAAGAACATTACTCTCTTTGATGATGATGATGATAACGATTTGTTTAAAGATGATTTATTTTCTAATGACATAACCTCAAAGAAATTCACATCAAATTTATTTAATGATGATAATGATTTATTTATAGAAAAACAATCAGAAAATGAAATATTAGAACATCCAGATAATGGAAATTCAATTAATACAGTTAAAAGTATGAGTTTTTATTATTATCATTATTTTATTGAAACATAACCTCATTTTTATACCGATGATGATTTTTTTTCATAGGTAATGATGATTCATTGAAATTATTTGATACATCAATATCATCGATTGATGATCATCTTTTTAATGATTTCCCAAACGTTGAAAATCAACAAATACCTAATAAAAAAGATGATATAACCTCGAAATTATCTACAATTAAATTATTTGATTCTGATGATAATGATGATGATGATTTATTTAAATTAAATGTTGATACGAATGATGGTCTATTTGATCCTACACCACCTCTTGATAATATTGTGAATGATAATAATGATGATGATGATGATTGGGAAACTAAACCTGATGGTGATGATTATTATCAAAATACGAAAATTCAATCCAAGAGTCTTTTCGATGATGATGATATCAATCCTGATTTACATCAAAAACAATCTTTAAGGTAATTGACATATCGGTATAAAAGTGAGGTTATGTTGATGATTTTGTTTTTTTTTAGTCATCATAGTATTCTTGATGATACTCCGCCTGTACTAGAAGAAATTGATAATAAATTGGTTATTAATGATAATGATCGGAAAGAGGTTAGGACAGATGAAATACAGAGCCCCCGGTAAACTTAAACATAATAATCTCAACATTAATGTGGCTGCATTAATACCAGGTGCTGTTGCACCATTAAAACGGCGAGAAATTCCCGAAATTCCAACTAAAACTGATAATATGATTATATCATCATTGATTGAGGTTAAGAATAGTGATGTATTAGAAAATGAAACGATTGATACTACAGATCACGTTGAAGTTTTACAAAGTGTTACAAAGGTCTATTATTGTTATTATTATTAACAGCTTGATAGTTTATCGGTTGATATTTGAAGTTCTGTTGTTGTAGGATCGTGCAAAATTACCATTAAATCGTCGTCCATCAACTAGACGTGGACGTAAAGCTGCGTTAAGAACATCATCAAAAGATTTCAAATTACAAGATAATCTTGATGATGATGATGATAATAATGAAATTGAGGTTAACACTAATGAAATTCTCAATCAAGAAACTAATAATAATACAGATTTATTTCATAATAAAACCAAATCATCCAATGATAATTTCGATGATTTATTCAAAGATGTTGGAGAGATGATGAAAGTTGATCGATCAAAATTTGAGGTTAAATCTCCAAAAATCGATGATAATAATCCAATAAAATATGATAAAAAAACGAAAGGTCTATTTGATGATGATGATGATAATTCAGATAGTGAATTGTTTGCAACGAAAAAATTGACGATTCCTCAAAAACCAACAAAATCATTATTTGATGATGATTTAGATGATGATGATGATGATGACATCTTTAAAACGACAACTAATCATTCAAAAAGTAAGTTAGACTTGTTCTGAATGTTGAAGTACAATCGATTCTGTGGGGTGCCACAATCATTTGAAAATTGAGATTAGCTAATGCGATTATTATGCAAAAAAAAACGGTCTTTTTTAAACGAAAATCCTGTTTTTGTAAAAGAAATAATAGCAGTGCTGAAGTGATATTTCACTTTCGCCGTCGTACTTCAACATCCAAAACAATTCTAATTAATAATTTTTAAAAACACGCGCTAATAATTGAACTGCCAATCAAAAATTATTGGTGGGAAAGGCTGCGAATTTATATGTCATTGGTTACATATCGACCAATCACACAATATTCAACACGTATGATTGGTTGGCTAAAAGGCGCGTTATTTGAAAGAAAAAAACAAATCTTTGTTGCAGAATCGGAAATTAAAGTAGCATCAGAACGGAAATTGATGAAATCCACAAATAATAGTGGTATAAAAAAATTAGATCCCAGTCAACCAGATGATGATCCATTGGGTATATTGAATTTAAATGAAAATTAATTGATTTTCCTATAGCAAACATTTATTTTTCGTGTGGTGATTGATAATATTTAACAAACAAATCTATAAACAAACGAAAGAAAAAATCACACTAATTATAGGGCGAAATTGCCCTAAAAACTATTATCACCTACCGAGATGGTTTTTTTTTATATACATATACAAAATCGTTATACATATAGATACATATATGTATTTATATACAGGACTGTAGCAACAAAATTAAAAAAAAATAGGATAATTATCATCAAAATACTTTTCAATACAAATTGTAGGAATGGTTGTAATTAAAACTAGGAAAAAAGAAGGAAATACACTTAAAAACAAATGACTATTATTGTTTTTGTTTTTTTTTGTTTTGGTTCTAATCCTTGGCCAACTTTGTTGTTTTCTTCTTATGTATACGTTTATGATAATTTTGTGCTAATGCATTAATTAATGACAAAATAAAATAGAAAATCATTGCAAACATTAGTTTTTCAAATATAGCACTCAATATATTATCATTTGTTTCAATATTTTGTTGTTTATTATTATTTGATGAATGTTTATGTAATTTTTGTTTTTGGCCATTTAGAAATTTCTCAAATGGTATTTGTAATTGATTACCAATGATTGGTATAAATAATAACCATTTTAATGCTGTATTAATTAATGTTTCATTAAATGCAATTATAACAAATAATTTTTGTATATGCATTTTAATTATTGCTTTACCAATTAATGTTGCACCAAAAAATGTCCAAAATGGTACCAAAAAATGGCCACATGTAATACCAGCCAAATCAAATAATGGATTTGGTATACTGGCACATGCTAATATACCAAAAAAACCAATTTTCTCAACTAATTCCTCAATAAATAATTTGCCTTTTTCAATTAACGTCAATTGATTACGTTTATTGATTTGTTGTTTTTTATTTTGTAACAATTCAAATTGTTTTAAATCATCATCATCATCATCATCTGGTTCTATACCACTTAAACGTGCTGCACGTGCCATAAAATATGGTGGTAATTCACCTAATGCTGTACCAGCACCCCAACACATCGCCTCTAAACGTACTTTTGACATTATCGATAAAATCGTTATACCAATTGGATTACGATCATTTTCCGGACAAATTATCTCATCTGGATATGGTGGTGATGGGAAATTTAATGATTCACATTCGTATGCTGCTAATGTTACTTGAGCAATATGCGGCCCTAAATATAACAGGAATGTATGTAAACCTGTACCTAAACCTACTGACGATAAAATACCTAAAAAACAACAAAACTACACTAAATCCCCTCTACTTTATAGTGGGAGACTACTCACCTAAACCAATCCAATACAAACACCATAAAATCTGTTTATAAACCGTTGACAGATAAATACGATGCGGACCATCTATATTAACTAACAGGTACGATGCGACTAGTATTAGTGCTGTTAATGATACTAATAATTTATTGCCTAAAATTCTAAACATAACCCCACCAAAAAAAACAACAACAAATAAACACGATTATTATCAATAATAATAAAAAACCGACAAATAAACAACTTACTTTTGTCCATAGGTACGTGATAACGCGAATAATTCTTTAAAAAAATATTCAATGGTTATAAATGGCCGCTTCCATAATACTAAACTGTGACGTTCGTTTTTCTCTTTTCTTTACGTGTCTTCTCTGTTGCATCACCACTATTACTACTACTACTAGCAC
Organism: Meloe dianella; assembly: GCA_028455855.1. Taxonomy (NCBI): domain Eukaryota; kingdom Metazoa; phylum Arthropoda; class Insecta; order Coleoptera; family Meloidae; genus Meloe; species Meloe dianella. The sequence goes on along the minus strand of JAPTHL010000050.1, from coordinate 1,926,409 downwards.
TTTGATTATTTGCAAGATTTGTTATCGTACCATTTGTTGTTGTTGTTTGGTTTAAGTCTTTCTGTTTTTTATTAATGGCGGCCATTTTAACGCCAAGTCTTTGGAGCTATTTCCACCAAAAAAAGAAAAAACAACAATTAATTTCTTATAAATAACAATTGTCGAGCAGAATTCAAATAAAATAAAACAAAGCAGCAAACATATAAAAATAATGATAAAATCAATACAAAAAAAAAACAACAACAAACAAACATACGTAATCATCTTCTATTTCAATAATAATATCAGCCATATTGTTCTATTATCAATAATGACAGTCGAATAGGTTGCAAAATAATTAAAAAAAAGAACATTGATTAAAACACAAACAAACAAACAACACAAAAAACCTACCAACTCGATTTTATTGCCGGTAGTTTTCTGTCCACGTTTTCTGCATTCATTCTTAAGTTGATCTTTAGTCATGTTGAGTAATTCATTAGTTTTATCAACATTATTATTGTGATTATTATTATTATTATTATTATTGGGGCGGTTATCAATGGAATTTTTGATGGAATTTGTTGTTAGTTTTGTTGTTGTTGTTGTTGTACGGGAACGTATCTTTTTCCCACTACCACCAGCCATTTGTACACCAAAAACATGCAGTTATTTCTATCTCTTGCTCACACACTCTCTCTCTCGCTTTCTCTCTCACTATTTATCAGAAAAACAAAAAAAAACAGGATTATTACAAAAGGGGCACGAATTCTACCAAATACGGCTCTGTCGAAATTTTGACATATGACAGTATTTGCTAAATAATTAAATTCAATAGAAATTGCATGTTAATTAATAGAAAAAAATCGATAATTTCAACAATAGAGCAACGAATGTTCCACTTAATTTTATTAAATTAAATATGAAAACAAAACATAAAGAATTTAAAACAATTGTAAGGCGACATAACCTCACTTTTATCTCTTTCTTAACACAATAGAGATAGATATATGAAATAAGCACATACAGCCTTATTCCCAATTAAATTATATTAAACACCAAATAAATGAATAATAATTAACAAACAAAAAAAAACAATTAATTACGTAATTAACAAAAAGGAAAAATAGTCAATTACTTACATGTTTTAATTAAATTTTAAATAAAAACTCCACATCATCCGATCTCACGAATTTCGTTTACCCACTGGTAGATGGCGCGCAATTGCTCCAACAACAATGGCGAATTGCTAATCACAGGACATGATCTTCGATGGTTCCTTTCAATAGATATCCAATTTTTATCCACAAAATAACAATAGTAATAATAATAGTGTGAATTATTATTGGATTTTATATTGTTTGTGGTGACGAATGTGGAATTTATTAATTAAATTACTTTCATCGCCTAAGCTACACTTGACTTTCATTATAATTGTAGGTCAATTACTTGACATACATTCCAGTTATTTATGGTATTTCTTGTTTTTTCCATCGAAAATATGTGCAAATTTTCGATGTTGGGTCTAATTCAAATCGCTATTAATCCTGTTAAAACTATTATAGACTCTTAGAAGTAGCTATAAATAGTTGCAGATGGTGTGGATAATTGCAGCGCTCACCACTAAAGCTTCCCATATACCGCCATTTTTTAATTTGTATTCTTCTCCAATAAATTGGTTAGTAATTATTAAAGATATGTTATTGGATTATTGACCTTTCGCACATATTCGTATATATATTTATTTATGATAAATTGTGGTGGGAGCAATAATAGAAAGAGAGAGCTTTACACAATCCACACACTAACACCTGCCTCTCTACCTTCTACCATCACAGCGCCAACTCGACATACCTGTTGGAAATCAGACGGCAATGGTAATTGTACCATGAAGCAACGTCGAATATTGTGAAATTCTATAAAGAAAACCAACACAAAACAATTGAGTTGATAATAATCAAGTTATGGGTTTGTTCATTTCGTTTATTTTGTTTTTCTCAACGTGAATTATAGTGTTTTTTTTTCAATTTGTTACAATTAGTGTTTCAATTGTTTTTATAAATCAACACAACAAAAATCAAGTTCTCTGTGATAAACAGTTGAAGATTGTTTGCTATTTTTGTTTTTTTTGTTTTTTTTTCTGTTCATTACTGTTACATGGTTTTGGATATTTGCTTCTTTTTTTATTTTTGAAAAATAAATACGACTAGATCTAGTGGTAAGTGCCTTGTTGTTGTTGTTTTGTTTCTATTTAAAGATTGTTGTTGTATGAGTGTGTGTGTGCGTGTGTGTAGGTGTGTAAATGTGAAGGTGGACGCATCAACTTACCATAGACTTAAATTCAATTGTTTTTGTTTATTTTTTAACCAAAAAAAAACTAGCGATATCCGGTTGTTTATGCAAATTTACAGCCATATTTCCGGTTTATTTCAACAATAAAATAAATCGATATGAAAATTGAAGAAATTATTGCAAATTAATAATAATAATAATAATAATAATAATAATAATAATAATAGTAGTAATTGGCGTTAAATAAAGCTTTACATTGGATTATTTAATGAAATTACTACAATTGAAAAAAAAACAACAATGAAATCTTACATCAAAACCGTGGGTATTTTTCATTATCTCGTTTTGTTTTTTTTTCCATAATTATTGTTTAATTACAATAATAATAATAATAATAGGGTAATTATAACAATGATAATAATTGTAATAGAAACCTGGTTTAATTATATATAAAAAAAAATCGTTTCGAAATAATATCATCGCTCTTTTATTATCAAAACACCGCCATTTATAACCTAAAAATTAACAAATAAATAGAATCTTAGAAACAATTGGAAACAAATGAATGTGAATTCTAATTTCTTTGTAAAATAAGCGAAACAAATGTGAATAAAATGTCAACAACAATGACGTCATAGTATTCATATAGAGAGAAAAAAAACATCCATTTGAAAGAATCTCGATTTCCTTGAAAAAATCGCCATTTTAACTATATACCATCACATCAATAATAATAATAATGAGGATGTCATTTTTTTTTGTTATCGATTCAAAATGGCGTAATACTTCATCCTGATTTTAACATCATGATTAGAGAGAGAGAGATTCCTTTCGCTTTTTTTTCGGGAATCTTGTGAGATCATCTTCATGATTAGAGAAATCTAGTCATCTATGGTTAAGTTCCTTGTATATTTTCTTATAAATTTATTGACCATCTATTTTTCATCCAATGATTTCGACGTTTCATTTGTTTATTGATTAGATAATCAAGTGACCTATGATGATTGCGTGTGAAATGCGGAAGAGTCTTTTTTTATTTAATAAATTTAATCATAGATGACTTGATTATAATTAATGCTGTAAGAAATGATATTTTTTGGTTAGGTATATATTTATTTTTGTTTTTGTTTTGCAAAAAAACAAACCAATTTATAAGGATCAAGTAGTCGTTGCACGATGAAACCGTCAATTATAGTTATTTAAGCACGCTTTTTTTTAGATCACTTGAGGCGACAATTCGAAAAAGTAACGAAAAACCGTTAGAAATCTCCGTGAATACGGCCAGTTACGTAACTCTGCAGTTAACCAACTGTTTTTTTTTATTCGTCCTGTATATGGAATAGTTGAAAATTATTGAAAAATAGACGTTATATACTTTGATTTTGATAGGCCGACCAAAAAAAACTAGATAAAAATCCGAAATTTTACGATTATACACCGGGTAAACCATGAAAATGTACCCCCACACCCACCAAAACACCCGTAAAATATAGCCCTAATTCTGTAGTAATTAGTTGCAAAAATTCGTAAATAAATACCACTTCTAAGACGAGATACAAGAGGGGTTCCTTTAAACTGACACACCCAGTATAAATCGATTTAAATCGAATTAACATTAAAATTAGGTAAAAATTACCAACAAAATAATTAAATATGTGGGACAATACCAAAATTCAATGAAAATACCTATCCAAAATACAATAAAAATTAAGATAAAGATAGATATAGTGATGATGGTGATGATGATGTAATGTTCAGTTAGCGGTTGTCTTGTGATTATCTTACAAATAAATTTCGAAAAGTTCTCAAACTAAATGTATAGTTCATGACCATGGCCTATTACCATTCTAAACATCTCTACTTTTAATCATAAAGTGAGAGGTTATTGAAAATTATCAAAGAATCTGCCATTAATAACCTAAAATTAATTGTTTTTATTCACCATCCGTCAAAGAAAACAATAATAAAACCAAAATTTCTCTTTCGATCATCTATCCATAAATCAAATGTGTTGCATTTATTAATTCTACTTAAACCTTAGAATTAGAATTTTAACCACAAAATGGCGACTATCCCAAAATGTCATCTATCATCTAAATCAAACTATCTATGACATTTTGTTATTATTATTCAATTGTAGTCGAAAACCTGCCCACTGTGATTTTGATTTTTGTTTTAATGATTCGAAATGGCGGAATTATTGTGAATTTTCCTGTGCGAAATTCATTAAAATATTTAAACAGTAAAAAAAGTGGATCGATTCTTTTTTATAAATAAATGTTAATTAACGTGAGAATCGAGATTTCTTTTATTCTTGTCTCTCTCTCTCTCTCTCTATCTTGGCAGTTTTAATTAGAGGTTAGATCAATATAACCTCGAAATAGTTGATATTTCTTTCTATTATTGTTATTTTTTTTTTGAAGGTTTTTTTGGTGCGGCTCAATCACACATTCACTTTCTTTCAATGATGCTTTTGTTTTTTCTCATGTGCCTCAAAAATTATTGATTTTTCTTTTAATGTGTGTATGCGCAACTGAGGAAAATATGTGAAAGTTTTAAGGTTATTTTGTTTTTTTGGGCGGCTTTCAATACGATTACTATCTACATACATATTTTGGTTTAAGGCTAAAATAATGAGAGAAAACTAGAACTCTCACATTAATCTTTTAGATAATCAGAATAATAAAACATATTTCTATTTATGGTTATGTTTGATATAACATTCAAAAATGGCCAGTAAATTTCACAGCATTTATCGGTAGAACTTTAATTTAATTAATCACGATATCACGCTCTATTGATTAGGTAGATATAGTTTTCATCACTAAATTTATAACCTTAAACTTTTACGTTCACACACCATATTAATGGCGTCGAAAATTGCCAATCATAACCTCTCTATTTAATCATTTATTTGACAATTATGGTGACGCTGGTTTTTTCTTTTGTAGATAGATAGCCATTTAATGGCGCTTCAAAACTAGTTTTTTGTTTCTGTTTTCCCAACAAAAATTAAATTTAACCTTTCTTTCTAACATTGAACTCTCTCACCTTAAATATAGTTTTAGAATTTCTTTATAGAATTATTATTGAAATTCTACATTCCATACAAGTTTTTTATTGTGTTCGTTTTTCATAATGTCATATAAATTTTATGATTATTGAGGTTAGGTTGTTTTTTTTTTAAGAAAAATAGCTTTCTCTTATTATTTTAATGATTTTAATTTTATAAAACAAATATTGCCGAAATTTTTAAAGAATTAATTCAATTATTAATTAATTGACATTTGGTAGATTGATCGAGTTTTAATTGCACTCATGTTCTGGAATGGACTGTATTTTAATGCAATTATAGGTTTGTATATCTTGATCGATTGCGCTTATTGATTAATAAGCAAAACGATGCAATTTTTTTGGTTAAATTTGTGAATATCTTATTATAAATACATTTCATTTTACAGTTCATTCTAAAACAAAGGTATCGAATACGAACAAATTTAATATTTTTAATTACCAATTTAGCACTGTAATTTTAACTTTTCTTAATATAGTGTTGTGTAGTTTTAATATTGAATAAATTTTAAATTGGAATGAACACAATTTCTAATCAAAGATGTCATATATTTTGATCGAGTTATTTAAAGTTCATTGCAATTCGAAAGTGAACTTTTATTTTATTTCACCTTGTATATTAATTATAGATGATTTTGATGACACCTTTGATTTGTAATATACCTTATAGATGTGATTTCACACTATAACAATTTTAGAGTTTATTCCAATAGAAACGTGCACTGATGTGCCCATAAATTTGACAAAATGCTCCTTTAACTTGGAATATACACTATTTCAAAGAAATTACTCTATTAAACTCAATTCCTTTAGTTTTTATTAAAATTAACAGAATTTTTACCAAACATTCCAACATGAAAGTTACTGAACTTGTAAGATTCTTCTAAATTCAATACAAAATGGTGACAATTGAACCTCTAGCTTGGAATGTAAACAATTTTAAAGCATGGAGAAAGCTCTCTCAATTGGTCCAGTTTACAATTACAAAACATTCCAACATAACTGATCTCGTAAGACTACTAAATGGCGTCGATGCACCTTTAACTTGGCATGTACACTATTTCAAAGAAGTTCCTCTCTTAAACTCAATTCCTTTAATTTTTCTCAAAGATCCACACAAACTTTTAGAAAACATACCACCATAAAGCGATCGATCTCGTACGACTCTTCTAAATTCCATACAAAATGGCGTCCATGAACGTCTAACATGCAATGCACACTATTCTAAAGAAGGTCTTATCTGGATTGGTCTAGTTTTTCCCAAAATTAATACAAAATTTTCGAGAACATTCCAACACAAAAGTGACCGATCGCGTAAAACTCTACAACATTCAATCCAAAATGGCGTCGATGCACCTTTGACGTGGAATGTCCAATATTTCAAAAAAGTTTCTATCTTAAGCGAGCATTAAATTCGTCTAGTTTTCAACAAAATGGTACAAGACATTCCAACATAAAAGTAATCGACGCGCAAACCTTCTAAATTCAATCCAAAATGGCGCCGATGCACTTTTATATTGGAATGTACACTATTCCAAAGAAGTTCCTCTCTCTCTCTTGATCTAACATTGAAATCACTAAATTATTGAATTGAATATCCACTGAATAAACCTCAAATTAGAGTTCGTTCCGAAACTAAAGTAATTCTAACCACACTTTTCCTTATATTACAGGAATTAGAAGATACTGCAAATGTATTGAATTTGTTTTTGGATTTTTTGTAGTCAACGAAACAAGTGTTTGTGCCATATTACACACCCAACACAAATTCCCTCATGTTCTTCATCATCACCATTAAAACAACACAAAATGGCGTTAAAATTACGTAATAAAGATATAAAAAAATCATCATACTACGTATGGTTTCTGGGTGCAAAAGAATCAAAAGGTTTACGTGGCAACGAATTCATTCTACCTGTAATTAAACATTTAGAAGAGCGCGAACGTGATATTGAACCATTTAAAGTCACATTACAAGTATCACATAAAGGTTTGAAAATTATACAAAACATAACAACACCATTAACAACAACAACAACAACAACACCAACAACAGCACCAGCAAAAACAAAAACAAAAAACGAAATAATCAAACATTTCATACCGCATAATACAATCACATGTTGTTATCAAAATAATGATATCATTGCATGTATATTATTATTATTTAATCCAGTAACAAAATGTCCATTACATATACATGCATATAGATGTGATAGTTTAGAAACGGCAACATTATTAAAACAACAATTACAAACATTAATTGAGCGGCCGGAAAATCAAAAGAAATTTGCCGAAATTGAAAATCGTCTAAAAACAACAATCAAACAACAACAACAACAACATCAACCACAACAACAACAACAACAACAATTGATAACAAAGAAATCAAGTTTGGGTAGTGATCGATCGACACGTGAAAGCGAATCTAGTGAGGAACGGTATTTGAGTCAAGCAGTCAAGTCGTTTTAGTTTGACTATATTCGATTCTCTTTTACAGTTATCCAGTTGAAACGAATCGTAGTGTAACAACATTATACGATTCTGTAGCTGCTGAATTACGTGAAAAATTGAAAAAACACAATGTACCAATACTACTACCACCACGTGACTATGATACAGTACATCGGCAAAAAGGTAATTTAACCGGAATCGAATTACGCCGTTGTTTAAACACGAATATAGTTGGACAAAATGTCCTCAATAATAATAATAATAAAGGGTCGAAACGTTTAGAAAGTAGTGGTGGTAGTAGTGGTATCGGTTCAGATCATCCACCAAGTCCGGATACACCGGAATCACCGGATGCACGTTACAATACAATGGATAATCACAGTACCAGTGGTGAGTTGATTTATTTTTGTTTGTCAAACGATACACCCTGTATATTGTTGTTGTTGATATTTTCACGAAAGATATGGGCACGTGATTATTGTAGTGATCACGTTGGTCGAAAAGGTCATCCACAAAAGTAAAAGTCACATGTAATCTAGTAACTGTTGCTTAAAAAGTAACGGTATATGAGGTGGTACTTGAATCAACATGGTAATTTCCATGGTAAAAATCTTAAAAATCATTGAAATATTGCACCCTTTAATTGTTTTGAATGATGATCTGCCATAAAGATGGCGTAATTTGGTAATTTACACGTTCACCAGAAACAACCTGTATATGTTTGTTTTTTTGTTATAAAGTATACACGAATATGGAGATACAATTCGTTTATTTATTTGGTAGTAAATTACCGTAATTTGTATGTAGAATAACTGTTTTATTATTATTGGTTTAGCGGAATTTTTCGAATACCAATCAAAAAAATAATTAAACAATTGAAAGTCAAGGTTATTTTATTCTTTTGTTCAATCTATTGACATATCTCTGTGATCTCGTATAGGTTGTCTTTCTAATATGAAAAAATATCATGGCCGTCTAGATAACAATCAAGATGTATGCAAGTTTTACCAATCTATAGTTGGCTATTGTTTGTAAAATCAGTTGCTAAGACTGCTATTAAAAAACGATTCAAGGTTAAATTAGTGCTTTCTTTGCAACTGGAGTTTCGAGCAAATTTCATATCGATCATTCCTAATTGGTTCAATTGTAATGAGTGTTGTTAAGGCCCCACCCCATTTTTATAGAGAATCGATTATGATTCGGTATTGAAAATGTGCAATTCGTATTGGTTCAATTGAATTTTGCCACCATTAAAACTAAAATTTGATTGGTTATCCAAAAAAAATTTGTGCTTGTCTTTTTCAATTAATCTAAATTTCTGATTAATTAGAATTAATTCGAATGCGAATAATTGATTGAATTAAAAACGAAAAAAACCGCTAATAATGACGCAATAATTTGCCATGCCCACTCAAATAACATAAACGATTTGGATTTGTCATTGGAAATACTCCATTCTTATTGGTTCAATTGAATTTTACCGCAATTGTTTAATTCGAATTGCTATTGTTTCATTTCATTTAAGTCAATTAAAAAGTCCAAAAACAAAATTGAAATTAATTAGGATTGAAACAAAATCGTAATTAATTGTGGCTTGATATTGCCAATTTTTGTTTGTTTTTTTTTAAATCAACCAATTGTGACGCAACAATCAGCACCGCCCCACTCTAATAGAAGCGTATTTGATTTGTTATTTTGAAAATACACAAATTTTATTGGTTCAATCGAATTCTACCGCCATCAAAACCAATTGTTTCGATTGGTCAATCGATTCTCCATTGCAATTATCAACCAATCAGATAGTTTCTTCTTGAAAGTCTCCCAAAAATAACCATAAATTCACTAGAAATTTCGATAAAAATCTTATTCATTCAACATTAATTGTTATTAACATTGAAAACCGTTATGTTTGACTGTGTGAAATCATGTTTATTAGAGTTTTTCTGTTAGAAATTATCCTTTGACCTGTTGTTATTAACCTTTAACTCGCACACACATAGAAATATACGAAAATATGTTTGTGATTCAGTGGGACATCATCAAAAATCAAAGTAGAATATTGACCCAGTTCTGTTGATTTTATTCGAAATTTCATTAAAAAAACAACAACAACAACCAATAGAATCACGTTGTGTGTCGTTGTATAAGGGAAATTAACACTTTGATATGCTTTTACATAAAAAACAAAGAATTCTATAACGAGCAAAACCAGACAGTTTTTTTTTGGGTAGATAACCTTTTGAGAAGCAAATTTCTATTCTTAAAGAAATTCCTCTACAAACACCACACCTTAGATGATGGTTTGTTTGCCTCATTCTTCTCCAACAATTTCATCATTAAATCTAGAACAATTTTACAAAAATCAATCAATAAGCGCGTGTGTATTGTGTCCATTTGGGATAATTAGGGAGGTGGTGAAAAAATAAAGAGAGAGAAAACTTTCGGAAATTATCTCTCCGATTATGCTGAATTATCATTACTACCATTTCCGCATTCTCAACAGAGACAACCTATAGCTGTAGGTGTTCACCTGTGTAACATTTTACGGATGACCTCGCCCATCACCACCACCACCACCACCACCACCACCACCACCACCAATCAACCAAATTGATAATAATCTCATCAATTATCTACCTCGTAATTATTAATTAATTAAACAATAGAACAATAACAAATCTACACGACAATTCTTTACTTAATTACAATTGAATACAGGCGTAAATGATAATCCGGAAATGAATTAAAACTGTCATTTCCTGCAAATTATAACAGGATCATCAACATTTATAACTGTTTGTTGACTAAAAACAGTCGACTATGATGGTGTTCACTTGTTTTTGTTTGTGTCTAAATGTAATCACCCTTTATTTAAGCTTCAATGGCTCCAAAAAAAAACAATCTATGATTGATCACGTATATAGGTACAAGATAGAATTGATTTCTTACATACAAATCCAGTGTAGCAGCAACATTTTTTTCGAACAAAAATTATTTAATTCAATCAAAAATTTCGATGGATTTTTCTCGATTTGTCATATTTAGGGAGTGTTTAGATGGTTGGTATTTTAATTGAATTATACTTTAAATGGCCCCATTCAAGTATCTGAAAGTCGGTTTTGATTATTTCGATTATTAATCGAACAGGACACGCGTAACGTTTATCTTGAAACGTACTGTATACATTCGGTTTTTTGTTGTTGCTGTTGTTGATGACACGAAATTTTCGAGGTGAATGATAACCAGCGGCAAGACAGGTTGCGGCACAACCTGTTGCGAGATCCACATCTAACCCAGATAGAATCATATTTTTGTTGTGGATTGTTTCAGATGAAGATTGGAATGGTGATACAAGTGAATCGGCATTGTATTTAATGCATCACAATGCACCACAGATGACATTGCCACGGCCGGGACAATCACGTGATAAATCACCAGAGTTACAACAATCACGTTATTATCAACAACAACGCAATGATCGAATGAAATCACAACAATACCATCGTGATATCACGCGTTATTTAGAACAACCGATATCGAAATTTAGTGATAACAAGTTTTTAGATCGACAAAAATCATTGGATCGCAACAATTGTCGATCGAATCGATATTATGATGATGATGATGATGATGATGATGATGATGATAATAATATTTACGATAATGATGATGTTGATGATTATCGTCATCACCGTTTTGAGAAGAATCGTAAATTCGACGATAAACCAATCAAATATTTCGATGATGATGGTTTCGATGAGAATTTAAGGTAATTTCTGTGATGTTGAAATAAAAATTTAATTGAAAATCATTTCTAGGTACCGTTCGAAATCCACCGATTTCGCCACACGTTACCATCATGATGATGATGATGTTTATTATGATGATAATGATGATAAACGACCAATACCGCGTCAACGTCAAAAATATCAACAACGGCAACGTTCACCATCACCACCACCACCACCACCACCACCACCAAATGATAACAATCTATCGCCACGTGATCGTTTCAAAGATGCCAAAGAGAAATTCCTACAAATGGAACAACAACGTTATCAGTATCATCAGCATCATGTTGAACCGCCAATATCGCCGATAACAAACGAGAAAAAACCATTTTTGAAACGCCATGAAAGTGTAGCTGGTTATGAGAAGAATCAATATCAACGTCCGAAACCGGCACCGAGAAATTTCAATCAACAACAAAACGATGATATCATCCGTTATCGTCATTGTGATAATTATCAAAAATATGATAAATATGAGCCGAAACGGCGATCGATGTTTAGTTTAATTGAAGAGGAACATCGTAAGAATTCAACAGAGATTGCAAAGGAGCTAAAACGGCGCTCATATTTAGACAATGAGAGCCATGCAAGATCCACAGCTGACTTAGATTATAGTGGTGGTGGTGGTGGTGGTGGTGGTGGTGGCTATCGCCACAGTTATGTTGAGCCGAAATCAAGGAACAACAACGGTGGCAAAAACAAGAATCTCGCTGAAATTCTACATAGAACGAATAGTATATCGAATAATAATGGCCGTGTAGGTATTGCCAGTGTACACCCTTATTAATCAATCAACAGCTCAAATTCTCTAAATGGCGCTTTATTTCAAACAAAACAAAAATTATAAAAGTTTTTCTTTCTATTTTTCTTCAAAATAACAAATTTTATCAAATAATAATCTAATTATTCAGCTATATTTTTCTATTATTATTATTATTTTTATATAATTTATGTAATTTTTTTGGTTTTATATTCTGTATATTTTATTTAATAAATTCGAATTTTAAATTTGTCTGACTTTTTTATCATACCCCGTATAAACAAACTTGTCGCTATTTTAGCGCTATCTACAGATGTTGAAATCATAAATCGAGCGACGGCTCGAACCGCGCAATACAGCTACTCTCTGATAGATGGCGTGTGCTGACAAATCTTCACTAATTAAGGCGCGCAATTTGAGACGAACGTAAACTATTGATTGCACATTAATTAGTTTAAAAAATTCGCTTTAATTAATAGTACAACCGTACAACGACCGTATGAATCGAAGAGAGAGTTTATTTAAATAATTGCTTGCGTGTATGGATAAAAATTATAAATAAATGCGGAAAATATTATAAAATCCGACAGAGAAAGAGAGAAATTCATTAAATCATTTAATTGTCTACAAATAGAAATTGATAATGCCGGTACGTATTATTCTTAGTAATTATGTGATTGTTTAATTATCATTAATTTTCCATATTTATCTAATTGTTAAAGAAGTTAAATATTTGTGATTTCTATTTTCTAGGTAAATATGTGTTTAAAATTTATGATTTTTTTTAAGTGTAGTTTGAGCAAACAAAAACGATTTCAACATTAATCAACTTTTATTTAATTAATAAATCGATTGTCGAATGACAGTTTTTTTTTGAGATTTATCATTTGCATATTTTACGTAATTTTTGATGAAATTCCAAATGTGAGATCATGTTACGGAATTACACAAGGTTTTCGTCGGTTTAATTGGGGGAAAAACATGATTTGTTGAGCCTTTCAATTCATATTAATTTGAGTGGCAATTGGAGACTTCATAATGGTAGGTCGAGCGACATCAAAAACGTTTATTATTGCATTAATTGGAAGATGGAAAGAATCTTGAAGTACCAACATTCGATAGACTTCAGAATTGTGTGTTGAATTCCAAGTGGAACCTTCAGAATCGTGGAGACTTCAATGTTAGATCAAAACACGAAAGTATTTATTATTGCTTTAATTGCAATTAAATTTCTAGAAAAAATTACAAAACACACGATAAAACACGCAAATTCATAATAACGAACGTCAATAGACTCAATAATAGTTTGTCAATAGTGTGATGGATGTCAAGTGAAAGCTGTAAAATCGTGAAGACTTTAACGTTAATAGCAACGATGGTCACGTCATCCAATTGAGTCAATTTTGATTAACACCCAATTATTTTGAGAAATATTCATCAAAATCCACAAATTTCCAGTCGGTTTTAGACGATAATTGCAAAGAAGAACGTGGAGACTTCAACGTTGGATCAAAGCACAATTTTTACAATTTATCAAAAATATCGTTGCAATTACGCAAAATACATCAGAAAATAACTAAATTTCCAATAATTATTTCAATTAGTACGTTATTTTCAACCATTAAACTCGTGTGGGAGAGTGCTGTAAAAACGTAACGATTTTAATGATGGGTTAAAACACGAAATACACGCCATTTTCTATTGTTTTAATTCAAACGATAAAGAAATTTCCAAAACATCAACTCAATCAAATGATTTGAAACGATTGATTTCAAATTTAAGCACAAAAAAACGTGGAGACTTCAATACTAGATCAACACACAATTCTCCACAATTAATAGGAATTCATCCGAAAGCAGTATCCAGAAATCTCCAAAATATCGAGAATCACAAGAAATTCGATTAATACAACTGAATATAGCTTTCTAAAATCATAAATTTCAAGTATAAATAGAAAAATCATGGAAACTTCAACGTTAGGTTAAGCCACCAAAATAAAGTTATTGTATTTTTTTTGAAATAATTGTTTTAATTCCAATTAAATCGATTAAATACGAATGGAAATCGTCGAATTTTCGAAAAACTACCCGATTGAAGTCGTTTAGAATCATTAATTTCATGTGGAAAGCCTTAAAAAACGTGGAGACATCAATGCTAGATCAAGACACAATTTCTCACAATTGAAACGAATTAATTCGAAAAACAGCATCCAGAAATCTCCAAAATATCCAGATTCACAAGAAATTCGATTAATACAACTGAATATAGCTTTCTAAAATCATAAATTTCAAGTATAAATAGAAAAATCGTGGAGACTTCAACGTTGGATTAAGCCACCAAAATCAAGTTATTGTATTTTTTTTCAATGCTAAATCAAGACACCATTTGGTTTGTTTTTAGTATTATTATTATTGTTAATTTCAACTTGAATTATGGTAAATATTAAAATGAATATTCATTAGAACTATCGAAAAATATCGATAAATATAAAGCTATAACTTTCTATAATGATAGATTTGAAGTGAAAGCTCTAAAAACTGTTGGAGACTTGAATGACCGATCAAGCTGCAAAATGAATGGTTTAAATACAACAACAACAACAACAAAACAATCCTTCAACTGTGGTAAACTTTTAACTCTGTCCCTACATCTGAGTCATATACAGGTCATGGACAATAAAAAAAAATAGATGATGCGACCTGTATATAAAAATAGATACCTATATATGTATATAAAAGCTAAAACACAACGTGGGATGAATGATTGTAATTATCGGACATGCAGAGAGAATGTGGTTAGCTTTTGATCTGAAGTCGGAGCCTGAAGGAACGGAAATTACACTCTCTCTCTACACACAAGTCTACACAAACTCTAAATATTTTTTTTTGATTTTTTATTTTGTCAAGCAACTCTCTTCCTTTATCACCATCTAATCTATCTCTGTTTCACTTTCATTCATATCATAAGTCGATCCTTTATTATTCGACAGAAAAAAGTTGTGCCAAATTTCTTTTGAATCAATTCTGTATCCGAAACCGGTTCATATACAAAACAATAACAATTATTTCTTAGATAGATTATAGAAAACGGTTTTAATTTGTATTTAATTATATCAATAATTTCACTTGACTTGATGCACAACTGTATAATTAAAAAAAAACAACAACAAACAAAACAAAACAACTTGCAGGTACTTAATATTTAAATAAATATCGAAACAACAAACTTTCTTCTCATGCCGTCTATCTAATAATAATAATAATAATATTCATGTTTGTTGATGAGAAATCACCATGAATATTCATAACCTATAAAAACAAAATACTTAACTATTTTTAAGGTTAGAAAATTATAACCTTCTTACTTATGATTAATAAAGGACCAATCATAGTTGGCTGTGATTAGGTTAAGGTATATCAATTGTAAATTTGAACAAGCATCGCCTACTATGATTCATTCTTCTTCTTTTTTTGTGCCTCTATTCTAAAAGGTCATCATGTGTAATATGAGATATGGAAAACAACAACAACAACAAAATGACAATTTCAAGATCAAATTTACCTACCTGTATGTAAATAATACGCGTATACATATTTATGCAATTGTTTGCTTACTAATCCAACTGTGAATTTTAAGTTCTAGGTTATCCAATTTATATGTGTTTTGTTTTTGTGATTATCACAAAAGATCATTATCGTGTTGCTATCCAGTTAAATTCCAATTCTTGTGTTTTTTCTTAATGACATCCTGTATAAATCAATTTCTATTGTGTAATCCTCTTACACAGTATGAAATTGATAAGAATGACAATTTGTTGGAACACTCTGTATATAATAATAATAATAATAATAATAATAATAATAATAATAATAATAATAATAAAATGGAAGAGAAAGTCTAGATGTGAAGAGATACAAAATAAAACAAGAGAAAGCATACAGAAGACACCATGAATAAATACTGGAAATTAACAAATAAAACGACAGTCTCTATGGGACAACCTGTATATAGGAAAAATATTGGAAAACCCTCCCAAAAAAAAGAAAATATTTAAATCATTATTAACTCTCACTTTAACTAACACATTAAAAAAAAATTGAAATAACAAGAAAAATAGATAGACATACCCATAATTAAAATAAATTAAAGCAAATAGAATAGAATGGAAAAAGTGCGATAAAACTATAACAATTATTATAGATAATCAACAAAAAAAAGAGATAGAGCTTGAGAAAGTACTACTAAATAATAATAATTATAAATCAATTTCGATTTCAAATATTTGCAAAGAAATCCAAAAAAAATAGCATTTCCACTAAATTAATTCTAAATTAAATCGAAATTAATCTATTTCTAAAAGTTCCACAAAAAGTACTCTTAAGTACCTTATTGATAATAATAATAATAACAATAATAATAATAATATATCTATCTCTGTCTAATTCTATTTAATTAAATAGAAAACATTAACCGGCTCCATTCACCTGACTCTGTTCTCGTATCTTTCTACAATGTGTGGTGGGTACTACTCTCTCACACACTAACAACAACAACAACAGCCTACTTGCTCGTTGTTCCCTCTTTTAGTAGCAACAGGTGTTTTGGTCGATCTAGAACGTAACGATTCTCTCTCTCGACTGTTGTAGTCGATACAGAGTGTGTGTGGCTGTTGTGTTCAAGTACTCTAACCGGTACTGTTTATAGTAAAAATATTTGTAGTTTGTTTCTTTTTTGTTTGTTTTGTTTCTAATAGAAGAAGACAAAACGTGAAATATGTGGCTTAAGTGGAATTGATCTACACAAAAATATTGTTAAGTGTAGTACAAAATGGATGAAGATTATATTTTTAATTCCGGATAGTTCTAAGGTACTACTATTATCTTCACTAGTAATTGCTTCAAATTGCGTAAATAAAAGCTCAATAGATTATCGTTTTGTTGAAATTTAAACTTTAGAACACCTGTTCAGTGAATGGTACTACTTCTAAATAGTTGGTACTACTCCCGATTTTAATGGCCAAAAAAAAACAAGTTTCTTCGAATAATTATCGACAAATTCAATTTGGATGTTCGGTGTGTATTTTTTATTGATCGAAAAATGCAAGTAGGTGGTGGTACCACCGGCCGTTTCTAGGCTAAATACCAAAAGCGGTCAATAAAACGCTGGGCAGGTTAATCGTATTCTTATTTTGATCTGTTATCCTTGTTGATTTGTTTGTTTTCGTATCATACCCAAAAATTCAGGTCAAGTACCTGCCTTCTAAAAATATAGTACCATTTTGAACGGCAGTACCACAAAAACACCCAAATTTGTCATCCTATTTAGTACGATACCATTAAAAATTAATTAATTTCGATTATAAATTGTGGTACCATAACAAAGTACCCAAAAATGATAACAATCTCTACTAATAAACAGTAAACATAGAAAAAGAATCCAAGTAGGCGTTTATTATTATAAACGATATTTCTTCAACTGTTTCGACACAATCATGATTTATTAATATTAAAACAACAGTTTTTTTTTCTGATTAATATCAAGTAGGCTTTGTAAAAAAAAATTGAAATATTATTTATTAATTACAACAATCAAGAATGCTTTGATATTCAACTTGTTCAACTGTTTATGTCCTCTCTTTCTCTTTCTCTCTATGTGAAGCCTACTGCGATTCATCTTTTTTAATTTAAATAAATAATTCAAAGCACACTACGATCGTATACATAAATGTTCTTGTTTTGATAAATAAAAACAAAAGACGGTTATGTCACCTGAATCGTGATCGAAATACGATCATAGTTAAGTTGATGTTTGTTTTTCATTGATTTTATTGGTACAAACCTGTTAATTTTTGTGCAGACATAGCCATAACGTGTATGTGTGTGTGTGTGTGTGTGTGTGTGTGTGTGTGTGTGTGTATGTGTGGCCTACATTTTGTGCTAATTGCTACGGTCGTTGCACTTTTTTTATAGTAATTTCTATTTAATTATTAAATTTCGATGCTAATTATTTTTGATGAGCAATCATCATCATCATCATCATCATCATCATCTCCTTGAATTCCACCAAATTTCCTTGACATTTTCGTTGAAAAATTCATGATTTTTAGACGAAATCTAACGAGATAATTGACGGATTTTATGAAATTTCTATAGAAAATCTCAGTTGGCCCTGTAGCTATTTATCTACAATATAGCATTCATTTGTTTCTATTTGGTGATTTTTTGTTGGGTTCTATTGGCAATCGATACGCTGTTGATAATACAGTTCGCTGTGATTTGGATGACCCTTTATTTGAGGATTCTGTAATTTTACCAGTACGGAAGTCGACATCCTTCTAATTCTCATAATTAATAATAATAATAATAATAATAATAATAATAATAATAATAGAGAATAACAAAACAATTCAAAAAACCTTGACCATTTTATTTGTGATTGTTATCATTGTGGATAGAGAGAATCATGATTCATCTTTGCGTTGTATGAATATTGTTCTAAATATCTAATAATTTTCATCTATTTTGAAAAGATAGCAAAATTACAGGATGTCTCATCTAAATAGGCATTTTCAAGAAAATTCGAAATTCGCATGCACATTACCAACTTCCGGATAGTCAAGTTAAGTGGTACAACCTGTACGATTATCATTATTGACAGCTAAAGGTGCACGCTCATTGGTCAGAACCGTACGCGCTGTACGTATTGCTGATAACCTCGCTACTTGCTGATTAGTGAACGTCCACCTTTACTGGACGATCTAACAGCATGTTATTCAATCAATTTTGTTTACAAAAAAAATATGCCACAATATGACAACGTTCCGGTAGTTGTATTAATTAATACTCGGAGGATTCGCGCCGTTGAACAACAGGAAAAACAATCCAAACAGACAGACAGCCAGTTTTATTAAATAAGTAAGAAAGTAGGGTTGTTTTTAAGACCAAATAAACAAAATGGCCGCCACCATCACCACAACATAACCTCAATTGTCTCTTGTTTGTCTTTATCAATTTGTGTTTCAGATAATGTGCTCGATAATTTGTGATCAGCAAGATGCCACCAGCCTTGTTGCTGCTTAGAGAAACATCAACAACATCCTTATCAAGTTTAGTTGAGAAATCACAGAAATGCCAACCTGTAATTTGTTATCATTTAGAATTAACATCGACACAATTCGATTTGATACCACAACAACAATTGAAAATAATTAATGATCAAAAAATCAATGATGAAGGTTTCGAATCTGATATCGATACAGTTTCGGTGATATCAAGTGATGGTAGTCTTGTAACAACAACAACAACAACAACAACAACAACAACACCGGCGACAACACAGAAAACAACTGAAACTGATAGTGCAAACGGTTCAGCAAGTTCTGATAGTGATACTGATCATTTATTAATAAATGACTTAAGTGATGATTTAAGGCAATACCCAACAATACGAAATTATTGTAAAGAATCATATAATCTAGTCGATTGTGTATGTTATAGTGATATACGTGTACCGGATGTTCTATTATTTGTGATAAAACAGGAAGTGTTCGTGTTCAAATTTGAGAATTTACAACAATTACGTAGTTTTTATTTGAATTTTACTGCTTTAAAAGCATTAACCAATCAAAAAACGTATAACAATAGTAAAATTTGTTATACTAATGTTGGTAATACAACTAACAATAATTATAATAATACCAATGTAAAAAATGGCGGTAAATTTAATTTATTACAACGTACTGATAATAATGGTGTGACACATATTGAAATCACACGTCAATCGGAAACGGAAAGAAACAAAACAACATCACAAACAAATCATACCAATATTATAAGTTTAAATACACCAGAAATTAATTATAGACATAACCTAAAGAAACAACAACAACAACAAACAAATGGCAATTTATTAAAATTAATCGATAGAACGGCAACATTGCAAAATAATACTGGTAATAATAGTTTGAGGAAAGTATGGAATTCCGCAGAGGATTTATTGTGTGATTCCCCGAAACGGCCGGAACGTCGTAGGCGTATTAAAGGTCGCGCACCACCACCGCCACCTATCCAACAACAACAACAACAACAGAAAACAACACCAATTTTCGATGTATTACGTGGCGAATACGTACGTGTTAATGTTAACGTTGATACAATAAAAAATTCCGATTTTATTGCGAAAAGTCAATTAAAAGAAAAATCAAAATTAACAAATTTTGTAACACTATTAACAACACGACCAAAACCATTGATGAAAACAACAACTGAACAACAATTATGGACGAATTCCGTACCCAGATTGATTAAAATCAAACATCAAAAATCGGTGGAAAATTCAAAATTGCCACCAACAAGGTCTAGAAGTGAAACACGTCATTTTGCACCAATGGCATATCGTTATATTGACCAATCACCATCAACAACAACAAGAACAACAAATTCGATCAGTAATCGCCTATTTGGTTTGTCATCGAAATTAAAAGATTTCCATTTAGAATCGAAACTCCATTCGAAATGGAATAGCGTTGGGGATATTTCAATAAAACACGATACAAACCTGAAAAGTGTCATCAAAAAAGATGATAATCGTAAAAAGAACGATAAAAAAGTCACATTTAGTGCTTACACAACGGTGCAAGTCGTTTAAAACGACCATACCTAATGTGTACGCACCTTAACCCACAAAAATGTCAACTAAATGTAGATCTATAGTGGCACAAGTACTACCAACCATAAATATTATATCGTATTTCTGGTAACAAAATTTGAATTTCACACTAAATCCGGCATGACCAACATAAAATCGAGCGGTTTTTTCAAAAATATTCCTGTATTATCTCTGTATATTACTATATAATAATATTATCATGATCATTATTATTATCGATTGTATATATGTATACTCTTATTATATACAACAACAAAACAAATAAATTGTATATAAGTATATAAATGGAATTTGTTTTGTTTTGTTCCCCTTCAATTATTTACGTTTAACAGCGATGACATTTATTGAACATAAATTTCACAGCTTCCTAGATAAAAATCAGTATATATAGGAGGTATATATGTGATTATGTTATTGTGTAAGAAAATTTTTACATGAGAAAAACAATTGCTTAATATTCGTCGGGGCATAGCCTACTACTGAGTAATGAGTAGAAGCAAATAAACATCAAAAAACAAAAAAAAAATGGTTAAATTGACAATGTGATTGCTTAACCAATTTGATCATCTTTATACGCTTGTTAAATGGCTTTTTTTTTCGTAGTTAAACGTAAAAACAAACAATTATTGCACAATAAATTGCATCAAAGTATTTTTTTTCTTGTTAAAATTTAACTACCATTTAATAACAATAATCGTTAAACTTGTATGTATTTATTTTTTTACGAAATATTAGAAAATTAAGAAATAATTGCGGTTTTCTACGACATATTTCTGATAGTTTTCGGTGATTTTATTGAGATCCATCAAATTTATTGCCGATTGCACATGGAAATTACACCGAAATATATCAATGTTAAACGTATTGAGATGAAACACCCTGTATATCCACTGCTCTTATTATTATTATTTCTTCAATAAATCCAATTTATATCGGAAGCGGAAGTAGACGACAATCATTCTTCTTTTCTTTTGTTGTTGTTGTTTTTTTTTGCTATTTCCTCATTATTCGATAATAATCTAGAAACTTTCTAAAAACAAACAAATCAAAAACAATTGAACTGTTGGCGACATTATCAAGACGACAACATCATCAATTGACCTTCTTCTAAGGTTGAGGTCATTAGGTGTTTGAGGTTTGTCGGTGAGGTCAATTTAAAACGTTTTTTTTCCTTCTCTCCATCAATTCCGAATAATCCAGTCAACTATGAATGAAGAGACAAGTGCCGGAGAAAGATAATCAGCGCCTACTAGATACCAACCATCTGTCTATCGATTGTAGAGTATCCATATACCTATAAAAGAAACATTCTACATTAGCTATCTTTATCTCTACTAACTAGTGTTCGTTATATCTATCTTTATCTATATCTCTAAGTTTTAAGAAATCATTATCTAGTTATACACACACACGAGAGAGAGACAGAGAAAGGAAGACAAATGAAGAAAGAAAAAACAAAAATTGACGAGGATCAAATTGGCCGGATGTTTCCACAGGTATTGTTTTTGTTTTTTTTTGAAATTCCATCAATGTTGCCAGATTTTCGTCTCTAATTTGAAGGATTTTTTTGTTTGTTTCGTTTTTTCTTAGTTATTTGTGTATAGACGATGATGATGATGATGATGATGATGATTCTTTATAAAGTAGGTGGGTATGTAGCCTTAAGGTTATTGCAACTTTCCCAACCTAATACTTGAAAGAGACACAAACCACACAATTTCAGATGTTTTATCATCATCATCAACATTTTTGTTTTGTTTTCATTTTAAATCAACAATTATCGCCAAAAAACCCAAGAAATTAGTCTGTTCCCATGATTAACAATATGTTTTTTTTAACATACATATAGGAAGTTCATTTCTTTCTTCTATATGAATTATTATTATTATTATTGTTGTTGGAATGACAATATGGCAAGGTGAATCCGAAATTAAGAGAAACCTTGAGAACGCTTTAAGTTCAATAAATCATTCAAAAAAAAAAACAAAACAACAGAAGAAACAAACATTGATGTGAATTAGAACATTGGACATAACCTTAAAATAGACCAAAAAAAATGGCCGCCTAAAGGTGAACGCACATTTAATCAGCAGCTCGAATGACAGTGAGCGTTCACCTTTATTCATGACACAAGAAAAAACACACACACACACACACAAATCAATTAATATAATAATCAACGTTAATTAACTGTGCCTTTTTAGATCATATAGAAATTCACACTAAATAACAGTGAAAGGATTGATGAAAATTTGAGAATTTCTTATTGAAAAATTTGTGTAATATAATAACAACGGAAAAAAAAGAAAAAAGTGATGATTCCATCCGGCATCGAACCGATGAACTTTTTTTCATTTCTATTCACAATTTTCGTTTTGAATTAATTCTTTGCAATTGAAATAAAAACGATTGAATGAATATTCACGTGACGTTCAGAGAAATAGCAAAGAAATGTCTGGAAGATGAAGGGGAAAAAGAAATGTGAAAGGTCAAAGAATTCTCATGAACCGTGGTAAACTTTCACACCAAATCTAAAAACAAAGTTGCCATTTTATTCTATTGTTTTTCTGTATGTTGATGATGACGATATAAACAACAAGGTGGCTGTGTGTGTGTGTGTGTGTTAGATTTATCGAAAATTGTACGAAATTTCGATTTCTCAGCCTACTTTTTGTCCAAATGATTATCAATGATTTATCAGTAACATTTCGCTTTCTAATGTTGGTTATTGTCATCTCTATTACTGCCCGAAAAAACCAATCAAAGTCAACCACCGGAAGGAAATTACCAATCAATAAAATATTAACGGATTCAGACCTACGGCAACCAATTCAAATGGCCTAAATTTTTTTCCGTGTACATACAGTGTGTATATGTTAGGAATCCGGTGACCGGACCCAACCACCACCACCACCACTACTATTATCAACAATTTAATCGAAATTTCCCCCACAACCAACACCTTCTACCACATACACCATCGAAATGTGACCCTCATTAAATAGACACGCCCCTTTCATTAACTATAAAAAACAAAAATTCTTAATAGGGCGCGCGATCGTCTCAATTTGTTTTATAACCGTAGGCAACTTTCTTTTCGATCATAATTACCAAAACGAAAATTTATATTTTCCAAATTTTATTTATATTTATTATTATTAAAAAAAAACAAAAAAAAAGATTGTTAATTCAAAAATGATTGAAATGTGAAAGTTGTCCAATAATGTAAATTATTATTTCCTATTATTGACCCATATTTATTTTCTTAATTATTTATCTATGTATTTATTATCTAACAGAACGACATAACAAAAGAATAATTGATTAATAATAATGATAATGAGAAGAATGAATTAAGCAATTGAAAGACCTTCACACCTATAGCTTGTAACGGAACGGCCGCCGCCCTTTCTGAAATCGCTCAAACTCGCCGGTATTTTGCAGCAACAACAGAAGAAAATCAAAAGAAGCACATTACATAACCTCAATAACATCAATTGAATATTTATCAATGCAACTTGATAAGGACACTGATGCATTTATTTAAATGACCCCCGGTAATATTCGCAATACCATGCGCCATCTATCATCGAGTAGTGAGACTGCACCAATTGAATTCCTGCATTACCAACTACGTATAACTAGATACTTTCTCATGTAATTCGTACGAATTTCATCAACACTTTAACGCTTCTTCTCTAATTATTATCGGAATTACTGGAGGTATTGTTGAAAATTCATCGAAAATACGGTCGTTTTTAATATAAAGCTGCAATTCTTGGTTGGAATCCTGTATTGCCGGCCGATTACAGTACGTTCGATACTTTCACTTGTTATCAATTAATCTGTTTGTTTAATTATTTTCTTGAAATTTGGATCCAGTTTCTGTTCAAAAATAGTGCGATAGATGGTGCTAGATATCGGTGAAAATTTGAAAACTTCCGCCATATTTGACCACTACCTTTCCATTTTCACCTTGCTTATTTTATTATTACAGGTATCACACACACACACACACACACACACACACGAATATTTATTTCAACTGTTCTTACAATAAAATGTGGGTAAGTTATAACGTCCCGTACGTCTCACCGCACTTCCCCACATCAATCTGTTGCATGTGTGTGTGTGTGTGTGTGAATTGAAAGAAAACCAATGCTGTAATCGTCTTTCTCAGTCGACATTCTCCAACTTTACCTGTACCTGTCTGTCTACTTTACCTGAAATATACGCTTGACTACGTGGATAATAAAGGCGTCCCCTTAGTTCATTCAACACAACACACACACAGAGAGGGAAAAAAATCTCAAGAATTCCAACGCTTTTACAACAAGAAAAAAAAACAGAATCGGAAAAAAATTCGTGGTGAATACACACACAAACACACACGCACACACACACACCATAACTACAGCAAAAAATCAGTGTGATAGTGTGAAGAAAACAAACAAAAACAAGAAAGACCGAATTGTGATTTTGTGTGATTTCAATAGTGATAGAAGTGATGAAATTGTGTGTGTTGTTAACCAATGGAATAATCATTCAACACACTAAACAGCTTTCTTCTGATTAATTCGAAGAAACTCCTTATAATTACACAGGTAACGTGATATTAATGCGGAAATAATTTTTCACCAATCACTAATAATAATAATAATAATAATAAAGGTGCGTCATCAAAATTTTAATAAATTTGTTTTATTCCAAGAATTATTTATAGAAATTGCACATTATTGATGATTGTTATTAACAAATATTACGTCATCAGAACGCCATTATTGTTTCACGAATCCTATTATTATTATTATTATTATTATTATTGCTAATAACAATAATAATTAATTATGAAACTTCTAATGAAAACCAAACAAAACTCCCAGGTAAAGGCATTTTAATTAATTAATTCAGAATGGAAGAAAGACACACAAGAGAACGCGGATAGAAATAAAAACAAAAGAATGTTGAAAAAGAAAACAGTCGACGATCGTGTGTGTTTCTGTGTAGTAACAAACAAGTGAACGAACTTGCATAGAAACACCAAACTGCTAGATTTTTCGAAAAAAATTCTTTAGAAAAACCCAATAATAATAATAATTATTACTATTATAGAGAAAAATTAACCAAAAACTAAAAAAAAACAATTATGGTTAACCGCCATTTTGAGAATTTCTCTTTTTTTAAATAAAAAATAAATAAATAAACAAAATGTTATAATAACCTCGATAATTTCTTTTAATATACATTTATTATCAAGTTTAGCAGTATAAATTGCAGTAGGCCTTGCCATTTTTTATTTTCCCCACCACCGAATAAATTTAAAAAAACAACAATGCTATGGAAAACAATTGCCATTTTCATCGCCTACTATAATAATACTCGTAATACCTAATCGAATCTTAGTTGGCTGGAAGAATATGTTCAAATCATGGCCTCCTTTAATTTCGTAGAAAATCTAGGAATTTGAAGCAAACCACACCTTAATTTGGCACATTTTGTTCGCACAAAATTCATTAGCAAAGTGACCTATGAAATTCCAGATATGTTGATTTGATCTAATTTGAAGAATTGAAGAAGACAATGACGGAATCGACGCCGATTTGCCGTTGCCGTGTATTATATTTGGGCAGTTCAGTGCCACAACAAACAAAAGATGGTTTGCAGGGTATCCAGGAGCCATTACAGGAATTATATCCGGATCAGGGGGCAACAGGTGCTCGGGGTATTGATAGTTGGTTGAGTGTCTGGTCGAATGGTATTCTATTGGAGAATGTCGATGAGAACCATAAGAAAATTACGCGTTTCTTCCCAATTGAAAGTCTCCATTATTGTGCGGCAGTCAGGTAAGAACCAAATCGAACAAAAATATTTATTTACGTCTAAATAATATCGGAATGGTAGGTAGGTATGTGGTGTGGTGTGCCCCCTCTCACAACTTGTTAGAGTTATGCACTTGTTTTCGTCGACATTAGCGGTATTTCTCAAGGTAAAAAGTCAACATTCTTCGTTGTGCCAAGCTTTGTGAATATCGCCTGAAGGCAATCTATCGAAAGATAACTGGAAAATTTCACATTTTCCATTCGAAACCATTGATTATATGGGCACCAGGTGATACGATTTCACCAATGACAAAAATGGGGTGTTGTTGTTGTTGTTGTTGCCAACAAAGAAGTGAAATTTGTATTATATTTCTTTTATAGATACGTTCTAGTCCCGGAAAAGAACACGTTGCATAGTCCAAGTCCACGTTTTCTACCATTAGATTCACCATTTGCACGTACACCAAATCCAACACATCCACCATTATTCGCTGCAATATTGCGACGTACAACTGGCATTAAAGTCTTAGAATGTCATGCGTTTATATGTAAACGTGAAGTTGCCGCCAATGCTTTAGTACGTTGTTGTTTCCATGCTTATGCTGATTCATCCTATGCTAAACAAGTTGATACAGCTGGTAGTATTTATGGTACATTAGCATCAGAACGATTATTATCATCAACAACAAATAAAGAAAAGGTAACAATTGATTTGGAAATATATACAGGGTGTGTTCTCTCATTGTGTTTACACGTTTTTTATTCCATCAATTCTTGTGCGATTTTAATGAAATTTACAGTAATAAAATAGTGGTAAATTCTATATATTTTTATGTTATCCACAATAATCTATCATTTCCGATTGGACCGGAAATCGTTATGAATCTGTCGATTGATTATTTCGATTTGCAGATGGATGATTGGAAGATGACAAGATCAACGTCCGGTTCAACAATGACAATTAATACGATTGGTAATTGTAAAGATGATGTTAGTATTTATAATGGTGATGAAAATCATAAAGTATGGGCAGGTTCACAAGATAATCTCGATACAATTTATGATGTTTATTCAACATCGACAATAAACCGTCCGAATCGGCCACGTCAAATCAGTCAACCAGTAACTGTACCACCGCCACCACCACAACAACAACAATCATCATCATCAGCAGTTAAAGACAGGAAGAAAAAGGCGAAAAACTAAGTGCAAGCCGTGATGATTTATATTATCCAACATCATTAATGTTGAATGGTGGTGGTAAAGCGAATAGTGTTGCCGGTACAATGGTAAAACCAAGACACTTAACATCACCACAACCTATTTATTTAATGGCAACAACAACAACAACACCAACACCACAAACATTACCAAATCCGAAATTTTTCAAACCGCACGGTAATACATTCTCACATCGATCTAAAGGGAAAATGTTAGTACCGGCACGTCCAGTACCACCACCATTGGTACCATTAGCACCACCACCACCACCACCCGTTATAATACCAACAACAATCACAAAAAAGAAAAAATCGAAACAAACTGTTGAAGAACCAATTTATATGCCAAGTAATCGTGCATTATCACCAATTGCCAGTTATCAACCAATTAATTTTCCACATGAAGCATATTTAATGCAACATTATGCTACAATGGAATCACAACATAACAACCATAATAATAATAATAATAATAATAGAAAAAGGCGTGATAAACATAAATTAAATAAGAAATTAACACAAAGTATGAACGGTTTAGATGATCCAAATTTAGGTATGCTATCCCCACCAATAAATGGTGGGGTTCTACAACTACCAATAACAATAATAATAATAATAGTAATGGGGATGAAAGTCCTTTCAATACTGGTATTTATCGAAAGAAAGGACATTTGAATGAGCGTGCTTTTAGTTATTCAATACGACAAGAACATCGTAGTCGTAGTTATGGTTCATTAGCGAATTTGAAATTCGCCACCCCCATCCCTAATGGAGATGTAAGTGTTATTACACCCTCTCCCCCTTAAGCACTCACTAACGAAATATTTCATTTGTATTTGTTTTCTATTAAATAGATAGAAGATCGTGAAGATATTAAAAAGGAACGTGAAATCATGCAAATGGTGCAAGATTTAGATTTGTCAGGGGATGAATTAGAACGTTCTGAAGTGCCACGTAATCTATACGAAAATCGACACAATAATGGACCAGTTATTGTAACAACAACAACAATACCACAGATGAACGGAAATCGTAATCGACGATAAAATGTATGTATGTACGTATTGTTGAAATAATTGAATAGACGGATATTTTAATCATTCTACCATTGAAATGGTGTTAAATATTCAAAAATTTATTAAATCAATATTCAGAAAAGCGTGAAAATTCGATTAAAACATCCGGCAATTTTGCAAGAATAACTCTAAATAAAACGAAACACCCTGTATACATATTCACAATATTAGAACAGAAGAAATCCACAACGCTTACTTGACTGTAAATTATTAAAAAATTCCGTTAAGTGTGTCTTGACACACAAAAAAAGACGGTCAATCAATTGATG
Organism: Meloe dianella; assembly: GCA_028455855.1. Lineage (NCBI taxonomy): Eukaryota > Metazoa > Arthropoda > Insecta > Coleoptera > Meloidae > Meloe > Meloe dianella. Next base: position 1,897,010 of record JAPTHL010000050.1, on the reverse strand, counting down.
ACATCAATTGTCATTTGTCTTACTTTTTCTTACAACCACCCCCCACCCCCCCCACTCGCCCCCCAATACCTTACACAATCTAGTAGGTTACGTAAATGTTTTTTGTTACAGATCTATACAACGAACAAAACAGAGATAGATACAGCGACATTTATAAAAGACTAAATAAAGGTAAAGACAGAGAGAGAGAGAGAGAGAGATATATATTTTATATACGTATGTGTTATCTGTATTGATTCAAATGTTTAAATAACGGAAAATGGCGGCTGTGAAATAATTTTTAATGAGCCGCAATTTTGATTCAAAAATAAATAAAAATACGCACACAATAATTGGTAAAAAAAATCTAGCGGCAATGTTGCCATATTCACCAAAATTTCCAATATTTTTGCTCAATTATTCATTTTTGTATAGATATATTTTAGCAATTTTATCAATTAATTAATTAATTAATTAGAGATGGTGGTGGTGTATATTATTTTAAACATCACTATACTTAAGTAATAATAATAATAAATCATAATAATAATAATAATAATAATAATAATAATAATAATGATAAGCAAAAGACTGAGTCCACAATTTTATTATCACACCTTCCTTCTACCCTTACCGAGCCAATATTAATTGAAATCTGGTGGATTAAGCCTTAAAATAACCAAATATTTATTTTATTCACATAAGCATAGCCTACTCTGTATATACTCAACGTTTTATATTGTTAATCATATATCTAGTTAGCCATGAGTCACAAACAAAAGCAAAAAAAAAGAAGAATAACCAAAGATAAAGATGGGCGGAGATATCGCGATTTTTTTTTGGTCATGGCTAACTATAATTTTTCTGTTTATATGGTATTTTATTATTATTATTATTTTGTTTTAAAAATTAATCAATAATTAATAATGAAAAAAAAGATTAATGTCGAAAAAAAAATAATAGAAAATTGTTTATAATTAGTGCCATTTTGAGAGTTAGATTTTTTTTTAAATAAAAATAACCGGCATTGTATAATTATTAAAGAATTACATTTGTTATTGTAAAAAAATAATAATTAATTAAATAAATTTTAATCAAAATTATTTTTATCTATTGAACCAATCCAATTCCCTTGTTGATCACAAATTCTGATTGGTCATTGAGATTATTCAAAGTTTATTGGTTAGGATTTTGACATTAAATCAATGATTGGTGATTTATCTAGCAATGTAGACCAATAAAAATCAAGGAATGATAGAAATGAAGGCGAATTTTTTATTTTGATAAATTGAAATCTCATCGCTATACGTTTGTTTTGTATTTTTTGTTTGTTTTGTTTTTATTAATTATCCAAATTAATTAATAGAAAAGTGTACCTTATTATTTGTTTTTTTTCCCCGTTAATTAATCACTTTCTGGTTCTTTTAATTTCGCTAATAACATTGCTCGTTGTTTCTCTAATTCCGATTCACTTAATTCACCACCACCTTTACCAACAATATCAGATTCAGATGGTCGACGACTTGAATGTTTCGTATCTTCAGAAGGTGTTCTCTATTTTTATATAAAAAAAATTTGGTAAATTTTCTATAAAACCAAAAAAAAAACAAAACACCAAACTTACAGATGGACTTTTGCGTTTGTGTTTCTTTTTTGATTTCTTCTTACGATATTCTTCTTCGGTTATATCAGAATTATTTGAACTACTCCTTGAACGTTTCGATGATTTCTTTAATTTCTCACTATCCGATTCGCTACTGGACGAACGGTATTTTTTGTTTTTCTTTTTCTTTGATTTCTTCGATCTTGAATGGTGATGACTGCAAGATTCTTCCATTTCATGTTGGAAATCCTACAATTTTCAATATTTATTATTATTATCATTATAATTATTTTGTTATATTTTCTAAATACTTTATAGACTTTGATACGTTCAGTATCTGAACTGAATGCAAGAAATTCATCTTCATTTTCAAGTTTCATCCGTACATCATCCCAATTCAATTCAAAATCAATATTTAATTCACGCAATAGATTTTTAAAATTCATCTCTAATTTTTTCATACGTTTCGATTCTTCTTTTAAACGTTCTTTCTCTTTCACTTCAGCTTTCTCTAATAATGAATTATATGTTAATTTAACATTACCAGCATCTAATGTGGCACTACGTTTATCTTCACAGATAATTGTTGCAAATTGATCAAATGTTGTATCGATTTTCACATCGAACAATTTCTCACGTAATATTTCTTTGATTATTTTCTTTTCATCATGGAAACGTGCTTTTAGATCTTCCACGTAAAATTTGAATAAATCCAATGGAGTCGAACCATGTTGACCTAAAATCGAGATAACCAGTATTAAAATAATTGGAGTTTGTGCTACTATATAACAGATGGCGATAGTCGTTTCAATAAATACTGATACACTGATTGGTTGGATTTAAGCGCGAAATTTAAACAATTCAAACATATCGGTTGTACCGAATTTTCGATAAACTCACCTAACATTGCAGAAAATCGAACATCCGCTGATATTATTGGATATAATTCAACCCATAATGACATTGATGTTAATTTACCTTCTTCGTGTAATGTATCTAATAATGCTAAGAATTGATCGCGATTTTTCCGATGTTGGCGTTTAATACGTTTCTTTTCACGTTCTTTCTCTTCAATATATTCTTTTTCTAATATACGTATGTGCTCTTCAAATACAATTAATGCATCTTCTTTATCCATTGCTAACAGATTAACATCATTTTTAAATGCATTATTATTCAATAATAATGCTTGTGCTTCACTCCAAGTTGTATCATAATTGATTTTCGTCATACTATCTAAGACTTCTGCTAATTTTTTCATATTGCGTTTCTTTAAGACTTTCGCTTCTTCTTTTTCACGTTTTGCTAATGCAAAAATCACATCTTCATAAATATCACGACGATCTGAATCATTAACATTAGTCCACACCTAGAAGAAGATTTATAAAATTAGGCTATGCCCGCATTTTTTTTAATTTGATTGTTTACTTACTTCTAAATGTGAAAATAATTCATCACATTTATAATATTTTGTTGTTGATGTGATTTTATCACAATTCATTAAGAATTCTTCTAATTGTTCTTTGGATTTTTTCGCTTTTAAACGATTCTCTTCTTTTTCATCTTTTTGTTTTTGCGTTTTATACGCATTGAATACTTGTTTTTTCTCATTTAATTTTTTAAATGTTTCATAACGTGGATCATTTGTTATAATTTTAACACATTGTTCCCATGTTGCATTCGATGGCACATTTTTCGTTTTTAATAATTCTTTAAATGCTTCCATTGCCTCTTTTTTATCTTTAAATACATGTGTTGTTGATTCATGATTGGTTTTTGGTTGTTCTTTATTCGTATCTGTATGATTATTTGAATTGTCTTGTTCTATAAAAAAAAAAACAATTTAATTTGGAAAATTTGTATTGAAATCAATGCAAATCATACCTGATGGTGGATTTGGTAGTGAAATTGCTGCTAACGTTGCCGCCATTGCTGATTCTAATGCACTTTTACCACCGGGACTAGCAACTGTGTAAAAACAAAACAAAAAAGAATTAATATTTAGATTTTTTGACAAAAATTCATGTAGAAATTAACCAGATTTGGGTGAATTCGATTCTGATGTTATATGATTCAATGGTAATTGTGCTGGACTTGTAACATCACTTGGTGTATCAGCTGCCGAAATCGGTTTATTACTGCAAAAAAAAAAATGAAACACATTAATATTACAACAAAAATTCGATCTATAATTGTTGAAAATCAATGTACTCCTCTGTTGTTATCTTCTTTTTAATTTCATCCAATTCTGGGGGAATCACCCATCGTGATTCTTTCGTATTCACATTGTGATAATAGATTTTATTATTATCAGCCATATATTCCTTCCATGGACATTGTGATAATAACAACTAGAACATATTTGAATTATTAGGGGATTTATTAAAAACCAAAGTTTTGTTAGAAAACGATTTACTTCAGCTGATGATTTTAATTGATCGGGTTTCTGCCATGAACTTTGTTTCGTTAATGAATTATAATAATATGTACGTCCATCTGGTGCTTTATGTTCACTCCATTGTTGTTCATTTGATGAAACCGTTTGTGGTGTCGGTGGGAAATTATTTGGCACACCAACACCACCACCACCAAAACCAGGTGGTGGTACACTAAATGGCGGTATCATGGGCTGATGTGGAAAACCACCCATCGGTGGTAATAATGGAGCAGTTGGTGGTGGTGCAAACGCCGGTGGTGGCACATTTGGATCCTGTTTCCGAAAAGAAAAAACGTTACACAAAAATCAACATAACCTCAAATTACTTATTACCATTCTTTCAATATATGTTAGCCGACTATTTCATACTATTTTATTAATGGAAATTCGTAGAAATTGTAGCAAAATTTACATAAAATTTTTGTTAATTTGATAAAAAAAATACCGAAATAATCGCATTTAATATAATGCCGAAAACATTCACACTTGAACTACTGGACATTGACAGACAGATGCACCAACTTAAACACAGTACTGGTAGATCAAATGCACCCGACAATAAGCGGGGAAATTCAAAAAAACTTCTGCTCAAGGCTCAGCGCTCAAATTTAACATTTACATATGCATAATGAAAATAAAACTAGTGACTAATTTATATGGGCAAAAGTTATTAAAAAAATTGTTTTATTTAAATTAATCAAGACACTTATCTAATAATAACAATGACGATTTATTTGACACGTTTCTGTTGTCTTTGTCGATAGATATCATTAGATGGCGGCATTGGCATATCATCATCATCAGAACCATCCAATGACATACCTAAACGTTTTTTACGTTTTATAGTCAAACCACCACCACTACTACTATCATCAACAATCCAATGTACAGATTTTGCTAAATCAAATAAACGCACATCAACATTACTATTATTACTATTATTATTATTATTATTATTATTATTATTATTAATAATCATATTATTATTGTTATTATTGCTACCACTATTACCACTAATACCACCACCATTCTCAATTGGTTGTGGTATATTATCAGGTAATTGTATACGATTAAATACATCCATTAATTGATCGATATTAACAAATGGTCCACGAAAACATGCTGGCGGTGGTAATAATGTACATAAATGTGCTGCTGTTGGTGGATGTGGAAATGTGCCACCTGGTACTGGATGTTCACCAGGCAATGGATTCGATTTTGGTTTATATGGTATCATTTGTGAATAATCTGGTGTTGGTAATGGTTTCTCTAAATCATTATTAATAATCGATTGTAACATATGATTTCGATTTGCACCAGTTATATTAATCACCTCCGTATATCTATAAGACAATAATTAGTTAGTGGAGCGATCATAGATGGCGTGTTAAATATATAGTTAAAGCGCCATCTCTTAATTTGAATTTCACATTAATTACCCGATACTTTTTAATTCAGCTGCACTACATGGATATAAATCAACAAATTTATAACGATCAACTAATTGTGCCGTTTCTTTACCTTCAAATTCTTTGATTTTCGATAGGACTTCACTGCGTCGCTTCTCAACTTTGACAATACTTTGTAAATCGCCAATATTACATTCGAATTCTAAAAAACGATTCCATATATCCCTAAAAATTTCACATTAATTCAAACAATTTCGTTTGTTGGTATATTGTAGTGGTTCTTACACAGATTTTTCATTTTCTAAACTGCCAGATGATAGGACACGTTCAAATAATACTCTTGTATTGTTATCTTCATTTAAATGTGATAAATAATCAATATAACATGTAATATATTCAGGTATATCACCGAATTTCTTCAAGCCCAATTCAAATATGCGAAATGCAATATTTTTATCTTTACTACAATAATATTCCATTAATGCAGCACATACAAATATATGATATTTTGTACGTTGATCTTCTCTAGCTTTTTTAAATATTGCACGTGCTGATTTAATACCTTCAGCACGTCTAGCAAATTTCATATATTGTATATAACATAATGTTGGATCAATATCTAAAATATCTAAATATTTTTGATAGATCTGATGGACTTTATCATATTTTAAACGTCCTTCTTCATAATCAGCATATGCAAAATATAATAACATATTTTTATTTAATAAACTACTTGTGGCACGTTCAAACATATTTGCTGCTTCTTCACTAAATAATTTCGATGCATTCACATCACCTTTTTCTGCTAAGATTTTACAACTATATTCAAGAAATTGTGCAGCTTGATACCATATATCAGGATGATGACCTAAACATAATAAACATTGTTCTAATGCAAATACAACACGTTTTGTTAATAATGCTGTATCTTCTGTACGTAATGGATTACTTTTCTCCCATCCAATGTATTTTTGCCATAATTCTACCTGGAATTTTTATTTTTTTTTGTATTGCAATAATTGTAAATTATTTTGTTTTCTATGTGCATACTTGTTTGCGTTCTTCTGGTGTAGCAGTTGGTGGTACACTAGGTGCATTTCGATTAATACCACGTATTTGTACTTCTAATTCTTTTGCTACACGTCTAGCATTCATATAATCACGGCTACGTTCGATACTCATTTTTTCAGCAATTATTGGATTGATTGCCTGAAATTATCGATTAATTTATTTTTGAAATAATTTGATTTTTTATATAGTATGTCCCAAAAAACTGTATACACAAAGACAAGTTAATTGTAGAGAGGGGAAAAGAGAATAAGGGAGGTAATAATGGAGAAGGAGGGAGGGAATAATGGAGGAAATGGAATGGAAAAAGAAGAGAAGAGAGAGGAGAAGAGAGGGAGAGTGGGTGAGAGTAAGAGTGGGTGAGAGGAAGAGAGGGACAGAGGAAGTGAGGTAGCGAGGAAGGGAAGAGGGAAGAGAAGAGGAGCAGAAGAGAAGAGGAGGAGAAGAGAAGATAAGAAGAGAAGAGGAGGACAAGAGAAGATAAGAAGAGAAGAGGAGGACAAGAGAAGATAAGAAGAGGAGAAGAGGAGGACAAGAGAAGATAAGAAGAGAGGAAGGGGAGAGAGGAATGGAAGAGAAGAGAAGAGGAAGAGTAGAGGAAAAGAAGAGGAGGAGAAGAGAAGATAAGAAGAGAAGAGGAGGAGAGAAGATAAGAAGAGACGAGGGAGAGAAGAGGAGAAGAGAAGAGGAGGAGGGGAGAAGAGAAGATAAGAGAAGAGGAGGAGGGGAGAAGATAAGAGGAGAGAAGAGGAGGAGGAGAGAAGGAGAGAGAGAGAGAGAAGATGAGGAGAAGAGAAGAGGAAGAAAAGAGGAAGAAAGAGGAAGAGAAAAGGAGAAGAAGAGAAGATAAGAAGAAAGCGTTGGCGCTGAAAGCATGAAAGTTTCCAAAACGACACGGTCTTAATTAAAGCGAAATTTGAACGTACTCTAGACAGACGCGTACGTATCGCAACACATACGATAATGACTAATCAATCATCACCTTAATATAGCAAACAATTAGACATTGTTCGAAAGCATTTTGTTTCTATTATTAAAATTTTGTTTTGTCTACTCAAAAAAAAATCATACAGACAAACATGACGGAACAAAACGCAAATCTAAAGCCCCGTCCACATATAATAAACGAATATAAACGATCGCAAACATTCAGAAAGGTATTTCCGATTCACACTACACAAACACAAACGAATGCCATGTTCGATTGCATTCGAACGCGAATTGGCTTGCCATTCACACACTGTAGAAACATTGGTGTATATTTGTATTCATTAGATGTGGACGGAGCTAAAACATTTTGTTTGAATGACTAATTTGATGGGATTTCAATCTAAAGATAACGAGCCAAGCCGGTAATGTAATGCTCGTCGAATGATCGCAATCAAAATTTTTGTTGACCAGAGACCCAACGAACATCTGACGATCCGTGATTGTGCCGAACATATCGAAATAAAGATCAATTTCGGCATGAATTAGAGATTGAATTGAACCGAGCGCAGCCATTTGTATGTTACATTAAAAGGTTCGAAATGGTCAAGTGTATCTTCAACTTAAGAGATTGATCGATAACCGGCAATAATTGTGTATACATTCTTTTGGGACATCCGATAGATGGGAGTTGTTTTTTTTTATATATATTTAATACGATCATGTACAAACTTGTTCGAAAGCAATGTAATCCTTCCAAAATGTCTCCATACCAGTCATTGGATTATTAATGCCACGTTGATAAACTTTACGTATAGCTGAAATTTTCTGATTTTCCGCATATGAACCGACAGCTTCCACACTTTTTAAAAAATTCACATACTCATTCCATATTGGATATGAATGTATATCCATACCGATTTTATCTAATGCAAAATCATAAGCTTGTGCCATTTTCTCTCTAAAAAGAAACGCATATTTCCATAAGAATTAACACTTTTTAATTAATTAATTAATTAAAAATTAGATAAAAAAAAACACTTACTTATAAGTTGGTAATGAGGCTTTTGTCTCTTTCACATATCCCAGATACAATTTCCACAATTCAATATTTAAAATCTTCATCAAACATCTTTGAAACAACTAAAGATGATTTTTGTGTATTTATTTGGAGACAGAGAAAAATTGATTGTTTTTATTAAAAAAAAAAAAATTGATTTAAATAGAATTTTGGTTAACGAAAAACGAATATTTGGCGCAAAAATTCAACAACAATACACTTCCAAATCATTTATTCTTTTTGTAATTAACAAACGGAATTTAAAAAAAAAAATGGGATTTCATAAACACACACACACAAAAAATAAACAACAGAAATATTCATCAATTCGTTAACAAAAACTCCCCCAAAAAGTGAAATATAAAAAAAAACACTAATCAATAACAATCGAGGATAGAATCAATTTAATAAAATTTAACCATTGTTGTATTGTTAATAATTTTTATTGATTTACAAATGATCAATTTTGCCTAAAGGAAAATAATTAAAAAAACATGGAAATGTTCCTACCTTTTCAACACGTTCGAAATTCCTCGATTTCATCTACGAACAATTCGAATCTAATTAAGCAAAATTGTGTGGAATTGAAATTGGGATTATTACCTCATGTTCAATGTAGATACGCCAATAACGTGAAGCACTTGGAAAGATTTCAACTAAATGCTCATATAATGGACGCACTTCTGATATATGTTTCGTTTGGGCCTCACGCAACAATATCGACCACGATTCCAAATCATACGGATTCTTCTCAACTTGTTTTTGTGTACGATGCAATTTATCATTGCCCCAATCCTAGAAAATTCCACAAAAAACAAATAAAAGAAACTATTATCAACAAATATCAAAAGTGAGGTTATGTTCGATTGGTTTTATTGGAATTCCAACGAAATTTTGTATACGTACGATATGTAAACGTTCTTCGGTCATTTCTAATCAATTAATTTCAATAAAAATTCGTTTAATTTAATTGATTTTTTCGATTAATTAACGAAAACAACAAATAATGAACAACACGAAAACAGCGTAAATCACAATCGAGTGCGCATGCGCCAACAAAACACATATACTGGAACGTTGATTCTAATTCACCAATCAAACCGAGCAAGATACAAGTTGATGACTATTACATCTCTTTCCAGCAATAAACTACCGCATACTGGTCTCCACTAGAAAGAACTATAAAATGCACAAGTTAGATAGAGAACAATAGATTCCACGTCTATCCATCTCTGTTTAATCAATATTCATTTATTTAAAATTAAAAAAAAATGAGGTTATGTACACAGAATAAATATATGTAATTATTTATAAATCTTGTAGTGCTTTTCGTTCAAAATACCGTTGTAATGCAGCTTCAAATACATCGTCGACTGTACGTTTTTTCCAAATATCGATTTTCGGCTTTTTTACAGGTGTCGGTGCTGATGGGGGTTGTTCGATAATTGCCTCGTTTTTCACCTTGATAATGTCGTTTTTTTCGATATTTCCATCATTATTCGTCTTCTCTGGAATATCTTCTTGTTTAATAGTTACTGATTGTTGGTTTTTGTCAGTGTTATTGGTGATTTCATTAGTGTTTTTATCATTATCTTCATCCGTATCCGATGAGTCAATGGTGAAATCAGAATCTGCATCTAGATTTGATTGTAAATGCCCTTTTTTGATAGTGATTTCTTCAACTTTATTGTTATCATCATCATTTTCAATGTCGCTATTATTTGAATTATCCCTTTTGCGATATTTGCGTTGTTTAAATTGTGTTTTCTTTATAGTCTCTTGTTGATTATCATTGGTTTTCTTATCATTATCATTGTTATCATCATCATCATCATCATAATTGACTTTTTGTTGATACAAATGCCGATAGAAGCCGTCTAGATTTTGTTGTTTTGTTACATCACCAATATTCTCTAAATATTCTTCACGTTTCTCTAATTCATCCATTTTCTTCAATTCCTCCAATTTCTGTTTATATGCTGTTGTAACAAATGATTCTTTATCAATGAATTGTTCACCTTCTAATTCACGTTCTTTTTGTATTTGTCGTTCAATGCGACGTTCGTTTTCTTTTTTACGTCGTTCAGCTGTTTCTAATAGTTTATTAATATATTTCGGTTTACGTTCTAAATCTTTACGTAATAATTTCGATTCTTTGCGTTTTTTATCAATGAGATCATCATAAATTTCATCATATTGATATACAGTTGGGTCTTGTTCAATTGCACGATTCTGTGTTAATTTCTCTTGTTTTTTTAATGGTTTCTTTAAGCCAGACAATTGTTTTAATTGATCAGAATCATCAGAATCATCATTGAAAATTGATGGACGTGCTATGACCACTGGTTTTAATTTGTCTTTATTTGGCACAATAAGGCCATATCTACAAAAAAACGAGATTAATCCATTAATTAATTAATTAAATTGGAATTTATTTGGGAAATTTTCAAAATTACTAAATAGAAACACTTACTGTTTCGACATTTTGATTGTTGAGGTTATGTTGACGGATTGGATGCAACCATACATACAATGTAGGATGTTGACAAATATGCGCGCGCAGCCCAGATAAATGCATACAGCCACGGACTTATAAACAGGTCTTGACATTATCCTTGGGTGGCGTAAGTAGAGATATTATTGTAGTTAAAAGTGGTGGCGCCACAGTCTAGGACACGAAAAGTAGGACGTAGACAAAAAAAAATGTAAGTTAGAAAAAGATAAATGCAACAACTTACTGCTATAAAAACCAAGGCCGTTAAGTTGGTCGGAGCATAAATGTTTAGTTTTTAGTTCATCTAATTTGAATATTTGTTGGTTATTATAATTTTTATTAGTGGAGAAATAAATATGGGCTGTTTATTTGGTCGAAAGTTGTTTATTTTTTAATTTTTCTTTGTTATCAATACAGAAAATGAATAGGCACTCATATAGCATGACCACGTGACATTCTCTAGCTATCTCATTTTTTTTCATTTAGTTATTTTTGTTTTGACTCTCGTTCCGTAGATATTCGCGCCGCTTATCAAGAACTACAATTACTTACAATAATGAACTCATGCTACCATTAACAACAAATTTGATTTTTTATCCTAATTATAAACAATGAACAATTGAGCTAAATAGTTGAGAAAACAAATCAACAAAATAAGACGAAGCTGATTGCGTTACATAGCGGGAAATTTGATTTCGATCGATAAATACATCTAATTCTACTTCAATTCAACAATTAGATCAAAATAAATACTCAATTCCAATTTATTTGACTAATAAGCACCTAAAAAGCCAATTTAAATGAATTTATGCAATTAATTTATTAATTCTAACACGGATAGGGCGACAATTAGACAATTAAAATGTAGCTGCAAATTCATTAAAACTCATTTTTATTCAAAATCTTGTAGATAATTGATCAACTATTTGTTGATGACTCAAGTCATTAAAGATTATTTCGATGATATGCCGAAATTGATGCACTTTTTTAAGGTTATGTTAACATTCACTTATTATCACTTACATCGTTAAATTATCATTATAAAATGTAAATAGTAGAACAAAATAATTAGAAATAGTAAGATATCTTCCAAATAAATAAATAATATACAAAATACATCAATGCAAGTATATAATGAATCAAAGTTTCTTGTTATAGCTACAATTAGCTGACTTGTAAGTGATATCAAATGGCGGCACGTTTGAATTTGAGATCAATGGTAATTGCGCTATAGCGTTTTATCGATCCAGTTATTCTTTAACTTTAACTAAAAATTAATATAAAACACACTCTTGTTGAATAGAGTGAGTTCTATTTTGTATCCAAATGAATTCATAGTGATAATAGACGAGTATTTTGGACATTAATTAAGTTTTTTTGTTTATTAAAAAGATTATATTTAATACGAAATAGTAAGTTGTACGTTGAATTAAACAGAAAAATTAAAATTTACTTGGACAAACAAATTAATAATAAATGCATGTCTATTTTATTTATATATATTTTCATTCATATTTGTCCATGAATAACACATTTTACCAATGGGGTTGGTGTTTATTGCCCATTTTTATTTTAGCGTGTGTGTGCGTTCCCCTCAAATTAATTGTGGTTGAATGAGCAGTACCATAAAAGCCACATTTACAGACAACATTAAATTAACAATCAATTGGTAATTAGTTTTAAGGAATTATTAAAAAAAAAAACATTAATGAAGAAGCATGATTCTCATTTCAACCAAATTTAAATGTGTATCTGTTGTTGTTGTTGTTGTTAAATAGACAAAATTATGATAGAGGGGTGCATGTCGCTTGAATGTGTTACAAAAAAAACAACCCTAATTAGGGGTTGATTTTTTTTTTGATAAAAAAAATGATAAATTATTGTGAACAGTACGCCACTGGTGTATAAATGACCTTGTCTACACACACACACGACATACACACAACAGCCAATCATAATACATTTGCCAGAAACCACTGCCAGAAACCTCTACTAGCCAACCAATCGTTGGCCAGATATTTTTAGCCATATTTATCCGCAAGGTATAGAATCCTACAACAAGACGGAAAAAATCGTGGTGGCTGTGCTGAGTTTTTGTCAAACAAGCTTTGCAAATTAAAAAAAAAAACAAATCATTTCGTTCAAAACAATTAGAAAAAAATTCAATTAATTTCATCGGATAATTAAAACCAGACGAATTATAATCTTTTTTTTGTGTGTGTTAATTTCGTAAATTTAACGTAAGTACACTGTAATTATTGGTTAGAAATCAATCAAATCAATGGTTGTGGTGGTGGTGGTGGTGGTGGTTGGGGTGGCAGCAGACCCCCCATTGTAGCCCCCCAGACACACATACACACACATACACATACGGAGATTGCATGCATCTGTAATTTATGTCACAATTTTTCTCAATCACACAAAAACTTGATGGAATTATGATTTTATTGATAAAACATGAGAATGGTTGTGCCAGTTGTATGTTGAAAGATTATGGGGGAAATTGTGGCTAGGGCTACAGTTCGACTTAAAAACCTACCAAAAAGGTTGATTAACTACAATTTCTACCATAATTTTTGAGAAATCATCCATTATTCGATATATTATTTAAATTAATCCGAATTGTATGTTTTCAGGTCAAATAACCAGAACAACAACAACAACAAAAAACCTAGCAAAATGACCGATCGCAAAGCTGTTATTAAAAATGCTGATATGAGTGAAGATATGCAACAGGATGCTGTTGATTGTGCCACACAAGCAATTGAGAAATATAATATCGAAAAGGTGATTAATTTGGAAGAAATTCTAGAAAATTCAATTCAAACGTTGGCTGTGCTTTTTTTCAATAATCATTACCAACTGTACGCTATAAAAATTACTATCAATCATAATTGGTTCGAAATCGATTAATTAATTGGAAATTGATTGAAATCAATTGTTGTTACGTAAAATATACGAAAATTTTCGGCGATTTAACACGAAAATTTCGCTAATATCGCTACAATTAATCGTCAATTACGTTATAGTAATTTTTGTAATCATTACCAACTGTGTGTTGGAAAAATTACTGTAAATTTAGGAAAATGCGGGCGATTTGAATTGGAATAATTTTTTCTGTTTTATATTTTCCAGGATATAGCAGCATATATCAAGAAAGAATTTGATAAGAAATATAATCCAACGTGGCATTGTATTGTTGGTAGAAATTTCGGGTCTTATGTAACACATGAAACTCGTCATTTCATTTATTTCTATTTGGGACAAGTGGCGATATTATTATTTAAAAGCGGTTAAAAATATGATTATTATAATAATTCTTTTCTATCAAATTCCTCTCAAAACTCCTTAATGATTTTCTATTTCTTATATTATTAATAATTATTTTTTTTTGGTTCTTAAATAATTCTTCCATCAATAATCACCATTCCCGTAATTAATAATCCACAAAAATGGGGATTACTTCAAAAATATCAACAATTAAAAAAAACAACAATGGTTGTTTTTATAATTATTTTTTTTTGTACAGTAAAAATTAATGTTTAATATTTTTTTGAACATTGTGTATTTCTCATAAATTATATGAGAATTTATAAACAAATTAATTAGTGTAAATTATATGCTCATTTATTATTTGTTGATTAATTATCTTTTTTTTCTTTTTTTTGTTTGTTTAGATCTTCATAAATTTTCTATGATTAGTGAAATAAATTTAAAAATAGAATAGAATTAAGGAAATGTTGATTTTATAATAATCGTCTTTAGATAAAAGATTTGATAAAAGGAAAACGCACAAAAAAAATTAGATGGCGTAATTATATAATTAATTAATTTCTTTGCTCGAATCTGCAACGCACTTGAATTTTTAATTAATGACTTATTTAATCAGCATTTCTTTAATTTGATTAATCAATTAGATAAATTTGCTACTTTTCTCTATTTATAAAATATATGATGATGATGATGATGAGATGATGATAATGATAAAAAAAATACACACACACAACACATATGTAATTAACCCCCTACCCTTCCTCCTAAAAAAATTTATTAAAGTCCCCCATACACACCCCCTCCCTTTTACGTGTTTGTTGCTATATTCAATTTAAATAAATAAGATCTTTATTCGATAATAAGTTGTTGAGATGATTAAGTATTAAGTCAAACTTTACTTAAGTGGGTAATAATGTACTTAAGTCTTGTTATAATTACATTTTTTTTTGTGTTTGAAAAAGAAAAATTCTATTTTAAAATTGATGGAATGCTTGCGGTAATTTTTTTTTTTGTTTTATATAAAAGAACACGTCCAGTAATTATTTACTAACAAAAATTAAAAAAAAAATGATCAAATTCTAGAGTGATACCACAATATTTAGTTCTTTTAAATGGGGTTGTTGTTTGTTTTTCTTTTTGGTAATTTTGTTTAATTGAAAGAAAAACTGCCAATTTGCGAGATAACATTTAGAAGAACTAAAAAATTTTACAGAAAACATTCCATCATTATTATTATTATTGTAATTGTCGCTGGATTATCGACTTTTTTCTTTTTATTTGTGGAAGATTATATTTTTGATATAATCAAAAACTGATGTAAAACACAGAGATGGGTTTAAAATTATTATTATTTTTTTGTTTATGAAAAATCAACACATGTTTAGGACTAAATTTATTAAAAAAAAAATCGCTTTAATTTACTTTGAATTTAACGTTTTTGTTTTGCTGTTCGTTCTCTCTCTCTCTTCTTCTGAATTCATTTTTTGGTGTTACCACCGAAATTATTAACACTTTAATAATAGCTTTAGAACGATAATTACTGTGTTTATAAATGTATAATGAATTTAACAAAATCGATTATTATTATTATTATTATAATTATTATTATTAATCTATATAATTGCTCTGATCCTTTATTTTTCATACTGTATTTTCTTGAATGTAGTAATATATGGTCAATGATTGCCGCAATTTGATTCGAATTGTCCCGCATTTTTCGTGTTTACCGCACGGTAAAAAGCACTATGAATCAAAACGACAAAGTCCCTAGATTACTATGTTGCAACTATATGGTTGCAACAGTTAGAGCCGTCCATTTAAATATAAAAGAATCCATCTCTATTGTTGATTTCTAATCAGTTTTCACAATTAATTCCATTTGATTTTCGATTAATTCCATTCGAATTTCGTATACAATATCGGTGCCATTCTATGTACGAATTGTGCCATCGCCAACATATAAAAAATAAAATCCATTTTCTCCTGTAGTTTAATGACCTACAAATTAGTTTTTATTAGGATTTCGTAACGGATATCATAATTGTCATTTATTAATTAACGAATAATTATTAATTACAAATCAAATTGAGGTGATTTTTTTCTCTACAAATTAAATGTGTATAGATGTCGCTTTACAATCGGAATAAAAGTTGCCTGTATTATCGATTATTCGGTGATTTTTCTGCGGTCACATGATCACACATCGACCAATCCGATACGGACGTTCAGATGTTTTTTTTTCAAGCGTTCTGTGGAAAGCTTGATGTTATATAGAAGTTTTCCCTAATTGTTGCGGGTGGGGAAAACAATTATATCTAAACAACAATAATAAAAAAAACAACACAAAAATGTAACATTTTTAGTGTGTTCAATTTTGGAATTCCATGAAATATTGTGTTCATTAATTGTTTTGTGTGTGTGTGTGTGTGTGTGTGTGTATTTGTTAAGAATTCACCCCAAAAACGGCAACAACAGGAAAAAAATGGTCAGAGGTGAGTTGATAATATTGCAATAACTAAAACAAAAGATGGTGAATTATTGGAAAATCGGCCATTTTGTTTAAACAACAAACAACAATAAATCGATAGTTTTTTTATTGTAAAAAATCGGGTGAATTCAATGATTTCGTTTAAAATAGAGTGTGTTTTTTCTATTAAAAAAAATCGACGAATTACATTTTTTTCGGAAATTAATTCGAACCTAACCTCATTGTTTGTTGTTGATTCAAAACTTAACCTCAATTATTATTATTATTATTGTTGTTGTTGATTGTTTTTTTTTTAGGACGTAAAGATCGCACTTTAACATGTCCACATCGTACAGATGATTGTTGTTCACCAAATCCAAAACGTCGGCCGAAAATGAATCATTTAAATGTTGGTAAAATTGTTGATGCGAAGAAAACAGAAAGTATTACAAGGTTTTTTCAGGTAATGATCATTTAAGATAATCAATCAGTTCAATGGTGTGTTATTGTATGAATGCAGGTGGCAAATAACCGGGGATTGTCCGCAAATTGGGGCTATCAAAATTCAAGTTTGCCTGGGGCGCCCCGCTTCATCAAACCATAACACACCACTGAATAAATTATTCACAAATAGTACTCTTTCTATTCTGTTTATTGTTTCTAGATTGATGATAAACGTACAGAGAATACGACACAAGCAATTATGTTGGAATTGGATTACGAAAAACTAGAAAATACTTTAATTTTCAATAATAATAATAATAATAATAATAATAATGGAAATTTGGATTTAGGTAAGATATTTCCATCAAGTTTTGGTTGATAATATTACAAAATTTTGTTAACAGTTGATAGAACACCAACTAAAATGAATGGTTTGATCAGAGAAATATCACCACCATCAACACCACATCGTATTGAATTACATAATGACGATGACATTAATGCAACAACAACAACAAATACTACAACAGTAACAACTGCTGTAACTATAACAACCACAAATGTAGCATCAACAATAGAAGAACACCCTAAAGTTGTCAAAGAAGAAAATAATAACAATATTATTATTATTAATAATAACAATAATAATAACAATAATAATAATAATAATAATAATAATAATAGAAAAGTAAAAGAAACAAGTCATAAATTAACTGAATATTTTCCTGTACGTAGATCTGTACGTAAAACCAAAAAAATTGTATTAGAAGAGAAACAACGTAGTTTAGAACAAATATTAAGGAATCGAATTGAAGAAGGTTTAGAGGTATATACATTTGTATACAATAAAATAATGTCGATTATCCGAACTAATTGTGTTCGTATAATGTATTCAGTTTAGAAACCACAATTGAATCGAAAATTGATTGTTTATTGAGTACTTCTTCATGTAGTGGTGATGTTCGGATAATCGACATCCTTTTTTATATCTATAGGAATATTTCACATAGAATGAACTTTCACGAATTTCCCCAACATTGTTTTTTTTTCTGTTTTAAAAATCTTAAGTGTGTTAGTTATTACTGTATGTTTACGTAAGTCACGTGGTGTTCAACTAGTGTTCTTTGTTTCGCTCGTTGAATAACAAACGTTTCTCTTTCTACTGATATTTAGTTTATATGGAAACAGTCTGTATATATTTTTATTGAACTATCAATTAATTTGTTTTAGGTGCGAATTTTTGAAGATAAAGGTCGTGGTGTGGTTACATCCCGTCCATTCAATAAGGGTGATTTTGTTGTTGAATATAGTGGTGATTTAATTGATATAGCTGAAGCAAAAAGGCGTGAATCAAAATATGCCCAAGACAAAAATACTGGTTGTTATATGTATTATTTTAAACATAATGATCAACATTATTGGTATGTGTTTTTAATTTTTTTAATTTTTTTTTTTAATTTCGCAACGATTGAAATTAATTAATTGATTGATGATTAGTGTCGATGCAACTGCCGAAACTGGTAAATTAGGTCGTTTAGTTAATCATTCGAGAAATGGAAATTTATTAACAAGAACAATATTTGTTGATAATAAACCACGTTTGGTATTATTAGCTAAAGATGATATTAAAATAGGTGAAGAATTAACTTATGATTATGGGGACAGATCAAAGGAATCTTTGAGACATCATCCATGGTTAGCGTATTAATCATTTCGTTCAACTTACTCTCCATTTTCTCTTTTCTTTATTTAATTTATATTTTTGTTCTATTTTTACTTAGCACAGAAATAATTTATTTCGAATATTATCAAATTTTGTAGTATTTTATAGTGAAATTCCCAAAAAAAATTTACTTTTTTGGGCTTCTGATATTATTACTGCCTTTTATTGTTTGTTTTTTGTGTCTGTTCCATTAATTTTTAGACGAAATTTCAAAATAAAGGATATAGAATTTTACAAGGATATGTTGTATATGTTGATTTCGATACTTCCTCATCGTTTATATTTCCTGGTGATTCGTCCTTTTGTTCATTTCTTCTTCTCCTATAAATTTTCCTTTTGTTATTATCCAAACATTTATTTTCCACCCATTATTATGTAATAGTTTTAAATTTACCGCTTTAAATTGTTCGTATACATTCGTATATTATCGATTAATTTCGAATCATTCGATTGGTTGATTTAGAATTGGACATCTGTTATTGGTTAAAGATTATTACAGTAATAACGCGCCTAATTCAAATATTGCGTAATTTTTGTAGAAGTTGGATGCATTTTCTTGTTTGAAAGCTTGTGTTCTCTTGGACACCTACCAACCTATAATAAATAATCAATATTGAAAATATTGGTATTATATAATTATTATTATTATTTATAAGATCTATGGAATTATTCAAAGTATAAATGCGTAGGTAAAACGTATTATTATTGCGTTTATAATATACAGAGCAGCTTCTGTTTTCGTAATAAAACCTAAAAAAAAGAAGTAGTACAACAACAAAAAAACAACAACTACGGACGTCCAGTAACTGTATAAAATAATCGCCTTAAGTCTGTTTTAATATTTATGAATTATTACCCAATTATATACGTTTTTGTATCGAACGTCCCAATAGTATACAACCCGATATTTATCACAAATATAGATATAACATATTTAATGAAGCTGAATTAAATAAGAATCGTAATTATTTATTAATTAAATTCGTAATGTGCATTCATCATTGAAATTATTTGAATGAATAGGTGGCATTTTTGGTGGGATCTCTGTGTAAAAATTGACGATATTTACTTTTTAATTATATATTCGAAATAATATACGATTTGTTGTCGATCACTTACCTCTGAAAATACAGTAAAACTTCTCTATGATGATCAGTTTTTTTTTTATTATAAGAGTTATTAAAAGAATTTTAATTTTTTTTTCGGGAATAAAGTTCATATATAGATGGGACCTGCCGTTTCACATGGGTTGGCCGTTTGGCGGTGTGTATATATATATATATATATATATATATATATATATATATATCTACTATACGGTTGTACATTTATTACAACAATAATAAATGGCTCGGTGCCGCCTCCTCTAGGGTAGATAGTAAAAGTTAATTTCCGGTGACGGTTATCTTCTCTCTTGGTTTCGGTTATATCCCATCCATACGAATACCGGACTGAAACCAACCAAGCGACCATCATCATCAACAACAACAACAATAACATCGTGGCTTAAGATAGGAGTCTTTACTGGGACCGGTGTTTGCTTCTGTTATTTTACTTTTACTCCATCATCATCATCATCATCATGAACAACAACAACAACAACCGAACTCATCTATAAACTCATATTTTCTATCTTATATATAGTGAATCCAATCTAACCAAACTAGTGATTATCAACAATCAATGTTTTAAAAGTCTTTTTACCTCCTGTTCTGTGATCAAATCTATTATTTTTATTTATTATCCATTCATTATCGTTATATTATTAACAAAAATTTTTAATTAAAATACTAATGTCAAATGTGGCAGCAATCGATTACAAAATTGACATTGATTTTATTTCGTTTCATTGGGTTTATTTTTTTGTGGAATAGAGTAAAATAGTTGCCATTTTCATCGTGTGCTAATTATAGTTATAAACTCGTCACTAATTGAAAACGGTAAAGAATCAACTAACCAACAGGTGCAATTATATTTGGAACATTTAATTATCTGTTTGTGTGTGTGTGTGTGTTAGTATCTGACAAATTAGTGTGATTTTTATACCGAAACAGCCCTGTAGATAAATCAATTAATAGATAGATTTGTGGTTATAACTAATATTTATTTCTTAAGTAGTTCGATAATAATTAATTTTGTCTATTTACAACCCTTGTTGTATGTTATTGTGTGATTGTGTTGATGATTTGACGTGTTTATGTCAACAACATCCTTTATTTTCCCATCGAAACTTGACATGTCCTGGCCACATTTATTATTCGGCCCATTTGTTATAATAATACTTACTTATTGCACGATATCTGTATACAGGTTTGGCCTTTTTATCTAGAAACATTGGAGCAATTAGAAGAAATGTGTCTATATGGGTGGTTTAGTGGTTTTTACTATTTATCTCTTTTCAACACTTGCACATCGTTGATTTCTTCTAGTTTCTCCAATGTTTCTAGATGGAAATTACCAGCACTGTATACGACTGTAAATATACCATATCCACGATTCTAATGTCGAAATGTCCAAAATTGCTGACAATCAAAGATTTTAAAAGTCCCTAACTTTCTCTTAATAGTTTAGAGAAAAATGTCTATTTTATGTTGGTACTCCTGATTTTCGCCGTGTAGCATAGATAAGTTAGTGACAATTCTGTCATTTGAAATTCGACATTAGAATCGTGGATATGGTATATATCTAACCTTAGTTTTAAATGAAAAGATGGCGTATTATCATCGTTTTTGGATTGTCAGAGGGGTCGATATTTGTGGGATATTTGTAATATACACTTCGACATTTCTTGTTTGAATGTTATTAGGTATACAAATTGATGAAAAACGTTTCTTTCTCTTTTTTTTGTTTTGTTTATGTTTTGTTACGTTTTTTTATTTTGGAATAATCTTCGTTGATTTTCTTTCTAAACGATTATATGTGCCATCGGCCAAATCGGAAGCTGTTTATTGTTCAATGGTTGACGATCCCATCTATAATTATTTTTGACATGTTAGAGAAATATATTGATTCCATACTATATGATTATCGCCTATTATATACTTTGAAGAGAAATCCATACTGAAATTATGTTAGATATAGAGCCAGCTTTTTACTAACATTATTTTTATTATTATTTTATAGAAGGAAAAAAAGAATCAACTATAGCGATAACAACAAGATTGGAAAAAAAACTGATTTGCAAAAGTTTTTTTTAATAGGGGTTGTTTAGTTGTTGTTGTTGGAACAATTACGAAAATTATCGATAATTTTGTTCTATGAACCAAAGAATTTTTTGTCAGTAATCATTTGTGGTAGTTTTATAGTAGTGGGTGAATTGTTGGTTGGTTATAGTTGGCGGAAATCTTATTGCAGTAGCTTATAACATATAATTATATAAAACCCCATCCGTTATCTACATCTATTATCATCATTATTATGTTGAAGAGATGTATAGACGACGATGATGATGATGATGAGACGTGTTGGTATTTTCTTATGTTGAATTTGCTAACGAATGGATTTAAATGTTGTCGTGGTGGTTCTTTTTTATGGCTGCTTTTGCCAATGAATATAACGGGTCATCTAAATCTAAGTTACTCACTGTTCTGCATTAGTTTGAGTGTTAACCTATGAGTAGGTACCTACACACTGAGGCACATTTTTCAAAGACAAATCCACGGTTCTCAGTTGAGCATAGCTAAAGTATTTCGACCACTTATTCCCAAATTTGATCAATTCATGACGCTTTTGCTGAATCAAAGGTTTCTCATGGTGTCCTCAGTCAAAGTTCGACTTTTTTTACTTTGCCTCATGCTCAAATCAGGTGTGGGTAACACGACTTTAAGTCGAAAATAGACCAGCGAAGATGAAGTGCACCTAAATTATTCAACGCGACTAAAAATGTGCTTCTAAGAGGATGGCGCGGCATTGCAAAATTCGTTAATCACTACTGCCTTAGGCACTTGCCATCCACTAAATTGTTTTTGCTGTTTGCAACTCGGGATTGATACATATTTAGTCCAACGACCAGATATTATGATCAATATGATGTGATACTGTAACCAGAAGATCAAAAAGAGTCGGCTAAATCTGGAAGTGATCATTGCGTAGAGTTCCTTTGATATTCGAGTAGAAACAATGGCAATAATGGTATTAACGAAAAATTTTCGGAGGTCATCTGTTCGCCAAATCGATTAAATCAGGAGGATGCTGTGTAACACCACTATATACGATGACAGGAAAGCACACTCAGTGTATGTTTACCAAATTACAACTCTATTGTTTGCGACTTTTTTGACAAAACTACCCAACATCTACAGAGGTCAGTCTGAGGATGACATATACAATTCAACATTTGTTTTGTTTGAAAAGGAATAATTCAGTTTATAGGCATCGATAATTGCACAAAAGAAAACTATCAAAATAACCAAAAAAAAATAATAGAAAATTATTGTGCTTTTTCCCTCTCTGATAATTTCGATTGATACTACCTACCCATCAATCTGAAAATCCCGAACCTATCAATTTATTTTTATTTATGTTCGTTTTTAATTCAACCTATACCTATATATATGAGGTATCTATCTATAGATAAAAATATAATTTTCGTACATTTTAATAGAAAGCAAATTTTTTTGACCGATCTAATTTTTTAGTAGAAATTATTAGAATTTTTTTTTTGGGGGAAAAAAAACTGGATTGTGGAGATTGATTGTTGTGTTTATGTCTAGACAGTGGCAAATTGAACCGTTAAGATATTTTTTTTTTTGGCAAATTACAACAACATTACTTATAGAATTTCCTGGATTTTTTATAGGTTAGAAAATGATAACCTTTAATTGTAATCCGTTAAATTGAGGTGTCAATGTTTTAGATATAGGTATTTATATGAGTTTTTGTTTTTTGGTTTTGAATATTCAACAACAACAACTACAACAACAGTAAATTATTTTGTTTTGTGGTTTGATAATACTGTCTGGAGGCGGTTATCATGTATGTAGAAGGTATAAATATAGAAGTTAAAAAAAAAACCGAAGAGAAAATGACGTCCTAGTCAGGACGTCAGGTCAGTAATATCGGCAATTTTGTTGCTACGATTATCATAATAACGTAATATCAGTGCCGAACACTACAGATAATAACAGATCACACAACTACATGTGTATGTACAAAAAAAAATGATAATAATAATAATGAAATAACTGAAGAAAAACAAAAGAAAATCACTGGTATTGGTTGATCTAGTAGGTCATGACAGATTTCGATATACATTTTTCTTTTGTTTTTTTGTATCAGTATTACCTGATAATTGTCGTGTATTTTGGTTTCTGTGAAATAGTAACAAGAACGTTTTTTTTTGTTTTTATAAATGTTGACCTCTTCTGGTTGACCGGAGGAATAAGCAACTAAATTGCACTTCTAAACAACAATTACGATTACTACTAAACAACAATAACAGTAGAAGTTCGCCAAAGATATAAAATACTATAATCGAAATGGACAACGTGTATACAATAATAAATGAAAATGAGAAAGATAGATAGATATACCACAATATATAAATATAAAGAAAAGTGTATATTCATAAGATATTATTAAGGCTAGAAGCTCAGTCAATAATTATAGAGGTGAAATTCATGTATCTCTCTTTTACCACAATCTCACAGCAGGCATACACCTTATATAAAATAACGGAGAGACGTGCGCTCCTGAAGAGACGTGACGATGTAGGTGGAATACGCCCTATTTCTCTTTTTCCTCATCTTCTTCTTCTTCTTCATTTTTTTACTTATTACTGGCATTCTGCTGGTTCTTTTTAGTGGTAATCCGTCGATACTTACAGCGTGTTTCTGCTGAAAAAATCACAAATTAATTGTTTCCAATCAACGAGTCGCACCCTAGTAAAACTGCTAATCTAATAATGGTCAACACTTAAGATGAATGGTTAGAGTTGTGTTAGAATCATTAATACAACCGACCCTTGACCGAAAATTAACCAATTCTCAACCCCTATTGTACAAACACACACACAAACTCATTCATTCTTACTCCTCACACACATACAGTGTGTTTCTATTGAAACAGTAAACCTATAATTATAAATAACAAATGTAAAATTACTATAAATCAATGATGAATTCGGTTTATTAACAGTAAAAATTAATATAGATTAGATATAATAGATGAGTCGTTTTTAAACGAAACGTGCTGTATATAAAGTAGTTATTTTGCAATTGAGGGAGATTCGAACGGTGACAAATAGATTAGTTGATGGATATAGACTAAGAAACAGCATGTGGTAGAATTTACACAATAAATTATATAAAAGTCATGTTGTTGTTGTAATAGTCAACCCCTAAATATCGATTTTTTTTTGTTCCATTTAGAAAATAGATCAATTCTAACAACACATCTTTAAATCATCATCAAACACCCTTTGATCACTCTATTATCAAAAACGTTCATGATTTCGTCTAGATATCAACCCTTTTTTTGAAATCGAGTGTAGTAGGGGGAAAAAAGAGACAAATAAAAAAAGTATAGGGTGTAGGTGGATAATAATTGAATAAATGGAAGAAGAAAAAAAACAACAACTTCCAATTACTAAAACTAACAGTCAATGTTTGCTGTCTAATTATCAGGTTTTATTTTCATCAACCCTCAAGTTTTCATTTGAAAATTCAATTAACGTTTTTTTCTTCTAACTGTTACTACTACCCTGTCATCTTTTCTAGAATTTGTTTTTTTTTTGGTTAATTTGGCTCGTGTTACCGTATATACCTACATGTTTAAATAATCTATTTCCGTATATGTTGTTGTTGTTGTTGTTGTTTTTGAGTGATTCGAATAGGTTTCGCGTGTTGTAAGTATGACCTTTGCGTGTATAGATGTAACCAAATAGAATTACTACAGAATAGGGGCGATTCTGATGTGGTTGTGTTCGTGTGTTGAAGATCCGACAATAGCTGACACAAGCGGGGGTGGATTGATGATTTACAACATCCGAATAAATAATAAAGACACCTGTCTATAATGCTCGATTGTTATATATTTTTTTGTTGCCATAAACGACAAATTAAAGTATTCTATTATTATAGGTTATAATTTTGTAACCTAAAAACTTTTAAATTGGCAAATATTAAAGGTTATTTGAAATGATTAACGTAGAAAATCATCATTTCCGCTATTAAGAAGGGTTGATCAATTTTTGTTGTTGTTGTTGTTGTTTTTTTTTTATTTGAGTTTTTAAACATAAAAGGCTGGTTTCTAATA
Organism: Meloe dianella; assembly: GCA_028455855.1. Taxonomy (NCBI): domain Eukaryota; kingdom Metazoa; phylum Arthropoda; class Insecta; order Coleoptera; family Meloidae; genus Meloe; species Meloe dianella. Next base: position 1,870,872 of record JAPTHL010000050.1, on the reverse strand, counting down.
AAGACGATGATAATAAGCTGGTGTAGAATTGTATAGGAAATTGGTGTTTGGTAAATTGTGCCCATCAACCATTTATTAAATCATTATTTTGATTATTTTCTACCAACAGTTGGTGTCGGTTTTTGTTTTTTGTTATAATAGCAGCGGTGGTATACTAGGATATTCTAACGGTTTTTACACAATTTTCTACCATTATTTCTATTGCTATAATCAACATTCTCAATTCTGTCTCGTCAGTAAACGACAATAATTACAATACTTACACTATTATCCTACTACTGCGCCGTAAAGTTGCGCGTGAATCATAAGACTTACACTATTCGCCAACTGTTGCGCAGTAACGTTGCGCGATGATTTTGAATGACCCGTTATTGTAGGTGGAAAATAAAGCAAAGACTTTATAGAATTGTTTTGTTTTCTTTTTATTATTGGATAGTACATCTAAAATTAACAATATACACTAATTATTTATAATAATCGGATGGCTCTTTATACAGCGTGTTTCTGTACAAATTGTCTGTTTTACATTCAATTCAATTTTTGTAATTTTGTACGACAATTCTAGTTCTATCAATATAGAAAACATAATATATATAACATATAATCGCATTTTTGTTTGTTTGTTTGTTTATCTTCCATATTTATATGCTTTTGTTTTCTTATCATAAGTTATTTACAAGCAGCTTTTTAGCTTTGTTTTTGTCCAAAAATGAATTGGAAAATTTACATCCATAAATAGCACAATACGGTGTATAAGTTAAATAATAATAATAATATTAATGATAATAATAGTAATAATAATAATAATAATAATAATAATAATAATGATAATAATAATAAAATAATAGTAATAATAATAATAATGTTAAGAAGGTGACAAAACTAACAAGAGCTAGAAACAATAAGTATCGTAGTTGGCACTTTTTCTTGTATTATTGTTTTGTGAAAAAACAAAATTTTAATGGAAAATTACATAACAGTGATTTTGTTTACACCTCTCACATCTTTAATCTGATATCATTTTGATTGTATCGCGTTTACATCATAGATTTTTTTTGTTCCGTTCATTGCTATATCTATTCGACATAGGTGTAAACAATGTTTTGGTGAAATTGCACAAATTTTGTTCGATAAAAATCAATAATTAGATAAAGGAACTGAATTTAAAATCTAATTAAGTCACAACCAGTTGTTGAACATTTGAATTTGCGAAAATTGTTGTTTTTTTGTTTCACATTTTCGAAAGTCTCAGATATCACTTCGTCAAAATTAGCTGGTTTTTAATAACGTTCTTGTTGTTGTTGTTATTGTTGTTGTAAATATTATTCTCTAGCTCTTTTGGCTAGAGCCTTTGCCAGCTACCAAACAAGTCCTTCATTTAATTGTTGTGGATTATCAGAGAACGAACCGGGTGACATGAATTCAGGACTACCACCACGGCCACTACCACCGCCACCGCCACCACCGCCGCCGCCACCACCACCACCACCCCCACCGGTACCATTGCCTTGCATCATTTGATCAGGTCCCGGTTGTGGTGGCATAAATTGTCCTTGTTCGTTTGGTATACCACCAAAATCACCACCCATCGGTATTGGACCACCGTGCTCCATAGGACCACCTATTGTTTGAAAATAATTTTCAAAAATTTCTACACATATTCGTGTGCGTCTTTTGCCATCTTACCGCCTTGACCAAATGGCATGCCTTGTCCACCGGGTCCGCCACCTGGATGATGACCGGGAAAAAACGGTCCATCATGTGGATGAAATGGTGGTCCACCATAGCCGAATTCGAATTTACCATCAGCTGTTGCAAAATATGGGAAGCCAGGTGGGCCATCTTCTAAACCACCTGGTGATAGATTCATTGGGAAACCGCGCATTTTACGTGAACCACCGAAAAATGGTCCACGGCCCATCGATGTTAATTGTTTCAAACGGCGTTCTTTCGAACGTTTATTCTGGAACCAAACCTACAAACAACAAAATAATTGAAGAACGGCGTAATTTATTCTATGTTTTTTTTTTGTTTTGTATTCATCATCACAGTTTGCGTGATTAATGATAACATCGACAAATAAATTGAACATTCTCCGCTAATTAGTTTGGTAGTTTATAATCAAATCCGCCCATTGGTAGTTTGAATATTTCATAATCCATCAAAAAATAAATAAAAGAGGGTGGTTGATAGTGAAGAGACTATAGAGATGATGAAGAAGAAGAAAAAACAATAGATCTATACCTAGAACAACCTGTAATTATATATATATATACACGTATATACCTATATATTTTTTTGGGGTGATCAATTAATGGAAACAGTTGATGGCCGTTTCGAAAGTGAAAAACGACACCGGGCCCCCTTTCTCTCTACTACCACTACCTGACACCAAAAACGGATTTCTTTTTCTTGTGTTGTTGTTGTTTTGTTTTGATGATTTTTATGAAAAATTAATGACTAATAAAAAATATTAATTTAAAAAGGAAAGGGCACACAGCCACACACACACACACACACACACACAATTCATGATTTTAATTGACGAATTCGGCAAATACAAAACACACGGAAAACGAACGGCGGTGGAGAGATTTGTGTTATATATAGTAGAAGAAGAGACCCGTCGGCATGACTAAAGACTCCCCGGGGGTGGTTACAAAGACCCAATACTATCCAGAAGAGATGATCAACAGGGGATCACTCTATATATACGGCTAATTCATCATTGTATTGTGTAAAAAATAGCGAAATTACCAATTCAATTATTTATTTATTTTTTTTGGGAAAATCTCCGGTAGTCTTTAAATTGTCGTTGTTGTACAATATTTTTGCAAGAATTTCTTCTAAAATAGCTGGTTTTTTTCTTTCTTTCAAGAATGACCCGGTATATCCTAGGAGGATTATGTGGGAATTCATGGCCTTCTGAGTTTTGAGGCGGCCGTCATAAACAAGTCAGTTACGCCGTAAAACCAAATGGCGGTTCTTTTTCACATATATAAATATTATTTTTAATATGTGTTTTACGACTTTATAAATATTTTATACATTCAGGTGTTAAGATTTTTGTATTCTAAACGCACATATCCATACAGTTATACATATACATATATACCTATATATGTATGTATTTTAGATTATAATTTTTTTTATATAATCGGCCAATATTTCTATCTTCTTCTCGACAATTTATATAAAATTAATAATGGAAAAAAGATACGACAGATATAGATGATAAACAAGTGAAAATATAAATGTCAAAATTTATTTTGAAAGATCACCCGTTTCATCGTTCAATAATTCAATATGTTTATCTCTATTCAACTCATCATTTTATAACAGACTCTAATAGAGATGGTTGGATATTTTGTTCATATTGCCATCTATAACAACAAGTAGAATTACTGCTATTCTTTGAAGTGATAAAACTACGACAACTTTATGGTTTTTAAAGGAGCGATCAATTTTTCTAAAAATAACCAAAAAAAAAGACGGAAAATAACAACAACCAAAACATCAGTTTGTTATTATTGTTTCTATAAATAAATCATAGAAAAATTCCAATATGTTGAGAATTTTTAAAGTAATTTACTACCTTTCCATCATATAACAAAGAGAATTTCAAATATTTAAATGAGTATATGCGCTAAATTGAAATTTGAAAATAGATTGCGTCATTATAGACTGTGAGGTTTATGAGATGAAATCTGGATTAAATCGGTAAATAACAAAATAATTTCGATCAGTCGCTATATTTTCGATAGAATTTAGCCAATTTCGCTATTTGCAGCTGACAGATGGCGTTTGCAGTCGAAATAGGGACAAATTGCAATGCCATCTGGCGATTGATTGAAAATTGATTGTAGATACAAGCCCATTTTTTGAGAGGTACACTTTTTGTAGAAACACTGTGTATATAGTTTTTTTTTCAAAAATAACCAAAACAGAATATGTCGAGAAGAGAGACCACCCTGTAGACATTTCATGAGTTTTAGTCATCCTTATCGAAATCTAATGGAAAGTACTTCCTCTATTCTGTTATTTTTATCAATTTTCAAAACTTTGATGTAGGTAAAAAAATCCATTTAGTCGGCGAACAACATCATTACCAACCTAATAAATTTTACAATATTAAATAATAATGGTTTAAAATATATAAACGGGTGATTTATATGAATATTGATAAGAAACAACAAAATTTTAATTAAATCAATCTCAAACTGTGTGTGATTTTGCAAAAAAAAATATTCTATTACCTACCTATATATATATACAGATCTAGGAATAATCAATAATTGATATACAGACATGGGAATTTTTTTGTTATCAGTTATAGATGAATGTGTTTTAAATGTGAAATGGTTGTTTTCTTTTTGAAATTATTTTTCGTTTTTATTGTGATGATTTACTACCATTTGTCGTTTATTAAAAATCTTAAAGTAGAATTTGATTTCAAGGTGATTTCAGGCGTGTCGAAGCAAAATTAAGCAAAATGTCAATGGCAATTGTGCAGAACAATATTGTTAAGGTGTGGTCGTGCCGTCAACACTCGTTTTTTTTTTTAATTTTTTGTTTGCCTCCCTCGCCCCCGTTACTGTTCATATTGCGTTCGCATTTTCGTAGAGTTACTTAAAATAAATATAAATCGACGCCAGGCGTCGTTAGTTCGTCGTTATTTCCATGTGTATAATAATAAATAATGAATGCGCGCCCGTGCGCGTATACACACGCACATTTAGATGTAAATCCATATAGTCACACATGTATACACGCAACGTAAACAATAATAATTATTATTGTTGACTGAGTTAATTGCTGAACGTTAAATTTACCATCAAGAGAAAATTGTGAAGTTTTCTTGGGGGGGTTTGGAGAGGGAGGGCGGTAATGGTTTTTGTTTGAATGTGAGAAGAGAGCACGGTTTTCAGATGAATTTCGACCTAATTACTGTACCAGATCTAGTTTTTCAATAGTGAAATCTATTGTCGGTTTTGAAAGAAAACTCGAAATCCACGAAAGCATAACCAGAAAGAATCCTTATTCAAAGACAAAACAAAAAAAAACAAACAAAAACAAACAAAACCAAAATCAAAATTGTAAATAATTTTGTTGTTATTGTTGTAATTACCTACCTGTATCACTCGCATCGGAAGTCCGGTTTCTTTCGCTAATTGTTCTCTTATATGTCTTGTTGGTTTTGGTGTTTGTGAGAATGCTGTTTTCAATATTTCTAATTGTTTTGCTTTGATTGTTGTTCTTGGTCCACGACGTTTTGAACCGGCACTACTATCATCTGGACTTTTATTTTCTGTTTGTGAATCGCGCATTTCTGGATCACCATCTAATGAATTTTGATCTTCCGAATCATCTTGGCCCGTTTTTGAATCCTAAATTCACAAGAAAAAAAGAAGATTTAATCAACAAAATTGGTATAATTTTACAGTTGGCTACTGTTTTTTTTTAATCTTATTTCTTTGAATAAATTTCAACCAAGAAAGTCACGTAATTAAACAAACTAATTACACAATTTCCGTATAATAATAATTATTATTGTTTGACTGTATAATCGGAATTGACGTATGTCGTTGATTATTCCATATTTACCTGTCCTATTGAACTGCTGATATCTGAATGTGGTAGTGAATTATTGTTAGTTTCACCAGGTGCTGTTGGTAGTGTACTATGTAAAGGATGATGTTTTAATACAGATGATGCTGTACTATTATCATCATCATCATCATCTTCTGATGCTGAGCCCATTAGAGAATCTGTAAAAATATACACCTAATCATCAATTATCATTCAAAACAATTCGTAATTCAATCAATTTATAAAATAAACAGTGCTACTAGACACGTAAGTCACGTGGTACTAAACTGTAATTCAATGCGTGAAACATGGAGGGCGCTAAATACAGCACATCACGTGACTTACGTAATTGTCTACGATATACAGAGTTTCTTCTGCCTAACAATTATTAACACACTTTCACATTTACAACGCCTACTTGATATTTGTTCTATTATTAAAAAGTAATTAATTTGGGAGATTGGTTGTTGTTTTTTTTTGTTTTTGAAGTAAACTCTTAAGAGATATGAACAATTATATACAGATGGTACTTTCACAATTGATTTTCTATCAATACATGTTAAATCTATGATTTATTGCAATTAACATAAAAAATCTTTATACGCAGTTAGAAAAAGATAGAGATATATTGGAAACTATCGATGGTTCTATAAGTACTCTGGGTCCAATTATCCAGGCATGGTATAGGTATGAGACCACATGGGGTCCAATGGTATATTATAAGAACAGGCCCCAATTAGTACTAGGCCTGCTGGGAAACAAGGCATTAATCACCCCTTACGTCTCATATATGCACCTATCTTTCTGTCTTTATATATTTTATTTTTTTTTGTTTTTTGTTGTTGTTTTGTTTCGTTTTTGTTTCATTTTATTTATTATAAAATAACAACAGTATTCACACCTTACACCCACAACATGAAATTATTTATAAAGACCAAAATAATAATAATAATAATAATAATAATAATAAAATTTCAACGTCTGATTCAATTTACGACCACATTCATTCATCTTTTTCTTCTAACACAAAAATATTACTATTAATTAGTAATATTATGAAAGTGGTTTGTTGTAAAGAGAGAGAAAGACAGAAGATGAAAAATAACAACAATTTCGATAAATATTTAAATAAATTATAGGTATACCAAAGAAGAAGAAAAAAATTATTGATATTTACACCTGTTCAGGATTTTTTTCTAATTGCCATAATAATAAATATCGGGCAACAGTAAAAATTATAATAAACAATCAAAAAACAATAATAATAATAATAATAATAATAATAATAATAATAATAAATGATGAATTGCGTAAGTCTTAGATTGGACCAATTTTCAAAATAATTACTCACATAATTTTATACTTACGAGATGTAATTATGATAATTACTTTTTTGTTTTATCATACAAACTATCACTTTTATTGTAAGATTGTAGGTAAAAAAAATAACTATTCTAACTAACAATTGATCTTTAGCAACCTTGCCAACATAACAGCATTTGTTGTGGTTATTGTTTGTTTTTTAAAAAGTTTTCCAGTATTTTGTTCCCGTTCTTGATTGATTTTATACTTTCTAGAAGAAACGATTAACGTGTGTATGTGTGTGTGTGTGTTTGTTAACTACTTGTTGTAATCGATATTTCTAATAAGTATATAGTAACTATTGGATGAACCAGTCTGTATGTACTGATTTAATTACAAATTAGCTTCTAATTTTCAATTTTCGAGTTGTTAAATTAGTGATTTGCAGTTAATGTTTGACAGTTGGGGTTGTAATTAATACTTTTTCGATTTGTTATACAAATGCGTTGTTTAGCCGGCGTTCTCTGTATGTATCTATTGCAGCCTCAATCATCCGAACCAACCCTCAATAATTGTATAACGAATGAACAATTTGTTTATTATCGACGCCTTACTGTATTTTAATCGCACAATAATTGTTTGTTGGACAAATGCCCTTTTTGTCTAATCTTATAGAAATTGATGATTTTTTTATTGCTTTGCGTGCGCAAAATTCATAATTACTGGTTATTAAGCATCGGCAAATTATTACAGTCCGGTTTTTGTTATAATCTTTGCTAATATTGCCAAGGTATAACAGTACAGAAAGTATATTTGTCGGTCTATGTGTGCAAAAAGATCTTTGAATATTTGATCGGGACTAGTTTTAGTTAATTATTGTCTGTTGGTGTCTCGTACTACAATTTCCCTACTCGTAACACAATACGCTATTCCATAACAATTCAATTTGACTGTGAACTGATCCTCTTAGACGACACTCCCTGTATATTCTACATTTATCTAATAACTTGATTAGTGGTTTTCTAGCTATTCTATATAAGATAGTTTTTCAATCTTAGATTTTTACAGTCTTATCGCTATGTTTAGTGATTTAAAATTTCCGAGTTTCAGTTATTTGAAACATTCACTATCTATTGTCCGTAACATTCTAGTAATACACAATTTTGCCTACTAGGTTTTTGAAAAATTGTTATACAGCCGTCTCATTAGCCGTGGATTAATTACATAATCGCCAATAGTATTGACCTTCAAATATAGCGTATTATATAATCGCCAATAGTATCGTCATTGCAAAAATGACGTTTACCAATTTACGCACGTCACTGGCTGTAAATATTTGTTACCTTAGCGACCTCAATACACAAGACCCATGGGTGGAGCGTGTGGGGACAACACGGAAACGCCTTAAAGTGTATTACTTGAATGTTACGGACAATACCTGTCAGTTGTCTATTCTGTCACCTTTTATCACCGTTTGTAATGATTGAAAAACATATGAAAAATCTCAATCAAACTAACGATCATAATTGATTAATTTGTAATAAATCGGTTTTCTGTTCTACGCTACAGATGGTACTGCAATTTGTTCTTATTTCGATTGCAACACTATCTAATCATTTAAATCTTGAGCCCATTTCGTCCTGATCTTCGCATGCACGGTCCTGATAGTGAAATAAGGGAAAAATTAATGATAAGGTCATAATCATAATCAAGTTTCTTTTAAGATGAAACGTTCTGTATAAATTTCTTATGTTGAAACTGAGTCGATAAATTTTTAATAATGATCAAATTTCTTAATTCAACCAAATTTCAACAGAAACAAATCAAGAAATAGTTTAACAAATCGATAATTATTATGGTGATTCTCTTATTTTTGTTTCGTTTTTTTTTTAAATATATATAAATGGTAGATTTAAAAAATTGTAATCAGTTGAAATGTTGTGGGTGAATTCTGGAGGCGCTTTTCACGCCCGTCATATCAACAACAAACAAGAAAAATGTTAAAAGAAATCCGGGAAAAAAACACAACAACAGCAACAAAGGAATGAATTTTAAATATTTACCGACATTTGATTGACGGCAATTTTTGGAATTTTCGATTGAATTTTTTTGGACATTCTGATAGAATTTTGTTTCTGTTAATTTGTTTCTTTGATTAACACAGAAATATATAATTTCTAAGGAATTCTATAAATGTACCTACATAGATATACATATGTAATGTATATACATCTATCTCTAGTATGTTTGTTGGATTTCGAATGCAGCATATAGCCCTGAGGGGGACCTTTAACCCTTATCTCTGTTATAGTGTCAGAGAGTGTCAGATATGTTGTCAGATGTTAGAACTGTTGCTTAAAGCTAAAAAACTGCCCACTGAAAATATATACAAAAAACGAACAATACTTGACATAACTTAGTGTTTTATTAAAAACAAGAAAAGACATAACTTGTCAACTGTCAACCAAAAATGAATCTTATACTATTTATCTTGTTTTTTTAAAGGTTATAAAAACATAACCTTATTTTCGCTTATTTTCTCGCTCTCGCTCTCGATCCTTTCTGTCATCAATACTTACAGACAGATATTGTATAAAAAAATAATAAAGAAAAAGAAAAACGGAATTAACGTGTGTGTGTGTGTGTGTGTGTGTGTGTTGTGTGTGCCTGTGTGCTTTGTAGCCAACACCCAAGTTCACCTTTACATAAATCTGCTATCGTGTCTGACAAATTTGACACTTTTTTCGACCATGAATGCACCCACACGCTAGGCAAACAAATGAAATATTACCGCCGATGGTCGTGCCAGTCTGGTATAATATTGGTCTCGATGGGTCCCATCCAACAAATAATTAGTTGTCATCATTTATTTTTCCTCATTATCATAAATTTCCCGAAGAATTTCATCAGCATTTTCGTTATACAGATGAATTCAAATAGTTTACATTTAAAACATAAATTGAATGTGTAACACAGTTGGCCACCATTAATTTGCCACGTGTAATGATTACCTACCTACCTACCTACCCAAAAAAGACAAATGACATAACAACAAAATTCACACGCCGACTATGATTGTTCCTTTACAATTCCTCATGTAGGTACCCCAACTATATTAACTCATCCACAAATGTCTGGATAATAATTCAATACAGATACCTTTCTACCATTTTACTTTATAGAGACATGTTAATAAATTTGCACATGTGTAGGTGTTATATTGCTTCGTAATTTTGTTGTTTGCACAAACATATCCATACGGAAATTTGCATCTCCAAGCAAAAATTTACAAACAAAATCCAGTAGGCTTTCATATACAGTACTGGTCTTTTCATCAGGAAACATTGGAAAAACTAGAAAAAATGCAATAGTCCTATGCTGAAAAGAGATACAGTGACGATGGGTGGACCGTAGTTTTACTACTTATCTCTTTTCAGCACGTGCACATCATCAGAAGACTGTTTCTAGATGAAACGACCCGACCTGTATGTAAAAAGAAATACAGTAGACCGTGGGGCACTTTTAGGCTACAATTATCGACAGATTAACGCATGACCATCAATAGAATGTTGAGTTATTTCAATTTTCTCTTTCTAAATTTATTATACACGTGTGGCCAAGTTACTAGCCACATATTGGTTAAAACGAGATAGAGAAGATCCTCCCATTGAAACACACTATCTATTCTCTCTTGTAGCTAGGCTTAGTAACTTCGCCACTTCTGTATATTTTCAACCAAATTTATTATCAAATAATTTATAAAATTATAGCAAAAGACGGCAATATTTCGATTGACCTATAAAATAATGTTTGATATTTGTTATCTCATTCTAAATCTGTCATATGTCCATTTAATAAATATCATTTATATTAATTAAAAAATTATTTTAATTATTTTTGTGCAAACAGATGTTGTTAATTAGTGTAATAAGTTTATTAGTAAATCTTGATTGTGTTGAGTAATTATTAATTTTCTAAAGATTTGTTTTTCAAAAATTTTATAATAAACTACTGTTTGTTATTTGGTAATTTTTGGAAATCAGTCGCACCAACTGTTTTCGTTTTATTTAGGGCTACATTTATAGAGGGAAAGACAACAATTTTAGGAAATATCAACCAATGAAATGTCACAAATTACGTTTCTGTCTTTCTTTATCAAATGTCAATTGAAAATCAGTGATACCAACTGGAATTATTTTACTTAGCCTGCTTTTTATGATCGATTTTAATGCGTTTAAAAGTGATTTTTTAGAAAGAAACAAAAACGAACAAAGAGACCAATGAAAGAATCAAAAAAACAGAAAGGAAAAGAAATGAAACAACATCGTATACATTTAGCATTATGAATGTATACGGGACAGACTTGCTTATAAATATTTAATGAGATGGTTTTTAGATGAGCGGCTATCCTACTAGGATGCTAATTTTATAGTTGTTTTAACGTTATACTACGGTTATAATTAACTCTGGATAAATATTAAAGGAATAGTTATAGGAAATTTTCGAAAATAGAATCAAACCACAAATCTTTTTGTCGGTATATCACACACACACACATACGCGGTAATAGATAAACAATGACCCTTCTCGCCCCTCAATAAAACAACAACCACAGGATCAATGTTTATGAAAATACAACCTTTATAATAATAGAAAAAAAATCATCATCGTTTTTACCGTGAATTTGATTGTGGTGCGGTTTATTTCTTCTTTTTTTTCTTTTTGCCGATGTCGGTTATATCGTATTCCATTTCATTCATACCCTATTTTCTTGTGTTAAAATAATATTTGCACCCTTCCGGAATAACAACTCTGTATAAAGCGATATGTTTTTACAGCCGCCCTTATACAATTTTAACTTTACTATCCCATGTATTAAACGAATTGGTGGTAGTGGTGGTGGTTGATATCAGCAATACAATCCAACCACCCTCAGTATTATTGATCTTTGATTTTATGATAAAATAAGAGAGTTTCAGTAAGTAGAGGGTAGATCGACTCAATTTGGAAAAGTTGCAAATTATCATAGCTAACTTTGTTATAATTATTGTAAAACGAATAATCTCCTAACTGGGTTTCTTTTTACGTTACTATAGAGGGCGCTTTTGAGTTTTGTGGTTTTTTGTTGTTGTTGTTGTTGGGAATTTGTGGAAAGACCTTGATGATGGAGCGTGTTAAATAAAAACCACGGAACATGAACATTTCACGGTTAAAGTTTCCAACGTGAAGATCTAACTAGTCAAGTGTAACGAAAGAATCGATTGTACACTATTGAGTGGTAGTGATGATGGTAGTACATACCTACTATCTAACAACCACTTTTCTAGAGACAGACGGAAACAAAAGATAAAAGAATAGAAAAGATGAGAGTAGGCACGATTTAGTGTTTGATGCGTTCTTGTTCACGATCTTTCATATTAAAGTAAGTATAAAACCGTACAATTGCTCGAGTCATCCATTAAATCAGCAGTTCTCGAACAATCAATTAGAGAGATAGTTTTATTATATTAAAGAAATTTTGTTTGATAGTCACTGGAATTTCGAATTTCATACATATTTATAGCTATGTACAATCTATACATGTATATATATATATATATATATATATATATATATATAGGTAGGAACTCAATTAACTGTTGGTGATGTTCTATTGTTATATACAACTGGTTCACATCATCAGGTAGGCCATGCTGTGATCTGACATGTAGCTTCTCTTTTGTCCGGAAGAAAAAACCAATTAAATCTTCCAATCGTCATCATCATCATCATCATCATCAATAAAACGAATGATTGTTTTTTACGTATTGTTTTATTAAGGGTTTGTTACATCAGAGATTCGTATTTACAACCTCCCCCCACATTTCTCTTAACACTCATCTTGTTTTCTTAAGCCTAAAGGTTTTAATGTTGGATCAACCTTTTACCCTACTACACTGAGTTTTTGTTTGTATATTGAAATTGAAACGCTTGCAGAATTTTAAATTTCAAACATTCACACAATCCACCCTCTTCTGTAAGTGGATGTATAGATAAAAACTATCTCGAACGCATACATATAGATAAAAAAAAAATGGGAGGGCAAAACTATTGTATATTTGAATATAAAGATATAGATCGTAGTAGGCTATGCCGCCGCCGCCGCCGCCGTGACTGATATCGCGACACAAATATTATCTAAAGATAAACCCCTGTATATAAGAGGTGGATCTGTTTTTATTTGTGTAGTAGTGGGGGCGATTACTCTACTCCTCTATAACAAGGAAAAACTCCGCCTATATTCAACAATCAACCAATCATTGAATTGCATTTGACGCAATATCTACTGTCCTCTCCCCTACTACTAACCATACGTTATTCAACTGTTTACGGGGAATGTTGTTGCATTTTGATTGTTGATGATGATTATGATGATGCGCAAAAGACGATTGTCATTTTTTTTTATATATACATCTATATAACGATTGGGTAATTTCCAACAATTTAAAAAGAAAATCTTATAACGGGGTAATCAACCCTTTATTTTATATAATCGAAACAAACATATGATCAAAGTCTGAGACTCCATGAATTCTTCTTATCTTTTTAATAATTCTTTATTTGTTCTGTTTTTAAATTAATCATTATATTTATAGAAGGAAATTTAATTAAAAATGGGTAATATATAGTGTTTTGTCTAGTAATTACTGGCAACTTGATATTTCTTATCAATTTTATAAGAATAATATTTGATCACAGTCACAAATGAATAGAAATGATAAATAAATCAGTTATTTTTATTAATTTAATTAATTTTTAAATTGCGTCTCTCGCCGCCTCAATCCTCTCCGAAAAAAAACAACTTTTAAGAGAAATTTAATAAAGAACAGATCAAAGGCTGCTTGATTTCAAATCTAATCTTCCAACAATACCAAAAGCAAAAATGGTGGAAACAGTTAATCCGGCGAATTGACGAGAAATTTCCTTTAATTTCTAAATAAAAAAGAAAACAATCAAAATCATCAATTACTATCATTATCATTATCTTAACATCACCTGTATACAGGAATTAAACTACAAAACTACAAAATAATGCTAATAATAAAAATAATAATAGTGAAACAAGACAATGGGGATAATAATGATAATAATCATCATCATCATCATCGTTATCGTTATTTCACATAAAAAGTAACCACAAAAGTTATAAAAAAGAAATTAGCTGAAATTATTGACAGTGATGGATTACACAAACACACTGTATAAGATCAGGACCGTAACGTTTTCTCAACTTTTCAAAATATATTATTTACAGGGTGTCCGTCTCTAATTTCTACAATTTATCGGTGTTACCGTAACTTAAAGTGACTTTGATTATACGTAATTCTCGTATTTTTGTTCTCCTTCACTCAGTATCATTAAATTTAGAATCTTAATTTTAATTGAAAACTTCACTTGAATTACTAAATGTTATAAATAAAACAAAACAATTATGTTCATTTCCGGTACAACCGGAAATTGTCGAACACTATAAATATAGTTAAAACATCTAATATCAACTATAATTTCATCAATTTAAATTTCATTTAGATTTGTTGAAATATTAAGAAGACAATTGCTATGGATGCTTTGCTAGAAACAGCCTGTAGATATCAATATATTTCTGTTTTGTTTTTATGGTTAATTGTTCAAATAAATAGAAACTTACCCTGATGATGTCCTGTTATGGCTGGTGTTTTATTACCATTTAAATAATCATCTTTACATATAAATTTATTATCATCTAAAACATAAAGTTCTTCACCAGTTGATAATTGTTTTCTACATACAAGACATGTGAAACAATTTAAATGAAACACTTTGTCCCTTGCTTTTCTCACTAAATCACTAGGCGATATACCTTGACCACAACCACCGCACTTTGTACCGTACCTCCTGAAATACACAATAATCAAGTTAATATAATCAATCATCGAAGAACACCTCTCTAAACTGACCATATTACAGAAAAATCAAACATTTTAAAAGTCAATTTAAAGAGGTAGTTGCTATTCTAACAAACAAAAACAAAAAAAAACTCTTAAGAGTAATTGCGAAATAAGTGAATCTAAGGGCGGTTTTTCCCTCTCTCTCTATAGCCACTAGGCAACCCTTGGAAATTTCGATTAACCGATTTACATAATTTATTCACTGTTTGAAGTGTGTTGGAATATTCGAAATATAGAGTGAAAGAAGGAAAAGAAAACCGACGAAAAGAAACTTCAAGAGTAACAGGGAGGCAAAAGAACAAAAACAAAAAAAAACTCCTATTAAGAGGGTGGATCGTTTCTAGTATTATCCAAGGACATTATAAAAATGGGCGTTAGGGGTTGCGAATTTTTCAGGTTAAATATCAACTAGAGGGTTGTACATGTCTCATTCGTTTCTCCTCTTTTAGTTAAACGTTAAACGATTAACATAAATAAATGAAAGTGCACTTTATCAGTGGTGGTGGTATGCAAATAGGGATGATTTTTTTCTCTCCCAACCCCTTATAAAAAATGTTTCTTATCATTTTAATGGCGACCATTTATTAATGAAATTCTTTCATTTTTGGGGTGATGGTTGGTGGTGGTTTATTATTATTTTTTTGTTACTTAATGTTATATGTCTTTTGATGATAAAATTTTAAATTGGAAAATTATAGGGGGTGTAGATGGATGTAGTAATGGGATGTTGGTAGTAACATTTTAAAATTAAATTAGAGTGAATTAGAAAGGTTGTTATTAGGAGGACGTCCCAGTCAATGATGATCATGGTGATTAACCATGAACATCACGAAAAGAAGTTGGGAATGTTTAAAGGATTAATTTCGTGAATGTTATTTCAATCTATTGCGAATTCGGTTATAACGGAAGACAAATCATCATCTTTAATAGTTTTGTTAGCGATTCAAATACGTATTTAAAGAACCAGTGCCGGTGCGAGGGTGGGGCTGCAGGGGCACCGGTCTCGTGCACAGTTTCCGATCAGACGCCAAATCATATAACTTTGAGTTTTTATAGATAGGCACACACACACACACACACACACACACCTAAAAAAGACGCCTGTATCTCATGTTTGGGCCGGGCGCAATTTATTTCCGGTCTGTCTCTGTAAAGTAAATGATTTATCACAAATCTATCAATGAATCTTGTATTTGGATAAATTCGCTTATAACGGATTTTCAAAACGGGTTAATAATTATTGAAGAATACCGTGCGGAAATGTTGATAATAGTCTAATAATCAGCAATAGTCGTTAGACAAATCAATATCTTCATCTTACACACTTCTTTTTTTTTAGGTAATTATTCCCAGAAATAAACAATACTGATGTAAAATTTTCTGTTTGGAGACGGAATCGGTCATAACGAATTCTTCAAAATAACTGTTTAGAAACCTTAATTTTTTCAATAGTTTTCATCTCGATCATTCGTTAATCTTATACTAAAGTTGGTAATACTGTTTATCTTATAATTTGTGAATAGTTCCTTATTCTGTAAATAACTCTTCATCTTTATCTCTATTGCACAATTATAGTTACAAATGATAGAGATTTATATCTATAAAAATTTGTTTCGTTTAACAATTTTATTTATAATGGAGATAGAGATGTGGATTTGTTTATAGAATACCGAACATTTTCTTTTGATTTTATTTACCAAATGGTACTAAAAACAATTGGTTTTTTTCTTATTATTAATAATAGTCCAAAATATAGTCAAATCGTTTTAAGTTTAACAGACATGTTTTCAACTTAACAAGCTCACTCCAGTAACGAGGTAATTTCGTTTTGGTTTCTATCTCTCTTATTGTTGTTGTTATTATTATTGTTCACCATTGAAATGGAATGAGATGAAAAAACAATAATAATAAAATTTCATCCTTTTTTTTCTATACATAGGTATATATGCGTGCGTGTGTGTGTGTGTGTGTGTGTTTGTGTATTATATTGTCGGTGGTAATGTTTGGTGGTAACGCATATTTGGTTCTACGATAATAAAATGTAATCTGGTATGGCGTGACGAATCCGTTATTTTTTTGAATCAGGTTTTATAAAAAAAAATCTTATTTTTTTTTGTTAGTCTATCTCTCTGTCTCTCTTTTCTCTGATTATTCTCTCTTTATCTATTGTATGCATTTTGATTTGTTGTTGTTGTATTATTATTATTATTATTATTGTTGTTGTTGTTGTATAAGGTGAATTTTATGAGTTTTGCCACCTTGATGACTTTTTAAAGCTCAGTTCACACCATAAAAGCTTCGGTGTGATTCTTTTACGAAATGATCTAAGAATTAACAACGTTCATATTTCGAATTGTTATATGTTATCGGGGGATATATTCCGTATTATAGAAAATCGCGTTATGCAAACCGTGTAGACAGCATACAGTTAATTTCTACTTAAGTGTAATGAGAAATTTTTGTTTTGTTACTAAATATTTATCACAAACTATAGACAGATCGTTAAATCACGATTCTTTTTTAGTATATACCGGACTTTTAATCTAAATTAGAAAGTTAGCAATGATGGAGACTATACGTATACGTAAGTCACGTGGTGATCTACTAGCGCTCCTTGTTTGACTCGTTGAACCTATTATAAACGTTGTTCTCTCGCTTTCTTATTTACATTGAAGATGTAAACTATTCCAATAGTATTAAAATTGATCAGTTTAACCTTAAATAGTTCGGATTAATACATATCTTACAGATTAAGATTATCATGAGTAAAGAAAAAAAAAGTTTTGGTGCTAACTCTTAGAAAACAACGTAACGTAACGAAATTTGTTAAATTCCATTATTTGCGCATGTGCAATGGTAATTACGCACTATCTGGAATAGAGTGAAATGTGAACTGTCCGAATGGTATGTGGGACGTTTCTAAATAATCAAATCGAAAAATTTGTTGGGTATCTACAGAAATATTGATATTAGATAATTGCCGTATTGTAGATAGGTACAAGAGAAATCAGTATCTTTAGTCCGATCACACAATTTGGCACACTTCAGAATCTATAGATAAGGATTCGTATTGACAATCATTCAATTAATATCTTTGGAATTGTATAGAAATTCTTGATTCGGATTAAACTATATTTTCACTATTTTTCTATTCAAATTGCTTAATTAGCATTTAATTGGAGAATTTGAAATGATATCAATTTTTTTTTTGTAAAAATACAAAAGTTTAATTCGGGATTAGTTACAGTTTAATTTAAATTATTTGACTTTTACTGTAATTTTACCACAATACAAAATATTTTCCACATTTCGACGACCATTGTTTCAATCTTTCATTATTATTATGATTTCTTCAAGAAATTATTAACGGTCATTTATAATTATTATATGTCGCGTGTTGTATAAACGTGATTTATTACCATATTTTTACTATACATATATAGCATAATGTAAAGTCGTTTAAATAGTGGTGGGGTGTTTTTTTTTGCCGTTTGTTCGTGTATATTTGTTTAACTTTAAATTTAACCTTTGGTTAGTTAACGATAGTTTTAATCTGTAACGAATCAATAAAGCAACAACAAAAAATATTATCGGCACAACATACACAAGAAATCTGTTAATTTGTTAATATGCTGATTATTATCATTGATTTGTTAATTCTTAATTTTTCTTATGTTAAGTAAAACAATAATAATAATAATAATAATAATAATAATAATAATAATAATAATCAAATTCTATTATAATTTTATTAAGTGAATATTGAGTGGATATCTAGTGAATCGCCCAGAACATCAATCGTCAATAAATAGGATTACCAACTTGAACTATAGTTTTGTTTTTGTGTGTTCACACGTTATCACCCTTTTAAATATTTTTTCAACCCCTTTATTTTTACAATTTATTGATAGTTTTTATTGTTGTATGTATAAAATACGTATAGTGTTATCAATACGACGGATGTCGTAAAGATGTTAGAATTTGACTTTTAATCTGATTAACGTTTAAAAAATTATTACGATCACACTTTACATACACACACACACACACATATTTAAAAAAAATCAATAAATTATTAACAATAATACTAAATAGTAGTAGTTAATAATAAAAATTTGTGTTATCTTATCAAACTTTTTTTATGTGTTATTTATTAATTTTGTTCGACAATCAAAATGACAATAATGACGCCATATTTTAATTAATTTAATTAAAAAAAAATAGATATCTATAGAACGATTAAAAATTAAATTTATGGTTTGATTTGTGTTTATGAAACAATACACAAATTTGATTCTCAATAGAATTAAAAAAAAAAACAAAAAAATACCGCTTATCATCTTATTCATACATATAATAGGTATATTATTTAATTAAAATATAGGTTATGTTTTCCTAACCTTAAATCAATGAAATTCTGTCATCGATTCGATAATTATATTTTGTCACTTTTTTTTTTAAAATTGTTCTCTCTTAATTTTTTTTGATAGGTAAGTATTCTAAGGTTAGGAAATAATAACCTTTATTTATCAATATTTTTTTTTTGATTGTTTTATCGATATTTACCTGAAAAAATCTCCACGGCAGAATAGTTTTCCTTCTCTTGAAAAACATTTATCGGTTAATGATGCATGACAATCAAAACAACGTACACAATCAGCATGCCACGTCCTTTCCAGGACATTCAATAGAAATTTATCTAATATTGGCTTATCACAACCGGCACAAGCTATCAACATACCGGCGGCTGGCTCACACCGACCTAACAACAATATAAACAAAAATTAACCATAGATAATTACTAATAATAATAATAACAATAATAAAAATAATAATAATAATGATAATAAATTGAAAAATCAGAGTGTTTTGTTGTTATTCGTCATCCATCACTAATTCGAAATGGACCACCGATCTCACTCTATACTTTATGGAATTTATGGAAAAAACAGTTGAATTTGTCTAGAAAAAATGGACCTTGTCCTAATTATCTTATTTTTAAGAGAAAAAAAAACAATATATACAGGGTGTTTCAATGGATTTATCAACAAAAAAAAGTACAAGTGTTGACAATATCAAAGAGTTATTGATAAATTATACAATTATTATTATTATTATTATTAAAGTTATAAATTAGCATGAAGATATTGTGTTAAATACATCAAACAGGTTTCTATGATGTTTTATTTAAATTAGACACAACTTGTATAAATTACAAAAGAATAATTAATAATTTATGTATAGAGGTTATTATGTTTAATCACAATTTACGCGTGGGATATAGACTTATCTTTCAAAAATATACAGAGTGATTTAAAAGAAAATTTAATTCATTAATTCAATCAAAGCAAACTATGTATCTATATAAATTGGTACTTTTATAGGTTAGAATTACATTCAAACAATTGCACCGAGATAAATACTTGCCTACTTCAAATTTTGTAAACTCTAATTGCAGTCGAGATTGCTTTGAAAATCAAAAAGACAAAAATTACGCCTTTATTTACAATCAAAGTGACCTATGAAAATACGTATTTATAGGTTAGAATGATACTTATATAATAATAATAATTTCACGATATTCTATACCACAGCCTACTTTGATCAAATTATAATCAAGATGGCTATGATTATTGGAAAAATTACAAAAATGGAGCAAAACAATAAACGGCAAATGACAGAAAAATCATAGCCTTCTATGATATTGGCACAAATTTTTCATGACCATTTTATTGCGTTTACCGTCGCCACGATTCGTCATACTTTTAACATTGAATTTATTCAACCGAAAATCGTTAAAGAAAATTCCTAAAAAATAAAACAGGTAGAAAAAAATTACCAAGAAGGTATATCTATCTAGTTGGCGATGGATGACGATTTTCTTTAAAACTACAAAAAAAACTTCACTCAAGTAAAATCGTTTTGTTTTTTGCTATCACGGAAACTTTCATTTGTTTGTTTTGAATAAATTTAATTAAAAATACGCACACTCTAGATTGTTGAGAATCTTTTTTTTTGGTTTTAATTTTTGGGCGATTTCGATGGTTTTTGTTTTGTCGTTAATTACGTAGGGCGGTGGTGGTACGTTAAAACTGACCTATATTGTGGGCTGAATGTTGAATATAGTTTGAATTAGGCCCGATAGGTACATGGGCCAAGCCGGCCCTTAATGTAAGGGCCCCTACTGATGCACAAGTGGGCCCTCCTTCAAGGTAGGCCGCCAGATTGGTGAATAAATTTCACACAAAAACAAAACAAACAAACAGAAACTAAACACTTTTCTTCAAATCACACAAATTATTCCGAAATAGAAAATAATCGAAAAAACAAAAATTTGTTCCTTTTTCAGTAAGTGGCCACTAGATTTTGCACGTTCTTGTTTTGTGGTAGGTCACTAATTTTCGTCGCCAATAATTGAACAAAATTTGTATTCGTTGCAATCTTCTTCTTGTCAGATATAGCTAACACGTTTTATAATTAAAATTAAAATAAATATTTAGATGCACTAAATTGGGGGCGGCGGCGACGGCAAAACGTAATATTCTCACACAAAACAAAACACACACATACTCGTATTTTTTTAAAACGAATTTAACAACGAACAAATCGAACCACCGTCACTGCAATACGTCCAACAACCAACTGATGAACCATACTGTGCACCCATCTATACTCACTAAAACACCATCGATCTTACACTACCGCCTCCCCACTACAACAATCAAGCGCACCAATTAGAACACATGGCAACGCCTACAAATATAGAAACAACTCCACCCATTTACAGGTAGCCATGAGTTCGGTGATATTATCGGACAAACTCGGCAGCCTCTCGCCCACTAGATTCTTTCGACGTTTCGTCGTGTTTTTCTTTTGTTTTTTTTTCAAACAGTGTTTTTTTGTTTTGCACAATATTGTAGAAAGATTTTTTTCCAATTTATACGTGTGAGAATATTGAACAACTGTGGAAGATGAATACGATTTTCTTTTGTTGGAAAAAAATCTAAAAATGTTATATAATCAAAGAATCACAATCATTATTCGGATGACCCGTTAGATTCATTAATTTCACAGCACCCTTATATTTTTTGTTTACTTTTATTTCTATTGTATCTTCTTGTAATTTACATTGTAGGGCTGTGGATAATATTCCTGGTGGAATAGACTTATTTTCTTCTAATCTTTAAACAGCATGTACAAGATAAAGGGTCACGTGTGTGTACACAAAAGGGACACTTTTTACAAAATATTGTCAAAGGTTTTGTCTTGAATTGTATTGTACGCCTGTACCTAACATCACCCCTTATCCTACTCTAGTATCGAGAGAATAAAGGCTTAGAATTCCCGAAGGACAACCAGGGAATTCCCTTTTATATAACGACACATCTATCCCTTAATATAACAACAATAATAAGAACAAAATAAAAAAGAACGAAAATTATTAATCTTGAATTATAATTTATTTCAATGATAACAGTTTTCTGATAAGAAATATTTTATAATGATAAAATGACGCATTTTGTTACAGATTTACATCAACTTCTCCCCCCACCCCCACCCCATTTCCCTAGATAATAATGCCTGATCTCGACCGCTAATTCTCCTAAACTCTATTTCTCGATCGAGTGGTCACCCTCTCTCTTTATATCTAAGGGTAGTCACCCTTATTCACTATAAACTATATTTTACGATATAGTGAACAATTCGATTCGTGTCGTTCGTTTTTTTTCCCCTTTTTTCCTTGGTTGGTGTGTTATAGATAGATTAGCTCTGCCAAGATTTATTTTTACAAAATAATAATAATAATAATAATAATAATAATAATAATAATAATAATAATAATGCATATTAATCCAGTAATTTAAAACGGAAAAGTATAAATAACTTTTTCAATAAATAAATGAACAAAACAATAACGTAAACAATAAGTCAATATTGGTGTTAGATTACATTGATACAAAAGTAATTTTGTTGTTGGGTGGTTGTATTAGTGGTGGCATTATTGTAATAAAACAAATGAATAAAATGGTGGAAGTGAAAAAAAAAAGTAGGCTATGTGCATTATTGGTTGCTACATAAGGAATAAATTTTTTTTTAAATAAAAAAAATTAATAATAATAATAATAAAAATTGTAATTAGAGAATTTGATTGAGTCGTAAAATAAGCGATTAATATCGAATCATTTATTAAAAATAAAACCATTTTTTTCTGTATCTCTCTTTTTTTTTAATAGCTTTGGTATACGATTAGTAAACTTGATACTACTATTTCAAGCTTATATTTTGAACCCAAATATCAAATGATTCGATTTTGAGGTACTTAGTAAAAGTGGTAATAGCAGTGCAGGAAGAACGATACGATTTTGATTCATATCTGATCAGAAGTACAGCGGCAGCTGCGGCAACAATTATGATCTTTTTTGGCCAGTACATTTACAAATGTAAGGGGAAAGTGTACTGCCCTGTTTTGCTGATGTACTTGTGTTGATCAATAGTTTCTGTATTGTTTATTCGGCGATTTTCGTCAACTTACTTTACATTCTACTATGACCAGAATTGTTATTGTTCTTGTTTTGGTATGTCGGCTGACATTTGCTACAACTTTACTTTCTACTCTCCTTTCGGTCTGTTGCTGTGTACAATTTCTATTTTTTTATCAATCAGTGAGGTTTATATTGAAGTAAATGTTGCTTGATCGATTTGGCATTAAATTAGTAAGGGGTGAGTATTTGTATGAGAGGGCTGTAGGAAACCTTTTGTTTTTGGTTGTTCTAAATTAATAATCATACAGAAAACAATTTTAGTGGTCCTTCGAGCCGGATACAGATATCAAAAATCTTCGAAATTCCCTTTGAATCGACTGTAATTCTATCTTTTTTCTTAGTACAAGTCTTATATTGTCCTTTAGTTTAGTGTTACTTCTAGGGTTTTCACGGTGTATATAGAGTGTCGCAATTAAAAGTGGCATTTCTTTAATTTGCTTTCAATTTGAAGAAAATTTCGAAGACAAAATAATGACAGTAACCCTTCTTCTTGTAGTTTTTATTCAACTAATTCACAGTAAGAATTATACATTCCTTACCCTTAGTTAGGGATGCATTTGAAATGAACTCGAGGTAGATCCTGTAACGCTTTGGTCCTTTAAGACAGATATAATACTGCATCATAGATAGATACTTTCTATATATTTTTTTTTTTGGTTTTTATGTTTATTTGATTTTTCAAAATTTATTTATTTCAAAACAATTCAATCTTTTAGAGTATTTGACTATTCGTCAATATAAGCAACCTTCAAACCACACAATTTTAATGAAAACTGTTGTTTTTATGACTTTCAATTTAATTTAGAAATTTTATTGCTTAACACATAAAATTTTACGATTAAAAAAGAGAGAAATAGAGATGAAGTAAAGTGTACTTGCAAACATGAAATATTTTTCGCAAATATTTTTCTTCTATTTCCTTCACCACCTACCATTATTATTATTATTATTATTATTATTATTATTATTATTATTATTATTATTATCATTATTATTATTTACCATTACTACTATGCTCTATAATTTATCGTTCAGAATCAATAAATAAAAACTACACACACAGAAAAATAACAACAACGATAACTGTTTTTGTTCAATCAAAAACCAAACCACTAAACACACCAGATTTCAATCATATTGAATGATGGCGAAATCCTACATCAAACCAGAAAAATAAACCAAATTGATATCAAATAAGAGAGGAGAAGAGAAAAAACAACAACTATCTAGAGATGTTTTTGTGATTTAAGGAAATGTCAATCGACGCCCAATCACTACGCACATCTTTAATAAAAAAAAAATCAAACATTAAAGATTCTTAATATATGTGTTTTTTTTTAATTGATCTACTAACTGATTTACAGCACCAGCATCATCGCAATATTTAAAAATCGAGGGAATAACCAAATAATTCCCTTGACAATTAAAGAGAAACCGTAACGAATTGGCAACGTGTGCGCCGTCCCTCTATCTGTACTTCCCCCAAATATTGGACCATCATCTTAATCTAAATATGATTAGCATGAAAACAAATGAATTGAGACTCGTGTTTTACTCGATTTAAAAGCCACACTTATGCTAATTGAATGGTAATAAGCCAACTAGATGCGCACTTTTATAAAAAATATCGTAAATAATCAAAGTTGGCAATGGATTCAACAATAACAAAACAACGAAAACGATGTAAAATTATAAATCATAGAAGCCTGTGAACGGTTTGGAAGAAAGTCATTTTTTTTTATTTTTTGGTTGAATACCATATAGACTGTAACTCTTCTGATATTGTTTATAAGATAATAGAATCACATTCTAAACGTTGTTGTATAGAATGGTAGTCAAAAATTCTTCTCCAATAATCTATATATTTATATCTTTGTCTTAATTTATATTTACTTATATCTATCTTTATCTAATATACTGTCAACTATTATTGTATATAGTTATGACTTTATGGTAGTTTATAATAAGTAGGATAGTTAATTAGTGTATGGTAATTAGAATGGTGATTTTGCCTTTTCGTTCATTTATTATTACAGGTAGTTTTATAGCTGGCGGCAGTGGCTTCACACACACACGCACACACACACACACACACACACACACACACACACACACACACACACACACACATACACACAAAAATCATCTCTTTTTCTCTTGTCCTTCTCTCAGAATTCGTTATTTTCTTGAATATACAGGCTGTTTCCGTTCAATAGAACGAATTGTCGGTTTCTCAGAAGATTGTGATTGTGTGTACGCATGCGCCATCCATATTTTTTGAGGTTAATGCGATATAATGCGCATGATCGCTTTGTATTTAAAATCTTATAGATGGTAATGACCCAAAAATGATCATTAATTCAATGAATCAAGACACTATTTAGATTATTAATGGTTTTATGTATTAACAGTGTGTGGATATATCAGATGTGTGCAAAGTTTTCTATTTCTTTTTCGTTTTGTTTATTTTCTCTTGAAATACTTTAAGTTGTTTTCTTGTTTTCCATTTCGTTTTTGTTTTATTTTTATTTCGTTTCTCTCTAAGAATGAATGGTCGATTTAAACATCCTGTCGTCCTCCCGTAATTAACACATAATTAAAAACGTTGAAATCAAGTTATCTGTGTGTATGTTTTGGATATATTTTTAAACATCTGTGTGTATGTGTGTATATGAATCCAATAAACCAAATTAAATAATTCTAATGATGATTTAATGAATTTTTACGAATTTGTTAAATTGGCCAACTATTTATTAATTATTAGTATACAGATGTTGTTGGTGGTGTTGTTGTTGTTGTTGTTGCCAAATTATTTTGAAATAACCATTAATCATAAGTGAATTATAACTGAATGAATTCGAAATGACATCCACACAACTCCGGATGTGTGATTTTTCAGGAAATGTTGTAGAGATGACGGAAAAAACCAACTGAACCGGTTTCGGTCAAACAACTACTAAAAATTGTGTGAAGGAATTTTGTTGCTGTCTTTGAATACAAGTGGGGTGATGTTGTTGTTGATGATGATGATGATATTAGTGGTGGTATATTTTGGCAGGGTAACAAATTAACAGCAATTTTTCAGTAGATAATTAGACTGAAAGTTGACGATGCGTTACATTTATACCACAAACGTGCCGGTTGACAGTCTATTTCCGCATCATCATCATTATCATCATCAACAACAGCAACAACATACCGAAAATGAAAGAGGGTTGTCGAATATGGATTAATGTTTCGGATTTTTCGGTAGATTTTCCAAATAATTCTTGTTAGAACAATAAACATCTGCTTAATATGTAGATAAAACCTTTAATTATTATTATTACAGTCGATTTAACAAGAGAATAATGTTTTGATTTGGTAATTTTCATTTTTGTTGTATTTCAAAACATATCGTAAAATTGTGATACCGGCTTCTTTACCAAATAAATTTGAAAATCATTTCGATTCTTTGTTTTTCGATTTGTTGAAAACGGAAATTATCTCATGTTTATTTAATAGAAGAAATCTTTGTTGTTGATCATCACATTGATAGTAAAACTATAACATACATAAGTAGATTGAAGGTGGAAAACATGACCAACTGGGACGAGCACAGCATGCTACATGTCCATCCTGCTGGGTTCTTCTGTCGACACATCATTAGATCAGCGTCACCATAAAATGATTTACTCCCGTATGAAATTTTTCGTTTTTAAATTACCCGTTTGGCTATTACTTCTAATTTTTTAACTACACACAAATGCAAATGGAATACCGTATTGGTCCTTCGAGTCGGATACAAGTTTTACCGTTTTTTTTAATGTTGTGCAACAAGTGTATAATGGCTAGTTTTTGTACAAATGTACTCTTTGTGTAAAATAATGCTTGTTACTATTAAAAAATTAACACAAAAGCTTCTGTACCGTTTGCCATATCCTTGCAATTGGCTATTACTAAAGAGCAAAAAAGTTTATTCTTTCGTACAGTGCGGGATGAAGCATCTGCTCCGGACGTGTTTTCCAATTGGATGTCAAATCATATACGTTTGAATTTTCAATAGGGCACCTGTAATTCTTGTTTGTGCCGATCAAAATTCATCCACGCTCCGACTCTGTGGAATCCTTCGTAAATCAGCTTTAAATGTGCCTCTACACGAATTTGGAGCTAGTGATCCTTCTATCTACAGATACAGAAGTGTTACACTTTCGAAAATTCCAATCTTTGCTATGCAAAAACACAGAAAATCATTAAAATAACCTACAGTTTATCTCTAATGGCTCGATTTCAGTACACGGAAACAAAAACGTAGATAGAACATTGTTTCCCTAGAGATTGGCCCGTTTGCAAACAATGTGACGGAAGTAGTACAAAGTGCAAATAATTGAATGTCAATACACATATACATATACATAGAAATAGTCAAATATTAAACAAGTATAGAGGGTACATTTGTGTGTCATCATCACTGATTGACAATTTTTTTTTACGAAAGATCAACTTGACTATGAAGGATGAGAAAGGGTAGATTTCTGACTGAATAGGTGGTGTAGTATTTATGTTCTGAAGTGTCAGAACTAACCCTGTAGCGATGTAATTTCACAATCCAGTGCGTCTGTCGCATTTCACTCTGATATGATGACCTAGCAAATGTTCATCGTTTTCTACCACCGTTGCTATATTCCAACACACTCCTATGTATATTCAAATAATTCACAACCACCAACATTCATCCATCTCACTCTTCTACTCAACAGTAAAGCTATCGACTCTCTTGGTTGATTTTATTAGGTAGCGGAAAAAATTACGCAATAACCAAATTTCGTTATAAATCTCGATTTGTCTTGACTCTTATTGAACAGTTTGAGCTGATTTGACTGTTTAACGTTCATAGATGGCGCTGTGATCGTAGCCAATTTAAATAACAACAAACAAAGATGGAAAAAAAACAATAAATTGTGTTTTCGTATTGAATAAGGATGAAGAATCTAAAGAATCCAGAAGTAGTCACAAACGGCCATCTTGTAAACTAAATTCAATTACATGCTAATTTCCATGTCGTTTAAATAACACAGCTTTGATCTTACATTTATTGACTGTATCGAAATAGCTTTATATACACGACGTTTTCGCCATATATACACGACTGTATAATTTCTTATCAATAAACCACCACCACCACCACCACGCATTCTTTTCACTATTTTATATTTGTTGAAATGTTGTTGAACACAATTAACTGTTTTATAATACAACCCTTAATTATTATATTTGAACGACTTCATGGTTAACATGCAGAACATTTCCGCCCTTATTTAGATCAAGCGAATTCTCAACCCCCTTGACACGATTTAACTTTCTGTCTCTTTTCTTTATTTTTTTTTTGGGAAATCAAGGGGATGTTATTGTATGTTAAACATGCAATTTGTATTGTATCTATGTGTGTATGTGTTGTGTGTGTGTGTGTGTGTGTGTGTATGGATGTATGTGTGCGTTATAATAACAACAACAAATACATGATTTAGAAAATGATAAATTACCCTTATAATCAAGGGGTGGAATTTTCTATTTCTTGACTTTCTTTTAATTTCTTTTTTGTTGGTGGAAAAATTGTTGAATTTCAAGTGTATACCAGATGTTTTGCTAAAGGGACTTATCAACCCCTATTTCCTACTCTCTTTTCTCTCTCTCGCTCTGTGCCTGTGCGTGTGTGTGTGTGTGTGTGTATGTATATTCGAACAGGTCCAAATCAAATTTGATCACATTTTATTTTAACGGAATTGGATCGTAATGAAGTTTAGATGAACAGTTTGTTTCACTCTTACAGATCTATCATGTTGAGTTCATTGTTGTGTGTGTGTGTGTGAGTGTGTAAGGATCTCTAATCACAGTTGTTTCTTATTGTTGTTGCTATTTTTGTTGTTGTTGTTGATTGATTAGATAACGGCATGGAAAATCGACTTTCTCACAGTTTTGATGTATCACTCTATATAGTGTGTGATATTGGAGCATGACGAGTCCAAAATTGTTTGGCGTCTAATTTCACGGTGTGTTGTAGAAAAAATAACGACGCATAGATTAGCTGTCGATCTAAATAAAAAACAAAACAAAACAAACAAAAAAAAAACATTCTACTAAAGTCTTGTCAATCATTCTATTCTTTCTTTGCTATTATTCTCTCTCTTTCTTTCATCTTAAAATATACTTAAATTATGTGTTTATATAGAGTTAGTGTATGGAATGTATTACTGATCAATCTCTAGAGAATATTGTAAATTTGTTATTATTATTGTTGTTGGTAGTAACTATCGTGTAACAGTTGGTCACATAAGCAAAGGGTGTTTCGAATTGTATCCCGTCGATCCCAGCAGGATGTCCTATTAGTGACACCACATCACACTATAAGAAGAGGGTTAGTTTTTCCGCTACATATGTATGTATAGTCGACATTATAACAAGATTTATCACAGTTGGTAAATAATAGACGGAAAATTTGCAAATAAAACACAATAATAACAATAGAAATTTCAAGAGGAATATCGTAAAGAGATTGACTGCACTAATCCGTATTTCGAAATATAAACGAGTAGAATAAAGAGCTTTAGTAACGTAAGTCATGTGATATATTGAAGATAGAAGAAGAAGGAGAGGGTGTTGTTCGTAATCCAATATGTAAAATAAGGAACGCGAGTAGCGCACTACCAGGTACTAAGAAAAGGACCGTGAGGCTTGGGAAAGAGATGGAGAGAAAGAGAGCAAGGTCCGTAATTCAGTGAGTACACATCAGCTTCTTTTACTGTTTACTTCAATTTTCCTCTCATGGATATTGATAAACCGGCTTTTTTATGGAGGAAATAGTTCAGCTAATTGAGTACCCAAATTAATTTAACGATGACACAACAAACTCTTTGGACCACCTTGTTGCAATAGATGAAACTTGGATTCATCAATTTGATCCAGAAACTAAAGAATGTCTTCTTGTCCTCTTTGATTCAGAAAGTGCCGCAAGAAAAGATCTAGGCTCTACTTTCTCGCATTATAATTACTTGTAACAAAAGGCACACCAGTTACTCTGTATTTTTAACAAAACTTTGTACCAGACATGTGAAAAGACGTGGAGGAAAACTCTACAGAAGCATCTTGTTTTTGCAGGACAATGCTGCTGGCCGAAAAGTTACTTGTTGCAATGCAAAAAATCAATCGAATTAATTTTGAAATTGTCATACAGTCATCACATTTCGATTTTGCCCCCAACTGATTCTTATCAATTGTGGAATTGTGGATCAAGGAACATTACTTCAAGAATCTTCTAGTTACTTTCTAGGCTAGGCCAGCTATTTCGTAATAGCCCTCTCGTGTGGATAAACAACAAAGAAACTCTACTGATAAGATAAACGTATGATAAAAACGACTCCAGCGATATATCGTGTCGATAATCCTGATATCAATTGAACACAGTAGCTTATAAATATTGTAATTTGCAAAAAAAAAACGCATTTGAATAAATTTGAATATTTAAAATGTCAACAAATAGAAAACGACACTAATGAAATTTTGATGTGTTTTACAAAACAAACAAAAATGGACTGGGAAAAAAAAACACGCAAATAACAAAATCGTTGTATTTTATTGCCAGCTTTTTTTTGCCCGAAATCATTACCATACTGGAATAAAGAAAAAGTGTAATTTTGCTATCCTTCTACAATGTTGGCCAATAAACCAGTTAAACATAAAATGCGATTTTTATTGAAGTTGAACTGAATTTTTACCGACATTCTTCTTTGAATCTCCTCGTTTATTATTCCTTCATATTTTTCCCAAAAAAAAATAAATAGATTTTTGGCTACACTATATTACAAGTGAATCCTGTATGTCACACAGCCCTCTTGTCTACTACAATGATGGATAAATACTAAGAACTGGTTAGAAGTTTTCCGAAACACACACATATACACATTAATAACAATAACAACAACAGAAGAACACTAGACGGGGGCGTGGTGGAGTAGAGAGTCTATGAAAGACCCCCTAGTGTGGTAATGGCGCCCCCCTAGACGGGAACATTCGCCGAAACACAAGACCTCAGCAGGATATCCAAACTATAAAGAGAAAAAAAAACACTGTTATCTACGTATATATATGAAGGGGATAAACACCCTAAAAGGTACATATATTAATACAATTTAAAAAAAAAATCTAAATACCACTAACAGTGGAAAGTGTAGTAGAAGTGTAGATTCTTATCCAAATGCAAAATCTGTGGAATATTTGGAAATTTCGTTGTTTTCCTCTTCTTGTTTGTAATGTGGCTGCAATAAAGGTCTATGGAAATAAAACGAAAAACAAATCAATCTATCAACATCTCAATGGGGGCGAGAACGGCCCTAGCTAAAGCCGACAAAAGCCGTGTTATTCCATATTTAAACACCACAGGACTACAGGTAGAAAATTTTCAAAGAAAACGACGGAAAAAACAGCTAAAAGAAACATATAGAAATTATCTTAAATCTCAACAATAAAATACAGTTATAACGATTTTTTAATTTATTTAATCGAAAGAGAATGGAGAAGAAATAATAATTGATCAAAGAGAAGAGCTAAAAGTTTGAATTTTGCCAGTTTTTTGCCAAATAACCTTACAAAATGCAAAATCATCTATCACTATTGTATAGTTAATTTGCATTGATTCAAAGTGGTACACTTACACTTTTTTTGTAAAAATGTAGCAAAGTCATTTAAAGACAATCAACACAAAGGAAATTTTAGCAAAGGAATCGTTCAATTTTTGACAAGCTTACGCGAGTAACTTGCTCATCAATTACAAACTGATGAGAATTATCAATTTCTAGTGGGTCGTTTAGAAAATCATTTATGCTTAATTTGATAGATACACTTACACTTTACGTAAGAATATAAAACGTGGTCTAATCTAATGTCTTTGAACAAAAATTCTTCCAAACCTGTTAAAACACAATTATAACAAGTGTTTAATTTGTTTAATCAGGAACTAAGACTATAAAATGGTTGCTATTAAGTTTTAATCATTCTACACTGGGCTCCTAGTGTGAAAATGTGTCATTGAAGCAAAACAGAAAGCTTACCGGATTTGTTCAATTTAGACAAGCTTAATTGATGAACTTACGCATTAATTTCAATTGGACGGTTCTTTTTCACATGATAGTGCAGAAAAGTGTTAAATAGTTTCACTTTTATGGCGGGTACAAATCGAATCACTAGAAATTATTTTAAGTGTAATGATGTAGTGATCTAAGGGTAGAAGGTCTAATTACACTTTTTACTGTTCATTTTTCATAAATCACTTAATAAATACAATTACCCTAGCGTCTGCGTTTTCGGAAAAGTGTAAACAAGTGCCTAATTCAATTTTACTTAAATATTTCTTATTACAAATGTAGCAAACGAAATTGATGTATCTATAACCGGCCATACACGTTCGCTTTCATCAAGTTTAAGTGATACACTTGTAGCTAATAGTGGTGCTTATCTATGAGTGCCTAGTTGTGCCAAGTAAATAACTGAATCGACGGAATGTTTTTCCCAATTTTTTTGTAAGATTCGTTTTGCTCTTTATCTTCACATATCAGAAATTTACGGAAATCAAAGCGTTACGACAGACCAAAAAAGAAAAGAAAAACCAATCAAAAAATAACCAACACGTAAATTCTACTTCATTTTTTTAATCGTTTCTTTTTCCGAAATAACATTAAAAAAATAATAATAAAAGAAAAATTAGTTAAAAGTCCATGACCTGTATATTGCCGAATAATACCTGTAGCTCTTGCCTTTTCAAATGATTAATGGTAGAATAGTGAAGCAGCATCACATTTTACTGGATGTAATCTTTTCAAGAAAGACTTTTGTTGTTGTTGTTGTTGTTGCTGGTTATTGTTGTTGGCTTTTTTACCAATCTCCACCAGATTGTCGTTGTGTTCGTTTCACCTCCATTTTTCTGCAACTAGCATCTTATTCTCACTTACCATCACATACCAATACCATTATTATTATTATTATTATTATTATTATTATTATTATTAATATGATTATAATGATTATTATTATTATTATTTGAATAAGAGAAGAAAAGTAGGGAAATACAGAAATGAAACAACATATCCAACAAGCGTCAGATTTTATTTAATTACCCGTTTATTACAAATGTAATCAATTAGTTTAATTACATTTTAATTTCAGTTCTCATTTATTATTCGAGATATAATTAAATAACTCTCGCTGTTAATTAATTAATTAATTAATTTATATTTCAATATATTACAGGAATAATTATTGAAATTTACTGTTACATACGTTTGCTTTTCTAATATAACTTCAACTACACATCGTTCCAATTCTAAAGTATAACACTTCTATATTACGTCACAGTCATGTGATTACAGATTCAATTATGATTGGTTGATTAAACCACACCTACTTTCTTAGAATGTGGTGGGGTGTTACTTATATTCTACAACGATATATAAGTTTAAATTTCAATCAATTCATTGTTTGGATTGTTTATTATTATAAAAACCACCCCCTCGTCCTAGATTTATATTCAAATATAAAACACAAACAAACACACCTTTGGAATACTACTAGATAGGAGTTGATCTTGTATGCGCCCTACTGTTTTCCGAGATTTAAACATAAGCCGGATTGTGTGAATGAATATATCTATATCTACACCCCTCTTCTAGTATATGGATAGAAAGATTCAAAAATCAACCCCCTTATTGTTTTGTTACCACCTAGATTCTTTTGTGGCTTAAGTGAAATTCCTACCTGTGACTTGAATGTTGATAACCAACCAACCACCACCACCACTCTATATTGAAATAAATGATGGTATATTTAAAAGAAAAAAATTAGGGGTGTATAAGACAAGCATCACTTCATTTATATTTATATATCTATCCTATTCTAAATACATACTTGAATAGTAAACGGATATGAGATTTGCAATGACAGGAGATTAAACAGGAAGTCGTTGCCGCCTCTACGGTTTCATCCCTTTTACGAGTTTTCCCCAAAGATAAACTCGATGTTGTTGTTTTTTTATCGATAAATTCGCTTATTTTTTTGTTGTTTTGTTTTTGTTAAAGCTGTAAATTAACGTTCAAGATGGACAAGCTTTCGACATGTAAATAGTAGGTTGTCAGAAAGTTGGCATGACTCGGTTACAACTACAAAGGCACGTGCTCACGCTACAATTATTTTTGTTTTGTTTTTATAGACCGGAAGTAAATTTATATTTTTAACATAAACTCAACCCTTGAAATTGATGCGTGATTCATTATTATTATTACTATTATTATTAGATAGAGTCTATAATTATTTGATAAAAAGGGGTAAGAATCTGCACACGTTCTAGATAAATTTAAACTGTGAAACTGTGTCGAAAGGGTTAAACCTGCTGACAGTCAATAAGCCATGGACTTAAATTGTAGCTTTCCGGGACATACCCCAACATACACACACTCACACACAGACATTTGTCCAGTCAATTCTACAATTACGGTATACAATTATAATTTTGAGGTTAGATTTCCAAGAGGGCGCTGTTCAAGGTGAAATAAATCAAATATGGCGCTATCTTGTAACAACTTAACCTCAATTTTATCGTGTCAATCTTATGATTTCACTAAATTTCTCATCAACAATGACAAGAATTGATCAATTTGTCACATTCAAATCACTAACCAACTACATTATATATATTCGAAGAATGTTGTTGTCTGGTGCTACTACTTTTTTTGAAAATAAAATGAGATCGTGGGCGCCTATGATCTCTTCTTTCATAGCGTTGAACATATAAATGATTATAATAGTAGAGAGAAAGATAGACGATAAGAAAAATTGATCAAAATATAGATAACTTGATTCATTCATTCAAAAAATTATAATTTCGTTTTTTTTTCTTTTTTCTTGGGTTTGTTGTGTGTGGAAATAGGAATTTTGACTTCTTTTACATACACACGCACACGTGTTCGTTGTCATATAATTCGATCGTATAATGACAACCCCACACAACAAATCTAAAAAGAGAATCTCGAATGATGATGAAACACCCAAAGCTACCGTAGCTTATTCGAAAATAAAAAAGAAACTAAACCAAAGAGACAACAATCCAAATCGAATTTTGTTGATGTTTGTCTTTGATAAAACTAGCAATTGTTTGATTTGGTCATCTTTAATGATTTCCGTTTGTGTTTTGTTTATCGGGCCATCTAGATCTTAGACATGGAAAAATCGACCAGACTCCACTCCGGGTTTGTTCTCTTCAATTTTATTTTGTTGATTTCATCATCTTCGTCTGGTAACAATTGATGATTTTGGGATGAGGCTTCTTTAATCTTCAACGCCAAAAAGGATCTAAGACGGATGTTGGATTTATCCTATTTCTGGGTGGGTCATACCAATACAATAGGTACTTTAACCCCAGCATGGACTATTCGATAAGATTGTTACTAATTTTTTTTTGGTCCAAAAAAAAGATAAACACTCAACACACCTTCAAAATTGACGTGAATTAATTAATTTTAATTGAATTACAACCATATAAGTGTCATTATTATTATTATTATTATTATTGGAAAACACTCGAGAAAAGTCACAACTAGTGGCGGAATTAATTTCGAATTTACCCTGAAGTGTTTTCTTAACCATTACCAACCATTTGTGAATAATATTTTTCCGGTAAGATCAACAATATATAAAAGAGTGCTATGGGAATATTTTCCTTAATAGAAATTGGTGGTGGTGGTGGTGGAACACTAGCACCACAGTGGAAAATGTTGAAGTCATCTTTTTGAACGAGTATTTTTTGCTTCTTCTATTGTTGCGTTATACTACGTGATTGGATTGGTGGCGGTGTATGGGTGTATGTGTGTGTGTGTGTGTGTGTTGTGGGAAGGGAAGAAGGAGATGAGGGAAAGAAGAAAGAAAGAGATGTGCTTTGAGAAAATTGATTTTTCGTGACGTCAGATATGGTGCTTATACGATGGATGGGGGGACAATGACGACGCCGGACAGATTCAATACAAAATTTTCTTTTATTTTCTCTAAAAAAAGAATAAATCATCAGTGATAGTCAAATTGTTAGTTTTACTGAAAATTGAATAGGTTCTAATCACTTTTCCATCATTATGAAAAGAGTTTTCCAGTCTAGATTGGAAAAATTATCTTTTATGCTAGAGATTCCCTGGTATCCAATGCTCAGTTGACTCGATGCTTGACGTCTTCTCACCTGTTAGACAATAATTGTTTTGGAAGTATTGGTGGGTAGAATTTAATGGGATATTCAGTATATGACGATCTAAAGATACAATTAGGCACTAGTTTCCCTTATTAAAAATAGAACAAATTGTCCAGAGGTTCTCAAACAAATCACTTGTTGGTATTAGAAGTTAAACGGAATCGACGGACGTCCAGACGTTCCGAAACAAATTATGGAAAACGTAGAAGAAAAACAATCAGAAGTACTTTAAAACAAATGCCATTACAATCACTTTTCCAACAAACAAACAAAAAAAGAAATTTCTAGTCGAACTTTTTTGCAGTTTCTTAAAAATAATAAATTTGTGGGTGGAAAATTGCGTGGAATCGTCGGTATATTATAGAATGTTTAATTATAGTCATACGACAATAAAATAGAGAATAATCATCATTCCAGAAGTTATCAAACAAATTTTTGAGATCACTCTGCCGATTATAGGGATGCCAATTTTATTTGGGGTCCATATCTGTTTTATTCGTCCACAAAAACAGAAAACTTCCAAGCAATGTTAAAATAATTAAAATAGAATTGATTAGGATAAGATAAGAATCAACTCGTCCAGAGTTCTTCAAACGAATTTCCTCCATGGATTTGATGCTTCTTTCGCGGACTATTTTATAATCACTTTGTGGGTGCAGGACCCAGAATTGCGTGGGATAAACTATAGATTAACTACAATGACGATAATATTATCCACAAATTTCTTAATTTATATTAAAATAATAAGCTCACCAGAGGATCTCAAACAAAAGAAACATTGCCTGAGCCGTGTTGAACTGAACCGCTCACGTCTGCGCAATTGTGCAAATGTCATTTACTATAGAGTTTGTATATCATTTGCGCATGCGTGGGACGTTCAGTTCAACACAATTAGGAACACTTCAAACAGCAAGGAGCACATCCCTGAGTACCTATGTGACATTTGTCTGCAACACAGGGTTAAAAAAAAGAAAACAGATTATATAGAAAAAGAGTTAATGTCAGACGTCCTCGAACCATTAAATCAGTGATCCTCAACAAGTCCATAACAAACAGTTCTTCAGATAATGGTTAGAAAACGTAAATAAAATAACAATTAAAAAAGAAATGTTAGTAAAAACTTAATAAAAACACAAAAATTGAATAATTTAACCTTCGAAAAAAGTGCATACATTTAAGCAAAAAACAAGAAACAAAAAAAAAATGGAGGAATAGAAAGGAAATCTAATCATTTATACACGGAATTCAATGGAAGTGAAGCAAAAATTACACACAAAAAAATACTAACCTAATAAATATTTGTTTATAACAAAAAATATTGAGGTTATATATCAAACCATCTTCATAAAATTGGTAGTACTCAAGGTCAAATTTATTAGAACAATATCTTTGCAACCCGAAGTTTCTTATTCATTTTTTTTTGAATTATAAATACTCACGTTGACTTTAATAAACCCTTCTTGCTATTAACAACCCTTTATTTTAGTTAATTGTCAGTTTTGTTCTTATGATTATTATTATTATTTTTGAAATTGTTCGGTTGTTAAAAGGGGCGAAATTAGGTTGACGCCTACACAATTTCAAGACCAATAATCTAATAACTATGAAAATTATTCATAGGTAAAGTTGTATAATTATAGGCTTTTTTGTGTTGTTGTTGTTGTTGAAACCGTCAGAAAAGCTTTTATTATCAAGAAGCTAAGGCGTTGTTATTGTTGCTGTTTATAGTAGAATTTCTGTAAAACTTTTGTCCATTTCCAAATATTTCTCTAATAATAATAATAACTATAATATTAATGAGAGAAATAATTATTGATTGAGTAGTCGAAGAACAAAAAAAAACAGTTGTTATATTAACAAAAAAATGGGCGTGTCGACTAGCTCCAAATGAATGATGATCCTTAGCGAACACACCGAAAACAACAACAACAACAACAACAACGATGACGATGAAGAAGAAGCGTAGAAGTTGGAGAAGAAAACTTATTAACTTTTTTCCAACAAGTTATGAATAATAAAAATTTCGAAACCATCAAGAACACAACAACGACGACGACGACAACAACAACAACGATGAGGGTAAAAAAAAATCTCCGCTACTTTTATTACCACTTCTTTGCTTTCCCGCCGTTTATACACACACACACACACACACACACTCAGGAAACTACAATTTAATTAATGCCAAAAACTATGGGAAATTTTCCTGATTATTTATAAACGCAAGAAAATTGTTTTCAAATCTCAGTATAGGTACACGTATTGTGACGACTTCTTAGCAGCTGGATGCCACCAATCTGGGCACTCTTGACATTTAACAAATAGACAGCCATCGGTCATCACAAGATGAATTATTAACCATATTCGGGCAACTATAATCAACAAAGAGTCGAAAAAGCAAATCCAACAAAATTGAAATTATCGTCACGAAATTATCCTTTGTTTGGGTACTTCTGTTTAGATTGAACTGTCAATAATTTGAGGTTAATATTGAATCCGTTTGACTGAATTGGTCGAAATACATTTCAAGGCCAAATTCGGTGACGAATCATATCATCACGATCATAACTTCAATCACAAATTTAAACTTGTTTACATCATAGTCAAATGATTATGTGGAAAATTTGAGAGTATTTAGTGGTTAAAATCAATGAGTGTTGATGATGTTGACTTCCTATTTAGTTAACTTTATTAATAGAATGCATTTGTAAGGTCATTTTCGTTGCATGTTTAGGGAAAGGAAAAAAATTGTGTTGTGTACAATCGACAAGTTGTTAACAAATTGAACGTGGTTAGCGGCGGGACCATCGGACTGACCCCATCGATTGACCTTGAAGTATTATCGATGCGGGATTCCGGTGGATCCCCCATTGTGTTGATTCTCTCTTCTAGATAAACACCTATCTATCAACCATCAACTCGAACTTCTATAGACGAAAGTTTGAATTATTAATGACCCCCCCAAAAAACTGACTACTCTCTCTACCTTTCTGTCTTTCTATTTTTAACAACTACACGAAACTAAAACAGAAAAAAAAACAAGCGATTTTTGCGCAACGACCACCACCACTCGTGGTGACTTTTAGTTTCTATTGTTATTTCGGAAATTCGATCAACACAACAAACACCAACCGTTGGTGATGGCGTAGCATTAGGAAAAAAAATGCCCAAAAGTGACGATGCAAATGTTAGTAAAAAAAACTAATTAATCGTCTAAAGAAGATCCAAATACCCGCTTGTAACTATAAATAGTCGTTCGTTCCTTAATTTGACTTTTTTTTTTTGTATGTGTATGAAGACGGAAAACCGCCAGTTTCTCGAATCGGTACAATATAAGGGGCACATATCTGTGCCTGTGTGTGTGTATGTGAGTTGGTTGATGCCGCGCCGCCACCACTACCACCACCGCCACCATGTCGTCATGACTACGACCGAAACGTATCGGCTGGTTGCCAGGAAACACAAACTCGAAACGATAAAATAGTGTGCGAAAGAGAGCCGACGTCAGGCGTCGTATATTTCGACTATAGAGTATGGATGTATGTATGTATATTGTAACTCCCTCACATTTCCAGGACTCCCACTTTTATTCCCCGATTTCTACCAACCCACTGGAAACTTTGGCACACTATATATATATATATATATATATATATATATATATATATATATATATTCTACATGTATTTTGCTGTATATGTTGTTGAAATATACATATATATGTGTATATGCATAGGTAGGTACAGATGTAAACACTTGTAAATTTGTGTGCTTATAGAAAGTTTGAAGCATGACGTGATTTGTTGAGTCCTTGACAGGATATGAAAATTACTCATAAGGGAGGAATGCTGCTTAGCTTTGTTATTGTTTTTTCGTCTGCATTTTACCATTTTCTTCCCTTACTCCTTGAAGGATATACAGGATTGCTCATTTTTAATGGTTACTTCATAGGTCATCGATTTTTTGGGATATTTTTGCCTCTCCCGATTGAAATTGCTTTATCTTCTTCACTGTTGCTTTTCTTCTGGTTCTTTTTAGCCTATTGTTTCTTCATAGGTCATCCATCCTCTATCTGTTCTTCTGAGACAGATTTCTTAGTGTTAACAAGAAAGATTTTTGACAGATAGATGCACTTCTTCATCTTCTTCTCCAGTTCTTCTACTGCCAATTTTCCATATGGGAAAACTGGAAAATTAACGTAACGTGAATTTTATGAAAGGTGATTTTCTATAGTTTTGCAAAACGAAAGAAATGTTCTCAAAGAATTTCACATATCTATGTTGATCCTATTTGCTTCTATTGTTTCATCGTATTTTGTTTTATTTTACAGCTTTCTTCTAAATAAATACAACAAACAATAGACGTTTTCTTGTATTTTTCATTGATTTTTTGCTATATTTGTTCTTACTTTTGGTCTAGCCCGATTCTTTTGGCATTGCCACTTCTTCTGACTCTTCTTCTATCTGATTTGCCCAGTTTTTTGACATCGTATCTATCTGAGCAATGTCCTGTTATGAGTCTTAATTTGTTCCTATTTATATCGAGAAGCTTCCTAGCATTTTTAGGCGAATAGTTAATAAACTTCTTTGCTTGTCGCTAGTAGAGCACCTTTACGCTCCATGCCCACCTATTGATTTCCTGCCTTCTGTGGGTTTTGGTTAGCCCAAAGAATGGATCAAGACCTGTGGATGGAGCCATTGCACCTGTTCTAGCAAGATGGTCGACTATTTTCGTCCAAGGATGCTTCTTTCAGTTTTGATCGTGTCATTTGCCCTTTTTCGTTTTGTTCTTCTAATAAAATAAAGAATTTTTCACCAAACCAACACACTCTACCTATCTTAATCATTTTCTTGTGGATATTCTTCTCTTTTTGTTCATTGTTCTTCTAGGTAAACTCCTTAAGGTATCATCATATCTTCTTCATGTGCTTCAATTTGTTGTTTTAGAGAAACACGCTTCCTTCATCTGTTGGGTTTTTCATTCTTCCAACAAAATAATAAGCTTCTCTTCTTATACTTGTTCTCTTCATTGTTCTTCTAAGGCATGTTTATTAATTGTTAATTCTACTTATTGTTTCTGCTCTTCTAGGAAACACACACAGTATTACCACCATTACACATCTTTTAATTTTTCTGGTTTTTTTATTGTTTTGGAACGCTAATGTATTTTAAATTATATCTAGATAACAGATACGCAACTCAATTTTAAATCAACATTAGATTAATAACAAACTTATTGTACTTTTTTTTTTATTGTTTTCTACTTCAAACATCTGTTTTATTAATTCACTAATTTACTCATCATTAATAATAATAAGAATAATAATAACAATAATAATAAGCAATTTCCAATATATTAAGGTGTCAATCTTTTATGTAATTTCTTAACAAATAAACAAATGAAAGTAGAAATTATGCTTATACAAACAACATCTAGTTTGTTCTTTATAAATAAATTGCATCATTTAATTTCTCTCTCTCTCTCTCTCTTTACATATATACATAAATATAAATAAACATAAACAAATGATTGTATTAACAATTACATGATTTATTTATTAGTTTAAAATACAAGTAGCATATTCATCTAAGTTGAACTTATATTTTAATACAACAGAAGAACAACACGATAATAATAATAATAATAATAACAAATCATAATAATAATAATAATAATAATAATAATAATAATAATAAAATTCACACTACATAAATCAAATACTGGTGATGGTTCAGTAGAGATCACTATCTTTCTTGATTATTGTAGAGTGGTTCCAATTCGTCTTTCTTTTATGTAATTCTTCTTCGTCTTCGTCTTCTGCTTCTTCTTTTTGTTATTCTTATCTTCTACATACGGCTTGATTCAGTTTCGATTGGTTTACGTGTGTACGCCCCTATACATGAATACAAATGATAAATAGAGATAGATACAAAAAAAAATCTAAAGCAAAAGATGATGATGATGATGATGATGATGATGATGATGAAGAAGAAGAATCAGTAGAAGAAAATTTTATAATTTTTTTTTTCGGTTTTTGATAGAATTCTAGTCCTTAATAATAATATGTTATTAGGTTCATATTTGGTTCAACAACTATTTAATTGGAGCATATGCTCGTGTCATAGCTTACTGGATTTATAGGTCTAGAATGACTTTACTAATTTTACTTCGTTATATTTCCAGCACGCTATTAATTTTTATTTTTATTTATTCTTATTTTGTTGAGTGTGTGTGTGTGTGTGTGTGTGTGTGTGTATTTTTTTTTAACATCGAATAATTGTTGTACATCTTGATTTTTTTCGACTATATTTCGATGTATATGTATGTATGTGGAGAGAGGGTGGATTCACTGGAGGGTGTACAAGAGTCAGGCTAATCTAGTTGGCTGTCTCTTGCAGATTCTCTATGTATATGTACATACACATGGCCAACGTTGATCAAGATACGGTTGTATTGTTCAAGGGTAATCTCAGGCACGCACCCTGCATCGTGTACGCATTAGGTCGTTACGCATCCGAAATTATCATATAAATATGTCATACAACAACAATCTATCTCTTTCTATATACATATATTTTTATTATCATCATTTGATCATATTTATTCAAAATTCTAATGGGTGGCATAAATATGTACAGGTATGAAAATAGGCAGGACATGATAAGTTAACACCTTTCCATTCGGCCAATCAGCGATCATTTCTACCTGATTCAACTTAAACATGTATGAGACTCAATGGTCGATCTACGACTAGATTCTATCTACAACAATAAACAAACAAACAAACAAACGAATATCAACCCCGTATAAATGT
Source organism: Meloe dianella (assembly GCA_028455855.1). Taxonomy (NCBI): domain Eukaryota; kingdom Metazoa; phylum Arthropoda; class Insecta; order Coleoptera; family Meloidae; genus Meloe; species Meloe dianella. Next base: position 1,827,402 of record JAPTHL010000050.1, on the reverse strand, counting down.
CAATTTTTATTGTCAAAGCCTACTCAATTGTATATCAAACGGTTTTCCAAAGGTTTCATCAATTTTCTTTAATCAAAAAGCACACACGTTAGTTGTTGTTGTTGTTGTTTTTTATGGTTTCACATCAATTACAACAAACAACAGGTGTATCACGACGACAAATTTAAGGTTACGAAATTACATAACCTATTTGTGTTGTTTCCATTATTTGTTTAAAGGTTATGAAATTATAACCTTAAATTTAGATGACTTATATAGATAGTTAATAAATATGTTATCAATTACAACTAAAACAAAACTATATGCTAATTTACGCAAAATTGATTTATTAACGTCAACGCAAACAGGTGATTAAATTGTAAATAAGATGATGGGTTTTTTTAAATCATAAATTTAAATCGCCGTTGGTTATGTAAATATGTGTAACAATATGTTTTAATAGGTCGAATTATTATTTGATGGAGACATTTATGTTCTATAACAGATTTTTGCAAATTCCACCCCTGCAAGCGCATTTTGATAATATTCATTTGGTGGTGGGGTGCGTCGTAGTCGTCGTTGTTGTCGTCGTCGTCGTCGTCAATCGCACTATCTGCTCCTGACACGCATTCACACGCATTACCCACGGCACGGTGCCAGGCCGGAACTCGCCCTTTATCCATCGATAAGCACCCCTTTTTTATATATCTTTCGATATCAAAGAAATTGAAGATTTCTAGAGGAAATAAAACCAAAAGGAAAAGGCAAGAACAACACAGCCCTCAACTGTGTTTTTTTTTGGTAGAAAATTGTAAAATGCCAACCAAAAAAAATTTGCAACAAATATAGCGAGAGCAAAATCACCCTATTTTTGTATGTTCGTATATTATGGGGGTGGTTTGCAATATACAACAATAGTATATATATATATATAAGGGGTGTTGGGGCTATTGTGCAAATAAATTGGAAACAGCAGTCTAGAAAGAGAGACTGAACTCGATGTATGTATGTTAGCCACCTGATAACAACTTGTAAGGCACCCCTCTATTAGAGCGAGCGAGAGAGAGTGAGAGGGGTGGTCGGGACTATATTTTATAATATAAATAACTATTTATTTGACTAATGTTCAAGTGAAGAATTCCTATAGACTGAGAAGGGTTGTTTCTTTCTTTTCGTAACAACAACTATTATTTTTCATCCCTTATTCTTCAATAGAGAAATCGACTGTTCATTTTAATCTTGTTGGTAAAAATGGGGTGTCAACACACAAAAAAAAACTAACCACTTTTACTAATCCGTGTGTGGTTTTTTTTTGGTTAAAATCGAATTTAACCAACCGGACACTACCACCAAGGTAGTATTGGGTAAGATTTAAAGGGATGAAAGACAGATGTTGACGGGATCAAGTCGACTTTGGTACAAGAATACAACAATAGAGGAAAAAATGTACCTATATGTATGTTGGTCAGACGATTAAAGCTAGACTACGTTATTTTTAAATGTGTGTTGATTGGGGGGGGTTTGCGATGGTAACTAGATGGTGATTTATACAATATCAAATACCAACTTGACCATTTTAATGGTCCTATTTTAAAACCGCCCCCAGATTATTTTAATTACCCAATAAATATGCTGTTAAAAACCATTAAAAATGTATGTGCTAAAAAGCCCTATCGTTTGGTTGATTCTATAACGATCATTACAAAATTAAAGTGGCTACTTTATACGTATATCTTGGAATGACATATAGCTGAACTTATATACAGGATGTCTCGGTTAATGGTGTGGATTGTTTACGCTTAGATGAGACGCCCTGTGTTTATTTTTGTGTTAAGAAGAGACCTATCGTGTAGAACACACAGATCGGTTTTCGTGTTTTTGCTGTTTAATCGAAAAACCGAAAGGATTTAGTCACGTCAAATACACTTGGCACGTTTCTAGTAAATGTTGATAACGTGTGGTTTCTAAGTGTAAACGTCAAAAACAAATGGCTGTTTCACACACACACACACACACACACACACACACACACACACACACACACACGCATACGCACACACGCGCGCGCTCGCTTACACATATGTAGAAAAACCAAAAGTTTCGCAAAAACTACATGTTCACAACCCCCCAAAAACTAGTAATTTACCCTAAAATGTACAAATGTACTTTTTTACCATCTTTACGACCACAACAACAATACATTTAATGTGATCTCTTTCTTTTTTATTTATTATCATTATCATTATTATTATTATTATTATTATTATTATTATTATTGTTGTAACATTATCGGGGAGAAAGGCGTCCTCTTGCTATTTGTTACCATTATCATAGATAGTGTGATTTTGACACGTGTCGGAAATGTTCAAAGATCCTAATCATATCAAGTGAGCGTGTTCTCCTATTTTTTTTTCGTCTCTCTCTATCTTTATCTTGTTGTTGCCTTTTTTTGGCGAAAACCCTCAACTTTCTAATAGGAAAATTTTGTTTATTAAGTGAAAGTATAAATCTCTCTATCTCCGTCTTTGATATTGTTTTGTTTTTAGCAATACCTATATAGTAGCAATGAAAACTTGCCATGATATCTAACAGCCATAATCCTTCTAAATTGAGGTTATGTTAAATATGGCGACAATTTTTTCGATTTCCAAATAGAAACGATTAATTAAATTTGATTATTTATAGTTGGTAACACTTATTTATTTATTTTTTGGCTCATTTCATCGAAAATTTTGTAGTATTACTGCGTCATTATTATTATTATTATTATTATTATTGTAATAGTAATCACAGTAGGCCATGATATGGGTGCTTCCCCTTACTGTGGTATAATCCCCAAAACAGTCAGACAGGTGGTGGTGGTGGTGTTACCGATACTAGTTTTTTTGTTGTTGTTTGACGTATCGTTTTCTACGTAATCCTCTTCTATAGTTTCCTCTTTATTTTGTGTGGTTTTTCTTTAGGTATTTGTATTTGCGTGCATGTGTGTGTGTGTGTGATAAGCCGACATGCCAACTGTATATTCTATTTTTTTCCAACTCACTTAGAAAAATCTTAAATTGATCAGCCATTTGGAAAAATCTGTTTGACACATTCGCACAATAGAAGAAGAAAAAAAAATGAGGACCACACAACAACAATAACAATATAAAACCGACTGTTTCCTTGTAAATACCAAAACAATACAATTAAAGGGTGGCTTATACTACCTTTTCTACATATATATTTCTCAACCCTTTATTGATGCTAAATCAATTTAACTAAATTTATCGGAAACAGCCCTGTATAAATAATTTATTTCTATTACTATTTATCATAAATTTATTCTAATAATATAGAAAAAGATGGCGTTATAAGGATTTGTCGTTCGGATATATTTTTAATCACCGTTTCATTTGTTTAAATCACGACCGACTTGATTCCGGATGGTTACCAAAGATTTCGTTGTGGTCATCATTAGTGTGTTGACGATATGATGAGAGAGAAAGAATAGGGGCAGCATCATCAGCATCAGCAGCAGTAACAGCAGTAACAGCAGCAGCAGCAGCAGCAGCTTTAACAACGCGAGAGGAGAGAAAACGGCCGCAGCAAAACAGCTAATCTATATTCATAGCGCCGCCGTCTCCGTCCCAACCCACCCCCGTACCAATGACGGCTCTATCTCACAGGCCACCTAGCGGACGTGTCGCCAACCAGAACGATTGTGGCCTGTCCACAATCACACCACATTCACAATAATAAAACACGATTTTTCCACCAACATTTATCAGTTATTATCAACAATTACTCAGAAATTCAATGGAGATTCAAATTGAAAATAGGGATGTTTATAGTTATGCAAAATTACCACCCCTTCCCTGTAATTTTAATTATTGCATAATTTCTACAGTTTTATGGACTTTAATTGGTTTTTATTTGAGAAAATGTAGAAGAATCCAATGATTTTCGATAGAAATGTCAAAATTCCGGTAGGCTATGTCCGGTAAATGTTCAATTGCTTTGTGAACGAACCACATTATTAACATTTATGCCGTTGACTGTACAATGATTGAATCTGGATTTTATCGCATACTGTACAAAATAGACATCGGGCGCACGGCCCGTTAATCTGCGTTACCCCGGCAACCAGGGATAGCTATCAACAATACCGGCCCGAGGCGCCCCTTTAGGCCCCTTACGGCCCCCTCACCAATACACATACATAGACACAAACTACCACCAACATATCGAACATTAATAAAATCATTTGAGAGAAGAAAAAAATAAACAAACCAACAAATCATTGGCACAATTACCCTAAAAATTAGCCATTATTATATAAAAAAAAGTGGACACTTTTAGAAAATCTTCAAAATGGATAGAAACAATCAAATAAAAAAATCAAATGCTGGTTAATAAAGCTTATTATAACACCCTCTCGTTCATGTCCTATAAACTACCCTTATTTAAGTATTCAAGTCACGTGTCTATTTCGGGAAAAAATCACAGCTTTTACTCAACCACCAACACCACCGCCTCCTCCAAATATTACCCTCTTGCAAACAATCACAGATACCAAAAGCAAAAATTGTATATAAATAAATTTCTATAATGATTTTATAAGGGTAGTTATATATAATTATAATTAACAAGCGAAAAATTCACACCACCCCTCAATAAACGAGGAATCGTGTATTTTATTAGCCTTATACTTGAATAAAATTCATATTTTACAACAGTAGTCACATCCCTTATTCTATTTTTGTATTGGTAACTTGATTATGTTAGAATCAACCCCCTTTGGTGATGGTGGCGGTGGTTTTGTGTTGTAAAATTACTGAATTAGTGGTGAAATCACAGTTGAGCGGTGGTCATTATTACGTTTGTTGCGTCATCATCATCATCATCATCATCATCAACAACAATAACAGCATTATAAGCAAACAACCCCTAAGAGAAACGGTGGTAAATCTTGGTAATTAGGGCGAATTACAAGTTTTTTTTTGCTATAAATGAATAATTTACTGTATTTGGTTGGAAATATAGCGGTCGTTGTAGGGAGGTTGTGTTTTTCGTAGATTCTCATCCCTTATTCACTTTATTTGAAATTTTCAGTTTGTTTGTTTTGCACTCGTTCTGATCAATTGCGGTTAACTCGACTGAAAAACAAACAAAAATCGAAAACATATTGTTCGCGTTTACAACAAAAGACACCGCTGTTGCTGCTGGTACTGCTACTGCCGCCGCCGCCGCCGCCACCACCACCACCCACTTCCTACGAACTTTCAAAAGCGTTATAATCAATCCACACTATTCGCATATACACATCAAATCTAATCGATTAATATTCGATAATTGCCTTCCACGTTCCAATTATAAAAGATGAAGAAATTACAAAGTTGGAATCTTTGTTTTTTTACGAAATTCCAATTTAATGCTAGATTTTATTGTTTTTTTACTCATTTTGTGAATAATTTCCAATTACAACAAATCAATTTGCAACAACAACAACAGTTGTGTGTGTGTGTGTTTTGTGTTTTTGTTTGATTATTAAACGTTACCATATGGGGAGGTTTGATCATCATCAACAAAACCCAGAGAGATAAAGGCGAAATACACACACAAACACACACAGAGAGCGAGAGAGAGAGAGAGATTTTGATGCCTCAAGGGTGTCGTTTTTCATTCTGATGTTAAAAGAAAAAAAGGAAATAAAACGCGCGAGAGGGGTGACTTTCTCTAACAGACTACTACTAGACGATGTACTTACACGATCATTCAACGTCAGCAACGAACATTCGGTCAACTAGTCCTTTGGGACAATTGGGGTAAATTTAGGGAATATGGTGACGACACACAGTATGTGTGGTGTATATATTCTTTAAAACCAACCCTCTCATCTGTTATGATTTATTTACATTTGCACATATGTAGTGTATTTCGACAACAATTTTGATCGGTTTTTTATTGGATCAAAAGGGATGTATATATATATATATATATATATATATATATATATATATATATATGTCATTCAAAGATATAAGTGTATGCTCCACAATCGCGCCATCTATCAGTCAAATATTTGACGGTACGAGATATATTCCAGGATTTGAGTGCAAAAGTGCCACGACCACTACCACCACCACCATCACCATCTGTATCAGTTTGTGTATCACTGATGCGGATAAATCAAATCGGCATTAAAACAGTATCAGTACTGGCAATCGACCGTTAACACAGATGGTATCTTAGTATTTGTAGTGTAGTGGAAAAGAATGAAATGGGGTGGGGGGTGGGGTGAAACAACTTATAGGGGATGATTTCTAAATATCAACTCTGAGTTTGTTATTCTACTTTTGTTTTTCTAGTCATTCGAAATTCATATGAGAATTTCATTTAATTTCATAAGCAAAACGTGATCATAGTTAGCCGTGAATGTTAGCACCCCTTTATTTTCTGTGGAATTGGAGCAGCGTGCTTAAATAGAAACTTTGTGAGATGTCTTTAATTTGGAATTCTGGTTGTGACACAGTGTTTTATAAAGAACAGCAGGATAGTGATTGTTGTTGTTGTTGTTGTTGTATGTAGCCAGGATACATAGGTTGTTGTAGGATATAAGGGATGGATTCCCTCGGGAATAGTCGGATGCGATCGGTCGCGACCCTTGTGTTATGCATTTAAATTGCCTCATTAACAGCAACGGCCACCTGTGATCTGGTTTCGTTCACATATATGGGACTTTTCTTATTTCATCCCCTGCCCTTACCCCACTCAACCCTCTATTCCACTCTTCTCATTCACCCACTCACTAATCTTAAAGATTAGTAGTTTATGTGTTAATCTTGGAGAGGAGAAATTTGAAAAAATGAATATAGTTGGCATTATTTTTAATAATAGGATTTGTCTATCTATTTTTTGTTTCTTACGAGAAACAACCACTATAGAAAAAAATTATAATGAAAGTGGACAGTATAGAGATATGGAAAACGGCAACAGAACAACAACAACAACAACAACAACAACAGCAACTCTATGCATCAAAAATATAATTACAAAGTGGGCGGGTTAGAACACGAACCGATTACGATGCTCGACCGGTATAAGAAGGTTATTATTATGTGGTGGCAACCCTGCAAGCGTGTATATACCACTTTTTAGCTACCGTATACCTATATATATATATATATATATATATATATATCATATATGCCTTCTAGGAGTTTTATATAAAATCCATTTTTGAATTCAAAAATGCTTAGGTAGTATATAGGAATATTCGAAATCAAGTAGGCTATTTATGTGTGACAGATCAAATGTCAATCGATTGTAAGACTACCAACATTATGAAATGTGCAATTTGTAGATCATACTGTATTTTTTTTAATGTTGTCTGAAAAGGATGCTAACATATCAAAGGACGATCGTCAGTACTATCATCTTCTTTATAAAGACACCATAGATAGATCACACTGTAATATGTCTTAATTAATTGTTTTTGGGTATAATTTTTTGTGAGTTAAGAATTTTATGAAATACAGTAAAATATAATTTAAGGGACAATAGTTTGAATCAAATAGGTGTTTTTAAGTCAAGATTTTAACTCTACTTACTACAAGGTGAGTTCATCTTCGGTCCCTTATTCTATTCCATTTTTAAAGTCGGTTTAAATTAGGAGAATATAAACAGATAGCAATGCGTTCATCGTTTTTTAAAGGCGCTCTTCCCCTTACATTTCCAAGATGAACGCAAACTGTTCTAAGGAAGGCAAGATGAACTCAACCTAAGAATAACTTAACTTAAGTGAGCAGTTTTAACAGATGTTCAATCGATAAGACTACCAACTTTACAACTTTACACTTTTTGCAATTTCTTGGTGACACAATATATGAATCACACACCGTCCTTCGAATCCAGAAGGCGATGTTGTCAACAACACATCATAGGTAAATCACACTGTATTTCACATTTTGGTATTTCTTTTGTTATGGATATTAGTTTGAATCAAGTAGGCGACTTTAACAGAACGTAATTCAACTTCCATCCAACTTTGTTAGATGTAGTTTTAAAAAAATCACACTGTATTTTTGTTGATATTCTGTTTATTTTCAAAGTAAATCGAATCAAGTAGGTAGATGTCAACTTTATTATAAAGACATCAAGTGGGCTGCTTTTTTTTTGACAATCAATCATCAGTATTACCAACATTCGATGGAGAAGTCCAAATTTAAAATTACACTGTAATTTTGCTATTATTATTATTATTATTAAGCAAACTTTATGTGTTGGTGGTGGAAAAGAAAGCTGAGGGGTTATAGTTCTTATCTCAATGCGACAGACGGCCTGTCCCTTATATCCCTGACATACACGCGTGGGTTTTATACCAGTGCCATTTATGTATAGTTCACTTGGATTTTATCTCTCTTCTCTAGTTTATTGTTATAGTTGTAATATCTGTTCCACCTATATCTATCTCTTTCAGCTTACATTCTATATATTATAATATGTGTAATACACATATACATACATATGTGAATCCTGTCCAATACAGATATCCTGCCAGAAACAAAACTATACACGGACCACTGCCTCTGTTATAAGTGATCCAAATTTTTGGGGAGAATACTAACTCTTAACGGTATCGACGAAATGGAATTTTTTGAAATACTGTTGAGAAAATTCGTTTTAGTTAATTTGTTGTTGTTGTTGTTGTTTGTTTTTTTTTTAAGCGGCCTCCTTGATTTTTCAACGTTCAACCGCAACTTCTTCTGTTTTATTATCTAACCAATACAATATTAGAGAGAGAAGCCTTCGCGCTACCGGACCGAATAGATTGTCATTTTGTATGAACCGCAAAACCATCAACATATATAACCATATCTCTATATAATACATAAAAAAGTGTATAGGTAGATATATACATGTATAGTGTGAGTCGTATATAATATTACCAAGATGGAATTGGCTTTGATGTTGGTGTGTAAAAGCCGCCGTTACCGCCACTGGCTTTTACGATCATCATCATCATCATCATCACCAATACCACCCTAGAGGTATATTATTTTATATTCTATCGGCATATTTCTGTTAATTGTATGACGAGCAAAAATTACATAACACAACTAACTAATTTCATAATAATATAATAAAAGCATTAGAATTATTTGAAATAGATGAGAAGCTATATATAGAAAACAGAAAGAACAACAATAGGAGCAACAACAACAACAACAACAACACACAAAAAAAATCACCTACCTATAATGTAACGAAATCGAGACAAGACCGTGAAATTAAACAATCCATCTATACATAACAATTTATTATTGTTATAAAAATTAACGAATCGCAAGTGATGGAACGACGGTTAGTATCTAGGAGTTTGTTTTTTCTTTTGGGATCTTTACCAAAACAAAAAAAATTATTCTAACAATTAACTTTATAATAAATAATTCAAGCTTATGGGTGTGTGTGTGTGTGTGTGTGTGTGTGTGTGTAGAAGTGAGTAGGTAGAGTAGTCGAAAAGGTATTTAAGTGACATTCGCGTCCTCTACTACATTGGAACTTGTAGTAAATTCTTTTCTGCAACATTAAACAAGTATTTCATTTAGATCCATGTTTGCCCTTCTAACTGTTGTGGAACCCTATCCAATATAACAACAACAACAACAACAACAACAACATCGCACAACTAAACTATAATTTCCTATAGTCGAAATAAATGTAGTGAACGATAATAAATTTAAGAAATTCAGATTGAAATACCAAATAGTTAATCTTTCATAACAAATCCAACAAAATTAAAACAAACAAAATAAATGATCGATTTTGATTATTTTCATATTTTCTACCGAAAATAACTGAATTCCAAACATATTTTCAATAATTAATTCAAATTTAAAAAATTGAACGATAACAGAAAATTTGAAATTTACCACGGAAAGACTGGTAGCGACATCCAACAAAATCACATGGAAATGATGAAGTTTTCTGTAATGTCTGCTGCATATAGCTGATAATTGTACGACAAAAGCCAATTAGAGATGAGCGTATAAACATGTGTATGTAAGGTTTGTTCCAGCCACTGTCTTATAAATAGGTTAAATGAGGTAGAGCAACAGTCTGCTGCAGGCTGGAAGCAGGAAGCAAGGTCGTTGAGTTAGCCGGAGCATAAATGTTATTTTTTAATTTAGGGCGATTGTGTGTCGATTAGATAGTGTTATAACAGAAATAAAATCAAGTTTGGTATACTTCCAATTTAATGGTCCCTTAAGCCTGGCTTACAATAGCAGAACATACAGCTACATTGGTCGAATGTTATTATTAAACGTATTTACTAGTGAGTAGAAGATTTGCTAGACTCTTTACTTTGCTCAATCAGTGCTTGAGTTTGAAATCCATGTAGGCGACTGGCACAACATTACTATGAATGTTTTATATACATGAGTGGCGAAGTTAGTTGCCAGTTAAGTCACCTTAACTCGTATGTGTAGAATGCGTAAAATTGATAAGTTGTTGAAGTGACTAAATCTATTCTATCTCCCCTTAATTGCTATGAAAGCCGTAAAATTGCGTGTCTTTTGGTTAATATTCAAAATAAAGGCGAGATAAATATCTTGAATGAAAGAACGCGTGATGTTTATAAGAAGATCCAAGGCGGAGGTGGTGTCTATTGGACCGGCCTTAGTTCCAATGTGCCGATAATTCAATCCAAATCTGTATAGCAAAAGTAGTGTAATGTGACGTGTATAGTGTGTTGCATACATTGAGACGTTTGTTTCATTATAAACGCATCTCTAAATTGACAATTTAACTCAAAACGATCAAAATCTCAATTATCTACATTTCAGTTGATTGTACGCTTAATTAAACAAATTGCTTAGAAGAATTAAATCAAAAATTTATCAAAATAAATTCAGTAAAATTGCGAAATTAATTAATCAGTTAAAAGTTTATAGAGCGACAAATAATATCGACGAACATAACCTAAAAATTATTGACAACTATACAACGAGAACTCTATTCAAATATTTGTTTAACGATAATTAATTTTCAATTAATCAATCAATTAATTAAATAATTAATTGATTATTACCATTCAATCTAATTAAATTACGATGAAATTAAGTAAATTTGGTACAGGCTTAAGTATAATTTTTGGTACTTGTGGTTATTATTATTATTATCATTTAAATATTAATGATAGAAATAAAGTGTTTGCTTCATGGACAACAAATTATGAACCATCATTCTGTTCTAGATGGGATGAGAATTGGGATCGGTATTTATATAAAAAAAGTAATTAATCAAAAATAATCAAAAAAAATTCTTTCTAGACGATCACCGAAATCATTAAAACATCCAAAATATATCAGTGATAATACTGATGATAACAATAATCATACAAATAATGAACAATTAACGAAAACAAAGGCTGTCCGTCATTTGATTTTAATACGACATGGTCAATACAATGTAAATGGTGATGGTGATGAGACAAGAATTTTAACGAAATTAGGACGTTTACAAGCATCATTAACTGGTCAACGTTTGAAAGAATTAAATCTACCATATACAACAATTGTAAAATCAACAATGACACGTGCCCAAGAAACCGGCACAATTCTATCGGAATCATTGCCGGATATACCGGTAGTCGATTGTGAATTGATACGTGAAGGTGCACCTATACCACCGGAACCACCAATAGGATCATGGAAACAGAATCTACATGTAAATTACATTCGAATTAGCAGTTGGATGTGATTTCCATTTATTAAAACAAAATTAAATTTTAATAAATTTCAGCAGTTTTATGTGGACGGTGCACGTATTGAAGCTGGTTTCCGGAAATATTTCCATCGTGCTGATCCGAAACAAATCGATGATAGTTATATGATTCTTGTGTGCCATGCGAATGTTATTCGTTATTTCGTTTGTCGGTAATCATGCATAACTTAATTGCATATCTATTGATTTATTTAGATTTTATTTTAAAAAAAAATACAATTTTGTTTGTAGTGCTTTACAATTTCCAGCAGAGGCATGGTTACGTATGTCATTAAATCATGGCAGTATTACATGGATATCGATAACACCAAGTGGGCGTGTTGTTTTACGTTGTTTAGGTGATACCGGCTATATGCCACCTGAATCAATAAGTAGTCATTGAATTCAATTATTATTTGACTTTAAACAACAATTTTGTTGCTTTAGTATTATGAAACAGATTGATAAATTTTTGTAATTTTTTTTTGTTTAATTGTAAAAAAGTTACGACATTCGAATAGGATAATTTGCAAATTTTAGTTGGAGCGACAATTAGTTGCTTTGATTTGTAGTAAAAGCCTAAATTTTGTATGTTGGTATTCGTGTATATTTTGTTTTTGTTTTCTTAAATGTAATTTAAGCCTGTTTCAATTAAATTAAAATAATTGACGAAAACTAGGCTATTGAAAATATTTCGGTAATCACCTATAGATTTTTTTTCAAATTAGTTAATTGATAGTATTAAAGAAATCTGTATTTTAAAAAAGCGCTATCTAGTTTACAATAGTTGTATTAATATTGTTACTACTTGGGGACTTTGTTTGTAGATGGCGCTGTAACCGTTGCTTACTTATTTTCATGTATTTTAATTGTTCTGTTAATTATTTTATAAATTAATTGTTGTTTTTTTTTTGTTGTAGATTGATGTGAAATAGCAGCGTTTATAATAAATCAAATGAATGGAAATGGTATTAGAAATACTAATTGTTTATTATGGCTGAAAATTGTGATGAAAACAAAAGTAAGGTTATGCCTGTTTGATAATTGTTATATACAAATAAACAATGGGAAATATGTTTTCAAATTAAAAATAAATAAGTAAATATCGTAATGATTATTCATTAATAATAATCGTAATCGTAGTTTTTGGTAGATTTTCATATTGATGTATAAAATGGAAGTTGCATTTGGTTGACATGTTTATATACGAATTGGTGCATTATTCTCTCAAAGACATTTTGTTTATAAACACATTACTGTAGTACGAATATCGCATTTTGATTGCAGTAAAATGTTTGTAGTCAGCACTGCACATGGGATACGCAATCTCAAATTTGTTGGGGTTCAATGAAGTTAGAATGCAACACTATATACTCTTAGGAAATTTAGGGTTTTGCTATTACTATTTTATTTATTGGTAAGATTATTAAATTATATTCTTTTTTTATTACTAATAACGATTAACTTATTATTGTTAGGAATGGTCTTTTATAATAGTTATAATGGTGGTGGTGTTGATATTGCAACAAAACTACTTGGTATTGGTTTGATTGATAATGTATTTGCCGAAGGATTTATTTGCAGTTACTCCTATGCGTATAGCAACATTTGTGACAAATTGTTGTGTATGTATGTTCTTATTTAGTTTTAATTTTAATTTAATTAATTACATCATTTATTTTGTAGACTATCAGCACTAGAATCATTGCAGTTTTTCAATAGAGAGATGTATAAATATCATCGATTGGAATTGTACGTTTCTGGTAAATTATAATAATATTAATTAGAGTAATTATATTCTATAGCAACAATTTGTTATATTAAACCAATGAGCGGGCAACCATCAATACACTACTAATTAACACCGACTATTAGCCGTACATGATCCCACACTTTTGAAAGTAGGCAATTAACAATACATGCTTAGGGGATCTGCAGACTAACGTTTTTATCGTTTTTGATAATAGGTAATTTGAGACATGATTAATTATCAATTAGAACAGTGGTTATCGTTAAAATATATAGTCGTGTCACAGAATATTTCTTAGATAGTCTCTTTTTCGATGACACATTTTTGCTATTTCTATCTCTTTACATTTTGTTTTTCTTAATTAAATATTTTAATTCGTATAATTTTCTTTTAGCTTTTATGGATCAAATAATCAACTTTACATAATGTTATCATCATCTTTATTGAATTAGTCAATTTTAACATTTCCAAATTGAATGTTCTGTTATACTGTGAATTCGTTAAGTTGAAGAAAAACGAAAAGATACACGATATTGTTGATACCACACGATCCAATAAACAATGAATCAATAATCGATTTCAGTTCTGAAATTGGTAAAACATTATTTTATATCAATATTAACTGATTGTTGATGTGTTGTCACTGAATTAAATGTAAGTATGATTAATTGAAATTATAAATTGAATGCATTTTAAAATATTAATAATTTTTAGGATGTCTTAAGCTAATGACAACAGCAGCAGTAGCAGTTCCATTTGTTTACATTTTACCAGTATTAAGTTATTTATAATTACAAGATGGTCAGTAAGTACATACCAGCATTAGAAGTGTTCTAAGTATTATTTGTTATAATAATAGTTGCAATATTTAGTTATTGATTTTAATTTTAAGTCGATAACACGTGTTCACATGGTAAAATGATGGCATGAGGTTTCTTAAAATTCGTAATAATGTGAAGAAAAATGTTCATTTTTATAGAAATTAGACAATTTTCGTATGAATTATTAATAAAATTGTATTTATTATATATGGATCAATAAACATATAAATAAAATTAGGTCTTTTATATTATTTTTATTAACAAGAAAATTATTTGTAGAAAATAACCGAAAACATCAAGATTGTCTTGAATTTGGCTGAAAAATTCGATTTCTATGTTGTATCAGGATATTAGGAGTTCTTAAGAGGTATCCGGAGTCAAAATTAGTATCATCATTCGAAACTAGATGGCGCTTCATTGCAGATTTCTGTAAAAATAATAATGTTAAAATATTCTGTAATCCGAGATACCTCCTAACACCTCCTAATATCCTAATACAATCTCCTAATAAATGTACACCGAAATATTTCGTTAGAATAAAAAATGACGAAAGTTTTTCTGAAAATTTCGATTTTGTTGTTGTATCAGGATATTAGAAGGTGTTAAGAGGTAACAGGTGGCAAAATTTAGTACCAATATTCGACACTAGATGGCGCTTTATTATAGATTTCTTTTTTTTAAATAATAGTAATGGTGATAATTATTGAGCTCCGGATACCTCCTATCACTTCCTAATATCCTAATGCAACTTCAAAATCGAAATTTTCGGAAAATTTTCCACCATTTTTAATTTTAATTAGACATTGTGGAATAACTTTATTAGGAGATGGTATTCGGATATTAGGAGATGATAGGAGGTATCCGGATCCCAGAAAATATTATTTTTACAGTATACAATAAAGCGCCATCTAGTTTCGAATGACTATACTAATTTTGGTTCCGGATACCTCCTGTCACCTCCTAATAGAACATCAAAATCGAAAGTTTCAGACAAAATCAATGCAATTTTGACCGTTTACCATTGCTGTCACGACTTTCAACAAATA
The DNA here is from genome assembly GCA_028455855.1 of Meloe dianella. Taxonomy (NCBI): domain Eukaryota; kingdom Metazoa; phylum Arthropoda; class Insecta; order Coleoptera; family Meloidae; genus Meloe; species Meloe dianella. The sequence continues at coordinate 1,812,058 of JAPTHL010000050.1, read as the reverse complement.
ATTTTCGTGTTAATTATAAATAATAGAAGACTTCATTTTATTGATAAGTTTATTGATGTATTTACAATACAATTTTATTCATATTTCATAGGAAAATTGTCTAAATTTCTATAAAAACCAATCCCACATTTTTTCCTTCAATGCTTAAGAACTTGACGCTGTATATTTGCCAAAATATTCGATAATTTTACCATGTGAACATGTCTCATCAACTGATGTCAGCTCCAAAAAAATCGTACTGCTGCTCATTGGCTCAATACACCCTAAGAATTATTAATATTTTAAAATACCTTCAATTATTTATAATTTCAATTAATCATACTTACATTTCATTCAGTTACTCCAACACATCAATAATCAGTTAATATTGATATAGAATAATGTTTTACCAAGTCTATAACTGATATCGATTCTTGATTCATTGTTTATTGGCTCGTTTATTATCAACAAAATCAATTTCTGAATGAATGAATAGCGAATATCCTCTCCACTGGGGTCGGTCCAGATTTCCGCACCAGAGTGAACAAAATGATGGCCTAGAAGAATATTAAGTTAGATTTTGTTAATTTTCAATTTCATAAGACTTTTACCTCGAATACTGCTCTGGTTTTTCTATCAATATACTAAATTATTCCCATTTTTGTTTGGATGTCGCACAGACTGTACAAGTCTATCTATTATACAGTTATCATTGGGAACACCAAGAAGAAATCGTTTGGCATGTTGGAGGAGCTTCAAGGAGCACATCCCAGATGTATCTAAAATACAAAGAACAATAGATTAACTGGGTTTGTTCAAAAGCGCTAAAGAATGGCCAAACGCCACCTACAATCTAATGTACCTGTAATATTGATGTCGCATGTTGCTCTAAGACGAATTATGAGCTTCCCAATCCACATCGAACCCAGCAAGACCACATTTGGTTTGCAATTTACATATAAATCGTGTAATGGTCGGTCATGGCCGTAAATTACAGTGCGAAATTGTCGGCAGTTCCGTTGGCTGCATCGACAATCAGTTGGAAGAAGATGTACATTTCTGCGTTGTTCTAACGGTGTCTCAGTCTTTCACTTTTGCTTTCGTCATTAATTTCACCCATAATAAACAATTATTATTTCTATCAATCTACAACGAAAATACAATTAATTCATACAATAATCAACAACGAAATTAATCTACCTGAGAACAAGGAACAACTGTCAATTATACAGACAGCGCTATCTATACATAAATTTATAAACCATACCAATATTAGTACAACTACTTCAAACTAGATAGCGCTCTCATTACAGGTTTCTGTTAATTGAAACAACATAGCCAACTGTCGATAACTAATAATAAAAATCACTAGATACATATCACCTCCGGATAAAGGGTCCTCACAATTTTTCCACTACAAATTCCAACAGAAAAAAACAACCCAACGAATAATAATAATAATAAATCGTAATTTTTCTCCAATTTATTTTTCGTAGTCAAAATATAATAATTATAACCCCTTATAATATTGATAAGCAAAAATTGGACACACTATTTAATAAAAATAAGAAACGAAAACGAAACAAAAAATGACATAATATTCGTGTATAAACAAAGAAACAAACAAAAAAAAGAAAAAACGTAGCAAGCACAAAATCACAGTTCAACAAAACAAAACAAAAAAAAAATTGGCAAAACTTTTACATTGTTAAAGCAAAAAATCAATTACACATACGAAACAAAAACAACTCAAAAAAATGGAGCGTCACAGTCTTTTTTATATAAATACATTTACAATTCTTTATAATTTCCTTGAATTAGAATAAAAATTGTTATAATAAAGATGGGGAAAAAAACAATAAAGAAAACACTTACATAAACACATATTTACAATGTACAAAAAAAGAGTAATGAATTGTTTTTATTTGAATTTAAAATTGTAAAAAGGATGGCAATCAAACAAACCAAAATCAATTCTCATTTATCATAATTAAGTAGGCTATGAAACAAATGACAACAAGAGAATGATAAACGAGAACAAATTTTGATCACTCGATATTATCGGGTTTCACAAAAATCCACATATGTTTCCAAATAAAGTAGGCGTAGTAGTAGTAGTAGTGCTGCGCAAACAGTTGACAGCACATCAACATGATTCACGATCAATCAACGACTTACGTTCTCTAATAAACAGCCTAATTTATTTAGAAATCAATAATGAAATTGGTTTTGTTTTTTTTTCAGACACAACAAACTAATTTCAAATATTGTCTACGATAGTGATCTTTATTTGTTAATAATTGTTAAAAATCGTAGCTATTCAATAATAGTAATATTATCTTAATATATATATGTATAGTATTTCTCCATTTTTTTTTTGCTTCAATTTTTATATATATATATATATATATATATATATATATATATATATATATATATATATATGTATATAAACATTATTTTACAATGAAAAACTTGGCGCGCATGTATATGTGTGTCAGTGAGTGAGTGTATATGTATGTGGGTGTGTGTGTGTGTGGAGTGAAAAATTCGACTCCATTGTTTCAAAAACCACAGATTTTTTAAAAAAATAGGCAAAAACATTCAAAGAAAATGCCGTTTCCATTCTCTACTCTCAACTAAATAGCTTCTCTTTCTCTCATCTCTCTCTCTCTAAATTTATTTACAAACTTTACACAATTCCGATTTTTGAAAATAGAACTTCTCTTTCTTTCCATTCTTACTTAACACCCGAATAACCCCTGTCATTATATCGACGAGAATTGCAACGAATTACCCGATTTTCGATTTGTTTTTCCTTAGAATTTGTGTCACTAAAACAATTTGTTTAATCGTATAAAAAGTCTACAACAGATAAATAGCTTGTTCGTTATTATTATTATTAGTATTATTTAGTTTATATTCTTTAAAATATTTAGAATTTTCCTAAATCTGATTTATTATAAAATGGGACAATAGGCAACATCTATTCTCATATGTGTACACAACAAATCCGGTGTGGCGAGGGTTGGTTTTTGGTTTACAAATATTTGTTTTCAAAACGAAAATTATTAAAAAAAGAAAAACGAATTTAAAATTCCCGCCATTTCAACATTGACATTATTCACATACCAATGTTGCCAATATAATTCTCGATAGTAAAACAAAAGTAACTAAAAAATCAAAACATAAAATTCAACAAGCTACTTTCCATCACAGTATTTTCATATAAAATTCTTCATATCTAAAATTAATTATTTTTCTTCTTTAAATAAATAGTAAATAAAAACAAATTAAAACTACAAATTTATGTACATACAATTAATAATAAGAATTAATAAAATTTGTTATAAATATTTTATATTATAGAAATTTGTGCTATTTTTAAGGGGAATTTCTCGTAATTACACAAGCATCGCTTTTTTTTTATTGTTTCATTAGAAAAAACGCTAAAATATCCATAAATAAATTCGTTGTACCGTTAAGCTCTCTCTATCTCTCTTTCTCTCTCTCTCTTGCTTTCTCTCTAATATCAACAATTTTAGGGGAATTTCTTGTTCCAATGTTTCAACCATTATGCTTGTATAATTATTAGAGCGCGAAATTTAAATAAAGCCAACATTTACCTTATCAATTACTATCATTATTATTATCATCATCATCAAATAATAATAATAATGATAATAATAATAATAATTAATAATAATAATATATTTATATATATATGTAAAAAAAAACACATTTAATACTCTGATAAAGTGTGTAGTACGGTTTGTTGTCTTCATCATCTCATAACAATTGCGGCAATAATCGCTGATAAGATAAGAAATATAGTTGGTATTATTATAGGACCTGAATTGATACTATCCATCGCACAAGTTCCTAAAAGAAATATATTCGACATTCGAAAATTATTAATAATTTTATTGTAAAAAAAGCAAATAAAGCCGATTTACCATTACTGGTGAAATTGAAGGCCCAATTACCGGTAACACCCGGTATAATATGCCGATGACAACTTTCACTAACACTAGATAAACGCAGTATTGGTGGTTCAATTATTTTACCTGAATTACCATCAATAATTGTTTGTTGTTGGTGTTGTTGTTGTTGGTGTTGTTGATTTGTTGTTGTTAATATATAAATGAAGCAATAACGTAATGCATCTGTTGATTTACGTGCAACTGGTGATGTTATTACATAAGAAACACCATTCTCTTCCCAACTGCCATGACATGAATACGCTAAAAAACAACAACAAATTAACAACAAAAAAAAGAGCTACCAATTATAGGCGACCGCCAGGACTCGAACACGGAACATCATGCTTGCCGAATAGACGTGTTGCCATTTACTACACTAAATCGAGATTGTATTTATACTAAAAATAAAAATCGAACGAACTACAAACAAAGTCAAACTATCGTTCCTGACAGTTGAAAAAAGTGACCCGATTGCGGCGGGAATCGAACCCTATTTGCCTAACTGATGTGTTACCAATTAAAAAAAAAATATTTATACGAATCAAACAACTTACCATTAATTGAAGATGTTGAACATGCTGAACGAAATTCCATTTCATGTGAACCACCACTACAACCAACAGCTAAAGCATCATAATCATGTGATAGACAATCATTTGTTTCTGGATGATTGATTGCATTTGGACCATCTACAAATTGATTACAAAAAAATTATTCTGTCTATTTTCGAATCTATGATTAAAAGAAACTAATTTACCGGGTTGTTGGCGTTTCTTTCGTTTATCTTGTTGATGTGGACGCTTTTTCGTCAATGTATACCGGCCTAAATGTGGACATTTTTTCGGATGTAGATAAGTTGCTAAAATTACCAAATAATCACAATTTTGTTTTTAGTAAAAATTCATCGAAAACTACTTACTGATCAATGTTGTATATGGGGTAGTTGTGGGGTTGAAATTCGCACAAGCTTCATCGGGATTTTCATATGTTTTCTCTGTAAATTAAACCAAAAGTGGTTGTAAAAGTGAGCAGAAAACTAGTGAGAATCTTACCGGATTGTTGTAATTCAATCACGTTAGTGTCTCTTTTATAAAACACCATACAAACATAACCACTATCACTGAAAAACAATGTTTATTAAGGGATTGTTTAAGCTTAGCTTTACTAAATAAGGTCAAGTTCATCTTCCATAGCTTCGACTTAGTCTACAGTTGGTCACTTTACTTATGCTCAAAAACTATCTGGGAATGTCGTCAATCCCCGAAACAAATGGCAAAGGGCAACTTACCCTTGCATGGGTGCCAATGCACCAGGGATTTGCTGGAAATAAAATAGCCGAAGAACAGGTGGTCCACCCATAGGTACGTAGCCAAAACCCAAAGAAGACAGCGAACTGAATATTCCACGGTCTCTGGTGTTGATTTGGCGATTTTACCTCTGATATAACTGCTTCTTATAATAATGCTTGGTCAGAATATTCCTCTGCATTCAAAATTGTTCCTTAGACAGGATTGCAACTTCTAAGAACGCAGTAGGGGGTCAAGACATGTAGACATTTTACCTGATAGGATGTAAAACATTTTGGCCTGTTTTGGAACCTCACTATGCGACAGCTACTCTCTGCCAAATTTACTTCGATTACTTCCTTAGGATGATAGTAACGTACAAAGTATGAACCCTACTGGAAACAGTATCCAGATATGTGACAGGAAAAGAAGTTTATTAACCACTCGTCTAAGAATGCTAGAACGCTTCTCGACCTAAGTAGGAACGAATTAAGACTCATAATTTCTAACAGGAGATGCCATGTCAAAAAACTGGACAAATCAGACAGGAAGAGATGCAGAAGAGTTTATATATTGGACGATGACTCCTCCGAACACATATTATCCCAATACGATGCTTTGGCTCGCATAAGACTTATCAATTTTGGCAGTGTGATCTTGTCACCTGCTTGAAGTAAGGAAAAAGTCTTCCAGAGAATGAATCAATTTCGCAAGAATGGTATGTTTTCTGGGATATCAATAGACCATTGGTCGATCAACGATGGCTGTAGTTCAGGAAGGCGCTAATTAGGCCAATCGACCCCTACAATCTAATCTATTTATGTTCAAAAGACAAAAGGGTGATTTAAGATCGAGCTTAAGTCGAGAATAAGATGAACTGGCCCTCAAATACATCTTGTGCATCATGCACACCATTGTAAAAGTGAACTTACCATCCGGTAGTGATATGGGCAACAATTTGTACTTTCTTTTGTTCTTGAGCTTCTAGAATGTTATGGCACACAACACGTGTTTCAGCATTCACTTTACGTTGATCTTGTGATTCAAAGCCGTATTGTTTGAAATCGTATTGTGGAAAAACTTGTTGTATTTGTTGTTGCTGTTGCTGCTGCTGTTGTTGTTGTTGTTGTTGATGATGATGCATGTTATTATTATTATTATTATTATTTACATTATTAATATTTTCATCATCCATAATTTTTAATGTTGCATTTCTTTGTGAAAATTTATAAGTTTTATGATGATCTAAACTAAGCCATGTATGATGATCAGTGATCCATATTGGAAATTTACAACGATTATGGTGATTATCAACTATTAAATAATTAATTAGTGATTTTTAAATAATTAATAAAAAAACAGTTAATACCTGTTGTTAGTTTCATTGTACGGCTACCTTCAAAAACATTCATAACACCATTACAGGTAGCATCACCAGATTGGGCGATATTATAAACAGTTTTACCATTCTCTGATGTACGTTGATAAATAAAACAACGATATTGATCCTCATCGGAATCTGTACGACGATTATCTTGTAAAATACGTCCGATTAGATAACGTGTCGAACCTTCTTTCCATACAGCTAAACAAACCAATTCTTCAACTGCAATAATAATACAAAATTAATGGACAAGAAGGAAAAAAAGGGCCGGTGCGCCCACAAGGACTCGAACCCGGCACAACTTCATGTTTGCCACACAAACGTGTTACCACAGAGACATCGACAAAGTTCGAGTTCTGATCCTTTTTTTAATAGCACTCACCATTACTTTCTGTTGATGGTACATCCGGACATGCTTGATATTTTAATACTAATCGTGAATCATCTGTACAACTTTCAGCTTTACTTGGTGGATTATTACAATCACCAGAACCACGACTATAGCTGAATATGAATGGTGCACTTTTAAATGGACATGGTATAGGTTTAGCTTCTGGATATTTACGAAATAAACTATTTAATGGTGCATCACCAGTTATACGATAACAGATTTCATATAATGATGCTTTTGTTTCACAATATGCTGGAAAATTAATATGAAAAAGGAGACATTATTAAAATAAATTGCCAACAGAATTGTTTTTAATGGAGATTTTACTTTCTTTATATTGAAGAACACTTGGATGTTTCTCATGGATGACCATACAACGATAACAGTCCTCGCTTCTGTTAAAACAACAAAAAATATAACAAATAGGTTATAAAATTCTAACCTTAAAAACAATAATAAAGTAGATTCTGTGCGTATAGATGCTTCTTTAAGAGACTCATATACTCTACGCACACTTGCCAAAATTCCTGCAATCTCAGTAAAACCTAACCACCACTAGGGCTTCTGAAGTTTACCTGATCAAAAATACTACAGTTATCAGAAGAGAATGTTGTAGCGACCTTACAAATGCGATACAGCCAAAAGAGCAAGAGCCTCAAAGAAGAACCATCCGACAAAAGGATCGATATGTTCCTCATTAGTCTAAGGTCAATGTAGACGAGACTGATAAAAACATTCTGAAATCTGCTTCAAAGGCAAACTTTTGCTCTACTTGTAGTAGCGAATGCTCAATTTTCAGGAGACCAAATAGACTTTAGAAATATAAATATTCAACATCCAACCAACATTTTTCACACACTTGCCAAAACTCTAATAATGTTAGAAAAGTTTATCTCGAAGGTGCTACAGTTGCCAAAAGACTTTAAGTAGCTAATAGAAGACTCTTGATTACAAACAAAACATTCCAGAATCGCAATTACACCCCAAATTTTTCGTTGTGGTAACACACGCATCAGTTATTTATTACAAACAGAAGCAGAAATACTAGATGTGAAACAATACTTCCACTATCCTAAAGAAGTCCTCTACAATCTTTTAATGTTAGAGACGACTAAGAGATAGAAGCCAAAAACTCCTTCCTGGTTAAGTGGAACTCTTTCTAAAGATTACCATCGCATGTGTTCAAGTAGGATCTTGGCATTTTGTGTAAAATAGCAGCAGGTATCACCTTTAAATTTCATTTCGAAACTCCATATTTTGCATACTTTTTTCCCTCTCGATCACATCCTTTCTATGTAATAAAACATTTTCCAATAATGTAAAACTCTTTATTATTACGCTATAAACGAATAAACGATTACTATTATTATGAATTCATCCTGATATTACGATGGCTCTATTGAAGCGTACATAACCGTCGCACAGGTAACTAGATTTGTGCAATTTCCTCAATATTAGATCTATAAATCCGAACTAGGATCATTTCAAACATTTTACTTATACATTATGAAATCTCTCTGTATTTCTCCTTCTCCTTCTTATCACATTTATTTGTAGATTTCTTTTTTTATCTCTTATTAAAGAAGTAACTTATTCAATATACTTTTGTAGTATCAAGCTTTTAGATTTTATCTTTTATTGTTAGGGTTTTCTTTTCTTTTGGCATAAAGAAACTAATAGTTTAAATGGGGCAAAAAAAAACAACTTACTTGTCATATATCAGGTATTTATCTCCTTGTTCCTCATAACATTCCCCTTTTGTTTCAATATGTGTTGAATTAATATAAAGATGATTTGGTGCACCACTAAGGAACCATCTGCCTTGCCATGATTTCTTGAATTCACAGCCACCTGTAACAATGGAAGTTTTCCAAAAATTAATTTGCAAAAAATGTTGAACAAATAATGATGATGATGATGATGATGACAGACACAGCGTGTTGAAGATTGCAAGTGTCACTTACAGGAGTGTTGATGTTTCAGCACGGATTACCAATGTTATATTTATACGTATCTATCTTTGTCTATTTCGTTATATTCTAAAAGGGGGTATAGTTTGAAACTTTATAACAAAAACAGTCTAACGCCTATATCTAAGAGGATTCAGCTAGTCAGGACGAATTATTAGGTACGTCACTCTAAGTTGTCGCTAGCGGGCATCCGGGTAATACACAAAACTCATCCTTGAAATGTGCTGTGTTATATAAAACCCACCCACCACTATTACCAACATAACGATATTCCCTAGACAGTTTTGTTGACGTATCTATCTATCTATCTATCTATCTATCTATCATTGTCGTTATTTTCGATAGATTTAATGGTGTAACATTGAGTTTTGTGATATTATCTTACATTGTTTTATTCACACATTCAACAAAAAAAAACAAAGGGTAGTGAAATCTGGAAAATTGATTTTATACGTATAAAACGTCAACTATTTTTAGGAAATAATCCCCTTATTTGGATCTCTCTCTCCTCTCTCTTATTCATACACAATTGAAGATTTATCCAGCTATAACTACATAAATGTTGTGTCTCTAATATTGGAACTTTTCACACTAGCTTATCACTAATACAAAAACAACAATGACTTTAAGTGTGTGTGTGTTTTTAGTCGTTGTCGACGTCGCCGTGTTTTACGATAGTAAATGAAACGCAGATGTTGTTCAGTTCTAGAATCATTACAAAACCAGATTAAAACGATTTAGCAATGTCATTAAGGGTTTCTAGAAATGGGGAAGAACATACATACATGTTATATACAGGCCGGTATATATATATACAACTGTCTGGATTAACTTTTAAATTATTTCTCCTTTGAGGCCCTTGGGGCCTTTTTTTCTTCTCTTTATCTCACCCTTACCACCATATTATATTCTAAATATGTAGGTATACAAATATTTATGTAGACATGAAGTACCATTCAACTTAACTCCAGAAACAGAGAAAGAAGCCTAACACTTTTAGATATGATTTAGTGGAGGTAATGGTACTCTCTACGTGCATATTTAGTGCACGTTACAATGAAATGACCACTTTTCTGCTAACATGGCAACACTGGACAATAGTATAGTATCCAAATAGGTTTTTGCGCTGCCCAAACCTTTTAAAGGAATTAACTACAGCTAGTGCATTCAAAATTTGCTCTAAAACAAAAAAACGCGCAAAAAGGCGCTGCATCACCAATTTATACCAGAAGGTACAACAGTTATATTTGTGGCCTTTTACGTATAAGTTTTGAAACGTTTATACGACTTGTGGGCGAAAAACAGCTGAATACTGCCGCGCGACAATGCGTTTTTTGCAATCGATCCTATTCGTCTACAACACAATACCTGTGTTGTCAGGCTTAACTCATCTTGCCCTACAATGGGGCGGAATCGAGAGAACTCCCGGCCAGCAGGCCATCTACTCTAGCTCAATAGCTCTCTCTCTCCCCTCTCCCTCCCTCCCACCCTCTCTCTCTCTGTTTCGCAAGGAGTTTCAACCTTTACCCATCATCAGTTCAATCGCAAACAAGTCCCTATAGTATCAGCTCATATCACTGGTGAGATATTCAGGAGTTAGCTATCTGCCAGTTGAATCCTGCAAAAAATATCGGTTATGTGAGTTTGTCAAGTCCAAAAACCAACAGCTTCGTTGAATCTATTGGGCCTTGTAGAAATGATTCCCTCTATTTCGGTACACTTTTTGGAAAGGCTACCATTATCTTGCTGGGGGCGTTTTCGATCAACCTTTGCTACCATCATTACTGTACCTTGCAAATATTTGCCCAGAGCACACGTTTAAAAGTAAACGGCAACAACAACTACTCTACTCGTTTAATTTAGTCCTTTCTGAAAGGAGCAGGAGTGTATCTACGAATGACATGGGACAATTACATGGGACATCTTATATATAATAATACCTCTTTAATATTATCATAAAGAAAACGGTGGTGGTGGTGGTGGTGGATAGTAATGTAGGCGAAAAACTCGACTTCAAGAGATCCCTTGATTATTTGCATATAGAGTCTTTTGTTGAATTTAAATTAAACAAAATATGAGATATATATTTGAGTATTTAGTATGTGTTATGTGTATAATAGAGGTAGTTTCTAATTTTAGATGCTTTATGTTGTTGTGAATTACTAAAAGGTAGATAAAGTGAGATAGTTGAAATAGAGAGAAGGGACTTTATATACCTCAAGACAGTCCCTTATGATACACTAAGCCGTTTAGTAAAAGGATTTATCTTTACATCATTTAATGAATTATTACAAGGTCTCTTGGCTTCTAGCAAACTTTACCAACTACCATTTACAACAACTACTACTACTAACTATAACATCAGTACTACCAACATATAAAAAAAACAAGACTTATAATGTAATAACATTTATTTTCTTGTCGTTTAATTTTGTACTTGTCTTATCTTAAAAATTTATACACTCTAGAGATAGATTCTTATGTTTTTTTTTTGTGTGTACGTGTGCAATAATAAAACAGTAAAATATATAGACTTTGAACAGCTATAATAATAAAATTCGAAAAAATAAAAAAAAAACCAAACGAAAACAAATAGTGAAACATAAACATAACAATTCGGCAACCGGAATCACCCCGGAGAGTAAAATATATATATGTATACGATGAATGTATATGTACAAAGAATATACAAAATAAGAGTTTTTCCTCTTATACACTTTCTATTCCTCTCTCTCTCTCTCTCTCTCTCTGTTATTCTCTCTAAGATTTGAACAAAGTAATAACAATTTTTGCTTATTTTCACTTTTTACCCAAGTCTATATATGTAGATATTTTGTGTATGTATATGTTGTAAAAAATCAGAACGGCTGTTTCTTGTATGAATATCTACGCTTTTTTGTTTTCTAATACTGTCTCTGTGAGAATTTCTGTTGATTTTACAAATTTTGTTGATTAGAAGCTGGAAAAATCTATAATGCGCATGCGTATCTGTCAAATTTGCTAATGATGATTGGTTAGTGTGTTGATGACGTCAATTTGCGCAAACGCTGACAAACAATACAATCCCATATATAAAAGACAATGTTGTTGGTTTTTTTTTTGCTTAATAAATTATGGAATATTTAATGAAATTGTCATTTTATTATCTCTATAAGCAATTAATTGTTTTGGTATGTCTGGTGAAGAAGACACAGTTGGGGTTGTTTTGGCATGTACGACATATTCTTTAATAGTCTTGATGTAATAATAGTGAAGAGACAATATACGGAACGAGACTTAGAAAACTGTGGTTGGTTGGTTGGTTTAAGTAGCGACTATAAATCTGAAATATGTAAGACGACACATTAAATTACGCGGCAAATTGATCCTTGCAAAGTACACCTGGTGTCGCTAATATTGTCTATATACATATATATATATATATATATATATATATATATATATATATACATATATATATATATATATACATATATATATATATACATATATATATATGTATATATATATATATATATGTGTGTGTGTGTGGGGGGGGGCTGTGTGTATGTAGGGTTGTTGTCAAAAAAAAATTGTCTCTTGTGGTGGTTGTTAAAGAAATAAATGAGACTCGGTATATTATTGTCTACCATCCATCTTTCACTCTTTATACACAACTAAATTATACAAAAGAAGAAATCTTTATTAATACTTTGAATTTTTATTCGTTTTTGTTTTGTTTTATGAGTTATTAAAAAAGTTGACATTTTTATCATTCATTTGGAAACTGACACTAATAGCTTGAAGGGCGGATGTTGTGTTTTAATTGTTTTCGTATACGTATACCTGCGCGACTTGTTGGTTGGTTGATGATCATTCTCAATAGGGGGAGGGGGGGGCGTTTTTCTCATCTTTCTACCTCTATACAAACGTCATGTTTAATATATATGTCTCCATTTCTCTTAATAGCTAATACAAGTCGCAGATGATACCCACATCTACCGCCACAAAGGAGTCGTAAAAACTGTTGGATCCTGTACAGTAACGCAGCGCTACGAGCCCAAGAAAAACTTGTCATAAATAGCAAATTACCACCCCCCGTGTAGTGCAAAACCTCTGGCATTCCCAGACATTAGCCATTGCTGCATTTTCTTGGTACGAACTGTCAAAATAACCTACACCAGGAGAGTTCTAAAAGGGAACGTATTCTTGAATATTGCGAAACGTAACTACATACCACCACCACGACCATCCCTTTATATCGAAATCCACAATCGAGAACTTTGTGGTGTTTTCACATTGTGACGTTTACACGTATATTTACACAAACTTGATTATATCTAAAGTTCTTCTCTACTTTATACAACTTTTAAATTGAATTTGATAAATATTTTATAAGTGTACGTGTATGGATGTTTGGTTCAAAAAATTAAATTTTCTACATTTGGAAAGGAGAAATTCTTAAAAGTCTTGGATGGTGGTATTTGCTACATTTTTGGATTAATTAAATTTAAGTTGGAGAAAATTTCTACTGCAACATCAGTCGCATAAAATATTATAAATTTTTAAAATATCCATTTGCGAACCACCATCTCTTTTTATTCCCTTCACCTACCTACCACTCACTCACTCACTCATTCACAACTTATTCCATCTTTTATCATATATAAAATAGAGACTACTCTAAAACATTACATTGTTAAAATTATAATTCAAACATTTCGTCGTGTGTGTCGTTTGTGTCATTAACTTATCCCCTTTTACCCTCTTCTATATCGTTACGATAAAGTTTCATTTATGATGTTTGATATAATTTTGGCAAAATCTGGCCACCGTTATATTAACAGCATCAAAAGATCGACAGTGATGATGATGATGACGATGAAATGATACAGATAGGGAGAGAGAATTAGAGGAATGGTAAAGGGTTTGATTTGATTTTTCGAATGCCTGCTAGCTATCTAACAACCCCTAAACTTCATTTTACTACAGTTGTTAAATAAGAAGATTCAACGCATATATACGTCAATTCTATAACATAAAAGTAACGATTTGATTGATCATTTTGATGATATTTATAACCAATGATAATGGTCCTTCGAGTCGGATATTATCATTCTAATTAATGGGTAAAAGCCGATATATTTCCTTATCTTTATTATTTATTTAGTATGGAATACATGACATGAAATTAAACATAAAGATCAAAGGGATGGGAGAGAATGTTTTAAAATTACCCCCTCCTGACTCATGTGAAATTTATACCCTTGTTATTCATTTATAAAAGGGTGTCCCAAATAAATATTGTGTATGGTTGTGATTTGTCAAGTAACACCTAAGGATTTTGATCATTGGAAATGGGCAAAATCACCCACGCTTTCACTATAATTTCTAGTTTATTGCACTAATAATGCCCAAATTGGGACACATGGTATATTGCGAAAAATTACACAAAACGAAATAATGTTGATAGAGACTATTTCGTTATACGATTTTTGCCGTTGAAAGAGTTCTAATTGAAAGGGAGGTAAAAAAAAACCAAACACAAGTAAAAGAGACATGTTTTATATATTTGTATAAAAACAAACATGGGGATGGAAATAAAGCTATTTTTAAAATTCCTTCAAAGCCCACTTTTAAAAGCTTCATTATTTTATATTTATTTATGTTTCTGTTGCATTTTCAAATGATTTATAAAGAAAATTAGAAAAAAACAACCAAAGACACAAAGGGGGTAAGAATTATAATAAAACAAAAAGGTAAAGATGTCCAAAAGATAGATAGTCTACAATCAATCTGTTTTTATGGGAAAAGTAGCTAAATTTAACGACTACACTCGATTGTTTCATTAGAAAATTTGTTTTTTTTTATGGTAAATTAGTTCATCAAAGGCGCAACATTGATGTGAGTGTTAGAGAACAAAAATAGCAATCTGATAAGAAGATGAGGGTAAAACAAAAAAACAAAAACACAACGGTGTCAACGAGATTCTTACTATTCACTTGTACTCTATGGTGAGCCTTATAAAAAAAGAGAGAGAGATATGATCAAGTCAAAGTGTTTCATAGTGTGATGTTCTTTCATCATGTTCGTCATTTATGTACAGGAGAATAACTGAGTGTCATTAGGTCTAGTGCGTTATTGTTGTTGTTGTTGTTGCTATTATTGTTTTTTTCTGTATACTTTCTTTCTCTTTTACGCTATCGTCTTTTTTATTATTATTCAAGTGTACTTGGCACTTTTACACTCGACTACATAAGTTTTATGGTAAACTGGGTAAACAGAGCGTGAATTTACCCATTTACAAAAAGACAACAACTAAGTGGTGGTGGTGGTGTGCTGATAAGTATTTAACGTAATCTCTAACATTTGTCCGAGCTCCACAGATTGGAGCCAACGTTACATTCGTTCCAATATTGATAGCTATCTGTTGTTAAGAAATATGGTGAAGATCAATTTGTTTGATTGGATAACAGCAAGAAGGGTAAATGAAGCCGGTTCACAACTCTGCAAAATTTAGAAAGAAGCAATTGCTTTACAAACCAACCAAAAATTTCGCTCTGAATAGGTTCTAAGGTAGTATCTGAGGAGGATTGGTAAACAATGTGTGGTTAAGGCCATTCTTCATATTTCATCAGACATTTGGAGCGCCTGCAGTGTTCTACGAGTGAGTGGGCGAGGAATACCATGTCGGGTGTACACGGTGTTTTATGGTTTGGAACTGAAGCTACGTACAAAACGGTGAGATCAGTCTCCAAAACTGAAGGTTTGGGAACACTCAATAACGCATCGTAAATATTATATGGTATTCATTACTTTTTGCCAAGACTGTACACAGCTTATCTTCTATAAACTGCTGATGGCATTCTTAATTTAAACTTAGGTAAGAAGATTAATCGGTATCGGTTACATGGAAAATAAACCGTTAATGTAAACATATAATAAATTAAATTTGACAAATACGGTAGAGGTAAAAGAAAATTGAGCATAAAAAAAAAACGTTGATGACTTTGGTGTAGCGGTAGTAATAGTAGTGGTGGTGATTAAAACTCATTCTTTCTTTGTTTCAATTTTTTTCTTATCAACTATCTTTATTCAACTTTCATAAGAAAAAGTAGATGGCGTGATAGGAACAATAAACTTTATGTACTGTTGTAGTTGTAGTAGTAGGTGAAATGAAAATTGCTTTTAATTTTCAACACAACTACAATCACCCCTTTTGAACAATTGTCGACTAAATAGTGATAACATCATCAGTGGTTTAGATCTAGTGAAAAACAAATAAACGCTAATGTAATTTATATTCGTTGATATTTGTCATTACACTCGGAGTTTTAATTTTATTTTACTGCTCCATGCTTTTTTTTTGTTTATTAATTTTCACGGTGTTTAAGTCTTTTATCTCTATTGTTGTTGTTGTTGTTGGTGAAATTGTTGATTAGTAAAAAAATGGGAAACCTAGTACAAGCGAGAGAGCGAGAGATAGAGAGAGAGAGAGAACGAGAACGATTTGTATAACAATTAAATTGAATAAATTAACGGTTGAATGTGCACCGAGATAGATTATCATCGTGTTTTTCCACATTCATTGTTTTTATAAGATTTAGTAAACGAATGTGGGGATGATTAACGATTTGTTTTATATGAAAAATACAAACTAAGATTAGAGAATGTGTTTAAATGACAACAATCGATAAATATGTTGAGGAAATACATGGTGGAATTGGGCTAACTACCTCATAACAAACAAATTCCCTACAAAAAGAGTCCCTCCCAAAACCATAAACTTCATAAATTAGTAATGGAACCCTCCCCTGTTGTATTCCTTGACCACCAAAACAAATGAATCAGGAAAATCCGCTAAATAAGGCCCTCCTTGCGCTTTTCTCCTCTGCAGCTGATGATCTTCTCCTCTTTGAATGACCTGCAAAAGTAATCGGAACCACACATCTAGCGTTGTCGCTGTCGAGCCATGAGGGTCTTTCGAGTGTATGAAGCAGTGTTGCATTCACACCTTTTGCATAGGGGTGGAGCTCGATATTTTTACTACAGTCCTTTTAGACAAGGAAGCATACACAACTGGGGAGGGGCGTAGCAGTCTCTTCCCATTACGTCTCGCTTCATCAGTCAATCCATTTAAGAAAAATCCGCTGAAGAAGACACTGTGGATAACCAGCAAAAGCAATCGCAACCACTCATCTTGCGTTGTCGCCGCCCGAGCTGTCAGCGCCTCTCGAGTGGATAAGTTAGTGTGCAGTACAGTGTTGCATTCACACTTTTTGCGTGGGGGTGGAGTTCCATCTTTTTACTACAGTTCTTTCGGACAAGGAAGCAGACGTAGCAGTCTCTCCCCATTACGTCAGTCAGTTATATCTGCTTCTCTGTCCAACATAACTCTACAGTAATGAATTTATCAAAGATTACTTTAGAGCCTCTTTATAATGTAGTGTACAAACTTGCAGGAGACGAAAAACCAAACACGTATTGTTACAATACAGATAAGGATCCATTACAATCATACAAACTGATAAAGATGTTGTTAAAGAATACGAATCATTAAAATTGAAACACCCTTGTTTTTTTTTTTTGATTCTTAAAATATCTGAACAAATCAACAAACGAACAAACACAAACCAAACAAAATAAATGCCTCATTAAATGCTGGAAACAAAACAAAAATAAAAAATAAATTGATTGCATTGATGAAATATAAACGCGTCCCTGCTTTTTTTTTTGCTTTTGCTTCTCTTATTATTCCCTTATTTTCAACATTAATTATATATCAGATTAATTTGAAAATTATTAACGAGACATTCACACAAAAAAAACTTCAATAGCACACACATAACAATATGAAAAGAACGTATTGACTACGTTTACATCATTTTCTTTTGTTAATTCTCATTTAATTAATAGATGTTAATGTAGATGGCACTTTTAATAGAGGTATCATGGCTCTATCGAATAGAATTTTATTCAAACGAAATCTGAACAATATTAACCATAATTTCTAAATTTTGCTAAATTGTAATAAGCTTAAAGGTTAAAAAGGGCTTGATTATAATCGAATCGTTTAATAATTGTGGTTATTCATTCATAGAAATCTAGAAAGTTTAATAGCAACAAAACTACCCTCCTCTTCGCATCTCTCTCTCTCTCTCTCTCTCTCTCTCTTTCTCCATACCTTATCCTAAATAACTCTAATATAAATAAATACCAAAAAAACAGCAATGATTATGAAAGTAAATAATTCCCAGTTTTGTTGTTTTACTGTTGTTATTTCCGGATTTGTTGTTGTTATTTTTGTTTTTTTTTGTTTCTACCCCTCTGGTATTATCAGAATGTATAACATCATGCCGAGCTTAAATCAAAAAACCATTAATGTTTCAAGAGCACTGAAAGATATAATCTCTATACACAAGGGACTGTTGTATTACTACTACTACTACTACTACTACTACTACTACTACTACTACTACCACCACCAACCACCACCACCAACCACCATTACCATTACCATCATTGCTTCTAATACAGCTTCAAAGCGAAATATCAACAAAGTTCAGCTTCTCTTTAATGTGTGAAACAAGAATTAGAAACATATGAAAGATAAAGAAAGATAGAAATATCCAAAGGTATTTAAGATGAAGGTTGAAGCAATGAAAAAACAATAAAAAAATGGACGAAATTACCATTATTTATGTGTGTGTGAGCGTGTGTGCGCGTGTGTGCGTGTGTGCGCGCGTGTGCGTGTGTGTGTGTGTGTAGGTGAGTGTGTGTAGGTGAGTGCGGTTTTGAATTAGATTAAAACCATACAATTCTTGAATAAAGAAAGAGATCAATTCCATTCAAACAATTCTAGAATCAGACAAAGACAGATAGATACCATTGAATAATGTGATTGAACACACAACAATTTCCATGATTATTATACGAGAAGTAGATGTGTGTTGTAATAAGAAATGAGATAGATAGTAGAGAAGGTCCTTGAGGATTTTCTTGTAAATTGTTCCCGCCAGAAGCACGACTAAATATAGATATAGTCACTGACAGTTAATGTGTGTTAGTGTTAGTGTTAGTGTGTGTGTGGGTGAAGGTAACTTGGAGCAATTGCCAATTTAGTTCCACCCTTATATTCATCCAATCTATCTCTTTCTAGTCATTCTTTATTAGGATTCTAGTGAGTCGAAAAACGCACCCTCTACTACAGAGAAGAACCATATAACTACTACACTACTACGACGTACAACACAACCTCAAGACCAAATTGATTTCATGTTCTTCTATCCTGAAGGAAACAAATTAATTTGATTACGTCACCAAAGAAGTAAATAACCCAACAACCTACCCTTAGAGACGAAATCGATAAGAGTTTTTTTGTTGGAACAGAACCATTTATTTTTTTATTTTTGGGTAGTTACGATTTACTTTGATTTTAAAGTTGGTTATTAAAAAATGTAAAGTGTATAATTACATCTAGACCCATTTTCCTTTTTAATTAAACCCACCCCTATACACACACACACACACACAAATTTTCTCACTGTTCGTCCACTAAAGAAAACATACTGGTGCTTTTTTGCCAATTAAGTTGGCATTTATTATTCCAACAAGCTAACTTGCAGCTGGTGTCTTTATTCGGCAGTTATACACAACACCACCACCACCACCAACACTACGGGGGTTAAATAATGAAATTCACCACTTATTTTTGTTTGGATCGTTACAGGTGATAGAGATATAATGGAATAAAACTATGGAAAATCATATAAATTTGCAAAAAAAAGCAAGGTTAATTATTACAATGCAATTCTCTACCCTTCCGTATTAACACCACTACTACCACCACCGTATTGCTATTTTCATTAATTACAAAATTACATTTTACTACCATCAAAACCAGACATAGAGATAGAGACACACACACACACACACACACAAAAGAAATTAAGCGCCTCAAGTTACAGAAAGAGAAGGAAAAAAAAACAATTGAATATCGCACCCCTTTATACAAAAAAAAAAACAAAAACAAAACCGAGATTTTAATTCACACACCCATACACAAACACACCCCTTTTTTATTTGCATCTTATCCAATTCTTCTAATATTACGCTTGAGATGAAAACAAATGAAACGTGATTTTTTTTTGTTGGTGTTTTATTGTTAACACCACCACCATAGCCTCCACCTGGTGCTTTTTGCTAACACCACCACCACCACCACCACATTTAAATTAATTGATATTAATTACACAGTGAAAGGGGGATAGGTTAGAGTTTTTAATTAACGAAATTAAGACTAATGATGGAAAGTGAGATAGAGAATACAAAGAAAAATTTAGAGGAAAAAAAAATGCACACGCTATACTTTCTAAATAATTTTGGGTATTATTTTGATAATGGCGTTTTAGAGGGTTGTGTAGGGAATAAGGGGTTTAAAGAGAGTCAAATTGCGACATTACATTCGATGGTTGGAATTTGGAATTTCGTCATCGTTCAATATATACATATATATAGTCACACTAATGGCGTTTCAATATTTAATGGCGAACTGGGACAACACAGGGGTTCTTATAGAAAAAGAAGGGTGGTGGTGGTGGTGGTAGTAGTAGTTGTAATGACGGTGAAAGTCAAAGTTGTATGACACAAAATGTTTAAAAGATGGCCATGGTAACCGTATCGATTCGTGAATTCATAAAAATTGAATTGATGGTTTCTTTTTTGAGTTGCCCAACAATCCCCACACTATTCCAAAAACAAAAATAATAAACATTACGGCGAAACAAAAGAATGAAGCCCCTTACACCGCACGATTACTATAATTAACTTCGTTTCATTTAATCTAATTAATATACAGTTTATTTCAAATAAAAATTATAGGTTAGATGGCTGACGGCAGCCATTTTATTAGCCACCATTTTTTTTTATATCATACACAATAACTCTTAACCTCACATTTATTGTCTAACCAAACTTTTTTATATATTCAACATATTCTCTCATTGATGTAGAGAATTGGGGACAGATGAAATCTAGAAGTTGATGTGTATAATATATAGATCGACTCAATAGATGTATACCTTAAGGGGGGGGTGGTGGTGGTGGTGGTGGCGTCGGTGGAGGTAGTGGCGGCATCAAGATGTACAACAACACACGACGACGTCAGTGAATGTAATCGATAGAGATGAGGAATGCCTCTCAGCAAAAAGACTGTTGTCGAATCTCGCTCGTTTTATAAGAGTTATTCGATAATAATAATAATAATAATAATAATAGTAATAATAATAATAATAATAATAATAATACAAGTACAAAAAGCAAAGGATACATAAAAATCATTTCAAAAAATTTCACGCCAAATTGTAAATAAATCTGATCTTTGATATCAGACACACACACCCTCCTACACACTCTCTTATCCTTCTTTTTCTGTCTACTATAACGAAAAAAACGAAAGTAGACGGATAAATCTCGTCCTGGACCTGATCTCTAAGGGATTTCTATCCACCACCACCCTCTCTTTTCTTTCATGTTATCTCAAATATATCCATCTCTATAGATGCGATTTAATCTGTGTTTGTACCACCGGACCACTATTGACTATGAAACGATGACTTGTGTATGTGTGTGTGTGTGTGTGTGTGTAGTTGTTAGTAGTGTCATCGTCTCTTGAGACACACCATAGTACTGGTGACGTGGTCATCTGTAGTCGAAATGCTCGACTTTTCCCCATGAGATCACCTCAATAGTCATTTTTTTGTAACCAAAGATTTCCACTTCTATTTGAATAATTAAACCAATTGTAGATGTCGCTCATGTTGACCGACAATAAATTGAGGTTATGTTTGATAAATATGCGTTACAAAAGCGGGAATTTGAAAATGTCTATCTCTCGCTTTTTCTCTCTACATTTTGTTCATAATTCACATGATTATTATCATCATCACAAACATCAATTTTAATTGAAAACAGTAATCTATGATGATGTTATCATAGAAAATTTAAATTTAACATTGCACCCCCCCCCCTCCGTTTAGTAGTTAGTGGTGGTTATTACTGTTTGTTGTTTATGAATTGATTTCTGATTAAGGTAATCCGTTCAAATCGATATTCATTGATCAAATCAATAATGAAACAATTGAGATAACACTTGGATGAAACAAATTATTGACGGCTTGATAACAAATTAAATATGATTCAATACAATAATTGTTTTTAATTAGTTCGCGCTTCGATTATTCAAATTCTATAACCTATACATTTGACAGATGTCCATTTTTTCCCACCCAAATTGAATAGCGCATCTAATTGCGCAATGACGTCATGTTGAATAATCCATGACCTATTTGAGACTACCTTTTTTACAATTCATTCAAGGTGGTAGATTTATTTATATTTAGGAAGCAAAAAAAAACCATATAAATCAATGTGTTTGTTTGAATAGCGTGGAATCAATGTAAAAATTGAATTTCTCTCAAGATGGTCTCGTGTTAAACTTAAGTTTGTTTATGTATATAGCTTTTCTGTCTCGTAACGTACATCTTCAGACTTTAATCCGTTGAATATATCGTGTTTGTATAACCTATTCGGGAGCAATTTTCCTTCGTAATACTTACTTTAGTAAGTTTACATTCAGAACTGAAAACAGGGATGATAGTCGTGCTATCAACACTACCACTGTTACTACAACAGCTACTACCCGTCTTTACTACTACTACCACCATCAACTGTCACACCACCCCTCTTTCATTCTCTCCCACAGTTCTAGTTGAAATGCAAATATTACCTTGTGTACAGTGCTAATTAAGGAAACGCTAATTAATCTAATATTCCATTACATCTTCCTGTTACTTATTGATGTAAATGTATGTATGGTATCTACTAAATTACATATTTTTAACTCAGTAACCAAAAATTGTGTGACCTATATCTAGATAGAGAGAGAGGCATTTTTGATGGTATGTTTTGAGTTTCTCTTTTTCATGTTTTTTTATATGTTTCTAAGTTTATAGAGGATGATGTTATTTCCAATTCATATATTTGTCATTTCATTAATTTAACATAAAAATAGTGGAATGGTTTTTTGTTGTTGTTGGTTGCTATTGTTGTTGTTGATTTCTTGCTGTATGTGGAAAGATATAAAGCAATTTCATTTAAAAATAACGACCAAGTTGATGTTGAATGTCTATAATCCGTCGTTTTAAGGCACCAGCACACTTTATCGATTCCCATATAGGGGTTGTTTTACAGTGTATATATGTGTGTGCGTGTGTGTGTGTATGTATGTGTAATGTAATAAGATCTATACTATTTCACAAAGTTTTATTATCGTATATAAAATTTTGTTAAAGGAATTAAAAGATTTTTTTGTCAATATCTTTATGAATTTTGCAATAAAAATGTGTTGATGATATTAAGCATCCCGGATTGGGGAGGGGTTTTAAGTGGTTTTCTATTTGCAAATACAATTTCTACAAAAATTGATCATAAAATATCGGGATTAAGTCTAATGTGTGTGTGTGTGTGTGTGTGTTCTTATTAAATACAAGAACAGTTTCAATAAATACATGGCAGTACGTCTATTACTAATTTGATTTGTGCGAATTGAAATTTATAGATGAAAGAGTTTCAAAAGTATAATTCTGTTACTACTGTTATTTATAAAGAAGTACAGACTGTGGTAGTAAAACTGCTTGCACATTGAGGAGTAAGAGGGTTGTTGTTGTTGTTGTTGTAATATAATTCCAAACTTATAAGTGGAAACTTCAACAGTTAGAAATCAACAACAATAGCATCAGGATTTTAGTCGATTTGTATGAACAAGAGTATTAAAATTTTATACGAAACAGTTACAATTTTGGGTAAAATTATAAAACGGATGCATCACTAATTCACCCCTGATATATAAGTCACTCAGTGTTGGGGGGGGCTTTAGAGGATGTTTTGTAGTAGTTTGCTAAATAAGTAATACATACAGAGTTAGCACGTACAAAATTACAATGTTGAGGGAATATCTTTTGAGATGATGGTTTGAACAACTAGAAAAGCAGGATGGGCTTGTAATGGAACTATAGAAGTGTTCATTTCAAACGATTTACCATCAACAATTGTTATGAATCACAGAATTAGGATTTTAGTCGATCCATATGAACAATAGAATTAAAATGTTGAATTTTGGTAAAAATAGCGAGCGGATGCATCACTTTGGAGGGCATTTTTTCCTACTTGCTAAGTAATACAGAGCTAGCGAAGAGATCCGTAAACGTATAAAATTACAATTTCGATGAATATCTTGAAGAATTTGGTAGTAAATGTAGCACATGCACAATCCTGATGCTTACGCATCTAGGAGCAATTTTAGCCCCCTCCACCCCCATATATATAAGTCACTCAGTTGAGACTTTGGATGACGTTTTTTGGGATTTCCTAAGTAATATAGAGTTAGGAAAGAGACCCATGCCAATATAAAATTACAATTTTAAGGGATATTTTTTGAGAATTTGGTAGGGCAAATATCTATACAAAGAAGTCCTGATAGTTTAAACAACGAGGAGCAAGATCTGATTGTAATGGAATATTAGAAGTGAAAATTTCAAACGATTCGAGTTAACAATTGTTGGGAATCAAATAATTAGAATTTTAGTCGACCCATATGAACAATAGAATTAAAATGTTGGATGGAGCAGTTACGATTTTGGCAAAAATAGCGAGCGAATGCATCTATAAGTTACTAAATTAATGCTTTGCGAGGACGATTTTTCTGTCTTGCCACATCATACAGAGTTAGCGACTAGATCCATACATGTACGAAATTACAAATTACGACGAATATCTGGAAGAATATGGTAGTAAATGTGGCACATGCACCAAAATCGTGATGCTTAAGCATCTAGGAGCAAGATGATGTAGGAATGGAATTTCCACAATTTTTATGAATGAACGGATTACAAAAGTTCAGAGGAGACAGTTACAATTTTGGCAAAAATTCAGCCCCTCCCTCGCTCCCATATTTATAAGTCACTCAGTCGCGGTTTTGGAAGACGTTGTTTTGAAGATTTGCTAAGTAATACAGAGTTGGTAAAGAACAATCTACAAATAGATTAACGGTCACCTTTACTTAACAAAAGAAAAGCAAAATAGCCAATAGTGTGGGACGAAACCGTAGGGAGTTCGTCTGTGATATTCCATCATACCAACTTGTTCTATTTTTCCAATTCAAACCAATTTCAGTGTTATATTCAGGCATCACTTCAATTGCTTTATTATTATGACTATTATTAGTAGTAGTAGTAGAAGTATTTCCACTCTATACCTATTGTTGATTAAAAACCAAAAAAAAACACCCTACTGGGACAAATCTAGAAGAACAATTGACAACTACCCTATAATTCACAAATCATTGTCTTTCTTTTTCTCTCACGTATCCCCATACACAATTGAACAATAAATCCTGACAAGTACTCTCTCTCTCTCTCTCTCCAGAGCATACGCATTTACAAATGCACAAATTCAAAACGACAATCTCACATCACCCTTGAACAAAAGAATCACAAAACAATCGTACTTCATTATCTGGGTATGCAGTAGTAGTAAATAGTAGTGATGAAAACGGCCAAAAGATTCAATAAGGGACAAAAAGAGACAAGAGAGGGTGTGCTTTTTAAGTTAAAATAGGGTATAGACCATAGACAGTTATTTGTCTGAGTTCACTCTCAAATCGCACTGTTGTTGTTGTTGTTGTTGTTGTTGTTAGAGAAATCGTTGTTTGTTCATTCGCTCATTCCTTTTAAAACCGAAATAGTCACCACAAAAAAAACCTTGGGTGCTATTGTAAATGACGGCAAAAAAACACAACGTTCAGATTGAGCCATTTATTAAAGTTGGCAGAACTGTAGCAAAAAAGATGTCACTAGTTGTTTTCCCATAAAGATTAAAATAGATTGATACGTACGTAATTATTGTGAATACACTTTAACAAACAATGGAATTTGTAGATATACCTACATAGAAAATATTATATGCTTGTTAATTAAATTTATGGAAGGGTTGATGGTGTAGAAGCGTCGGTTTGACGAAACTAGAAGGATGGTGGTGGGTGGTGGTGGTGGTGGTTGGAAGCTAAATAAAACATGGTGTATATTACGTAATGTTATGATATGATGGCAACAAATTCAATTTTCATCTTCAACAACAACATGGCAACAATCTTGATAAACAACAACAAGATGTCTAGGATAAAGTGTTAAGATAACGTCACCATACTAATTAATTTTGACACGATTGGGAGGAATCTGCTTCAAACCATAAGGAAGCCAAAAATCGAAATTCCTATTAACTAGTTTGATGTAATTAGTAAAGTTTCAATGTTTAGTTCTAGATAGTTGATAGAAGTGAATTTCTGTACGTATGACATTTTGCAATCAAACAATTGGAACAACAAAGAGACAAGAAAATAATAATAACAACAACAACAACAACAACAACAACAAAAAACAAAGGGAGAAGCTAGTAGTAATATTGTGCCAAATCTGGGAATTATTGAATCCTCAACAGTATGTGTTGGCGATACTGTTTCCAAACAAATCGTCTTATACAAGAATAGAAAGAAATTTGAAAAGTAAAAATTACTCTTCGGATGGCACAAAGAGGGTATCAAAAGTGTAAGTTGTAAGTATAATCCCCCCACCCCTATCGTTATGGTTGGTTTCCATACAAACAACAAAGATCGATCCGCTTAAAAATCATCAATTCAACAGGGTTTTTTCATCCTTCTATTCAACAGAAACTTTTCATAAAAGGAACACAGATAGAGAGAGAGGGAGAGAGAGTAAAAACTTCCTCCTCCTATCATTTTTTGTCAAAGCACCAAAGAAAACACAAATGGTATTTAAAGATGATGATGAACACAGGGGCGAAGCAGGGTGGTAGTGGAATGGGATTTTTCTTGCCATGAAACCTTTTTGGAAAAGTAAGGAGATGAAGGAAAGCAAAAATATCGAGAGAGGGTGTGTTTGCGTCTCTCTTTCGATAAACGGATGAGTTGCAACGAGATTTCCAATTTTCCAAACGGAAACGACAGATTAAACACTTAAACAAAAGACAAAAACCTAACCAAATGGAATAAGTAGACGATTTTATATCTCTTTCTTTCGTATAAAAGGGTACTTCAATTTATGTAAAATAGTTAACTTACTATTTTAATTATTGTTAGATGGTTAACCTTTGACGATATGGATGGTATTTTAGCCTCTTTAACTAAGTAGCTACATTAGAGAGCAAAGAGTAGCAAAACAAAACAGATGATTCGATCCTGTGCCCAACATTGCGAATGTGTAGACGTTTTCATTCTAACAACAACAACAAACTTCTTTAACTTCAATATCTTTGTGAATATGTACTTCCATGTACATACACTACACAATTTGTCTCCTCTATTTGGACTTACAGATTGAGTGTGTTCTATTTGCGGAAATGTCGCTTTAAAACTCTCTTCAACAAACAAATAGAAACATACATTGGAACACAATTCTCTATTTGATTTCCAAAATCAAAGTAGGCTTTGAATTCAACTGTTTATTTGATTGAGACACGCCATCAATCATAACCTAGATTTTGCATTAATGTTAATAGTGCGCATCGAATTGCGCAGCAATCTATTTGATCGAGATTAAATTCGATAATTTTGGATTTTTTTAGGGGGTTTTCTGGGCACATTTACAACAACAGCAATTCTAACGGAAATTAAACAGTAACTACCCCTTCTGTGGTATAAATCTGTCCACTGTTCTCTCTCTCTCTTCTCTCTCCCTCTATGAATGTTTTGTGCAATTTTGTAAAGTATGCAGAGAATATGAAAAGCGAAATGCAGGGACACTAAGGACGAAATTACTCGACCAACCCTTCTAGACTACTCACTCTTGTCTCATCCCCTTAGATGTCCTTTTGCATTTCACATGCATGGCTGACTAAGATAAAATTAAAAATTTGTCTCATTATTATTGTGACACAGAAAGATCAATGAGATAAATAGTTGTTTCTCATCGAGTTTTTCTGTTGTTGTTGTTGTGGTAGTTATAAGCTTTTTTCTTTATGTACAGCATTCGCTTTTAAATCACACAACTGTGAACCACCCCCAAAATTTATCATCAGTTTTGATGGTTGTTTTTATATATTTGGTCTCTATCACTACCCTTCTCTCTATCTATGTTTTGTCTCTTTCTAGATTTTTTGATGGAGATCCTGCAAATCTGTCGAATTTCTTAATTTCGAAATAAATGGAAACCATCAATAGTCAAGAGATACAATAAATATAATTACACACCCTTTCTTTTTTGTATGTGTATGTTGTTGTTGGTTGTTTGTCCGTTTAATGGCAGATAGATCGTGAATGGAAAAAGTAGACACAAAAAGACAGATGGTTGGATTATTTACAATTTTACAGCTTTAGTGGTATTGTTTTAATTTCAGTAAAGATAATTGAGTTAGACAAAGATAGTAGAAATAAAGAAAGAAGGAACTCTACTACTACTACTACTAGTCTCATCATTCTTTTTCACACAAATCCCACAATAATCTCTTACTTTTATTATTACAAAGAACTTAATATAGTTTTAGATCACCCTCCCCTAAAACACTACACTATTAGGTTAATGGTAATCATTAACGGGGGAATGAGCGAGAGAGAGAGAGAGAGAGAGAACTTATTATATTACAAATCGTCTCAGGTATCTTCTTAAACAAGTAAGATGAGTAAGGGGTTGGTAAAAATTGGATTATTTTACTTTAGAAATTTAATGGAGTCAAAATGTTAACATTAACGAAAGAAAAAATCTACCACCCTCAATAAATGGGGTTGAATTTTAATAGAATTCTGAATTTGGAATGTTATGCAAAAGAATGCCAGGAATGTGGTAAACTTCCCTTACACGTCCACTACTATTTGTTAGTTGTTAGGGAGCTGGAGGATATTTCCTAACATAGGTGGCACTACTTTCTATTATATGGAACACAATTTTTGCCTACTAGATTTTTGCAAAACATATTTACAGCCGCCCCATATGAGGCATAGACTAATTATATAATCGAAAATAGTATTGACCGTGCAAATATTATTATGGACGCCAATGGATAGCTTCTCTAGCCCATGAGTGGAGCAAATGGAGTCAACTCGGATCCTCCTCTAACGTGTAGGACTTGAATGTGCAAACAATACACATTAGAGGAGGATACGTGTTGGCCCACTAGAGTAACAGCTATAAAGATCCGGTGCCGTGCGTGACTTGATAAACGCTATAGTTGCAAGGGCAATACTATTGTCGATTATGTAATTTGTCCACTTCCAAAAATCTAGTAGGCTAAATAGTGTAGGTCTTATAGATGCTAAGCCAACTAGCTCTAAAACTAGTTTCAATATTAATTAAGGAAAGTTTTCGTTTGGGTTAAAGTTTCTTTTTTTTTGGCAAACATTGATAGAGTGATAATACCCATAATGATGATCAGGAATGATGGGTGGTGTAGTGTGGTGGAGAGCAAACCAAAACCGGTAGTGGATTGTCGGATTCAATTGCTCATAGTTCAATTGTCAAACCACCCTTTGCGTTTACGATTTCACAAAACAATAGACACGAACTATATAAGCTTACTCTGTTTGTCTGTCTGTGGATTTTGGAGTACTGCCAAACAACAACAACAAACAGCTATTGTTCATTTCATCTGGATTTCAGTTATGAGGATATCCTATAGATTTCAATGATTATATCAAGTATTCCAACTATTAAATTACTTTAAAAAAAAAGAAAAATTCAGATCGATCGAGATGCAATAAAATATCAGATTCTCAATCCTTTTATACTATCGTAGCCTTTTCCCTACATACACCCCCCCCCCCAAGCCCCTTTTTTACTGATGAATATATGTGTTCTTGAGTGTAATCTGTGATTCTGCACACGCCTCCAGAACGTCGTCGTAGTCGACATCGTCAATATTCGCCTTTTTCCCTTTCAACTTTATTCCATCTATATGTTTGGTTTGATTTTTCGCTTTCTTGCCACTTTTCTTTTTTGCTTTTTTGTTCGATTTCTTTTTGCAATATAAGGGTTTAGTTGTAGTCTCTAGATTATCATTTGTGTTGGTGGCAGCTATGGCATCACCATCATCATTACACTAACAGTTCCCCAAAAGAAGATTTCCGATTTGTATACGTATTTTGAAAATAGGACAGGATTTAAAACCCTTATACAAAGCGATAATTTTTTGATCGTCAAGCGATTCTCCAAGTTTCAGACATTTCTTTTATAAATACAAGTTCGACCAATTGAGAAAATAGAAGAAATAAAACAGAACTTAGATGTGTACAAACGTTAAAAAGAGATAACTAATAAAAGTCAGTAACCACCTGTCTTTTCTATATCTCTTTTCAACATCTGCACATCATAAGACTGCTTCAGTTTCTTCTAATTGCTCCTATGTTTCTAGATAAAAAGGCCCAGCCTGTATATATGTATACATAGAACGGAAAGACAAGAGGAAGGACGGAAGGAAGGAAGGAAAGAGGAAATCATGGCTAACTG
This sequence comes from Meloe dianella, assembly GCA_028455855.1. Lineage (NCBI taxonomy): Eukaryota > Metazoa > Arthropoda > Insecta > Coleoptera > Meloidae > Meloe > Meloe dianella. The sequence goes on along the minus strand of JAPTHL010000050.1, from coordinate 1,781,517 downwards.
TGAAACGATCGATAACGGAAGGGTCACAGCAACATTGTTTACATTAGCTACTACTCTTCACTATTAAATTTCCAACACACTGACACTATATAAATAACGTTGCCGTGTGTAGTGTGTCTATATATAAATTCAACATTTTCTAAACATTACCGTGAATTTCATTTGTTGGCAACAATCAAAGAACAAATCATCACTCACCTGAAACAAACGAAACAAAAAGAAAAATCAATTTTAAGGTTACCAAATCTTAACCTATAAATCATTGACATTTTAACAACATTGTTACTATTAAGTTACTAAACAAAAAACAAAAAAAAGACTACATTATTCTACACTTAACTATTTCACCCCTGCTGCCGACAATTATTCACAAAAAAAAACAAAAAATTACATTCTCTATTAAAATCCATTATGAATTGTTGATAGTGTTGAATAATTTTCCATTAAATTAAAAAGAAAAAGTGTAGTTTTTTGTTGAAGAATTCTATTATTTCATTCCAATCGTGTATTATTATCAATGGTGATGTTTTGATATAAATTTAATGGAGAATATATGAACGACACATCTCCACCCTCTAATACCCTCCTAAAGTGAGATAACAATAGACGAAGAAAAAGAAAAAAAGAAGCTTATTCTATCGTTGTATAGTCGAATAAAAACGTCTCTATTTCGTGGTATTTATTTGAACGACACGTGTCTAAATCCTTAAATAAAGCATAAAATAAGCTTATACCTTTTTATATATACATAATATCGGTCAATTTAGTGGTAATAGTTTTATGTGGGGGTGGCAAGTGGTGGTGGTATAATCGTCAAAGAAACCCTCTAAAGAATAGATAGGGATAGTTGTCCTTTGTTCTGGTTTCATTTGAATTTACTGTTTTTGATAGTGGAGGTGAATTTGTGGTGGTGGTGGTGGTGGTGGGCGGGGGGGGGGTTCTCTGTCTCTTAAAATACTATCATCATCATCATTACTATCATCATCCCGAATAGGAGCGGAAAACCAACCGACTGGTTGATGTCAATAAAAGGATCACTCTAATCCTTTACTTTGCATTCGGATTACAGTCCCGCTCGATTTAACCAATTTGTTCAGCAAACAACTTCAACATTTTACTAGATTTTCTATAACCATCTGTCTCTTTCTTATTGTACATTAAAGAATATGCTTTGACGTTGTTGTTGATGTTGTTTATTATTGTTGTCGTTATCATTATTCAATTCAAGTTTCCTAACGTCTCTTTTATATTTTCATAACAAAACGAAAAGTGAAGCACCGCGCTATCTACGTACGACTCACATCTGAGATTTGAGTAAAGCAATAGTGTGACGACTACGAGGATTTGTAGATGTGACAATCTCCCTTACAGTTATCGAAATGAATGACTCAATAACAAGCAGCATGCAATGATTCGGGCTAAGCGCTATTGTGAGGACGCGTAATCTCTTATGAATTCTTGTACGAGCGTTGTTGCTTCATCGCCGGTTACCAAAGATCCGTGAGGTACAGTAGTGCTGATGGCAGAGGTTCTCCATTTGCTGCTCTTCTAGTGGAAGAGTAGCATAACCAAAACGAGCACCGAATTAGAGATAACCGTTCCGCAAGGGATAACGCAGTTGTTGGTTTGGGTGTAGCGAACTCACGGAACCGAGCTGTACTATCAGTACCAAGATGTTCAGGACTCAACTGAGAGGGTTGCTTGCTATCGAACAGACCCGGTTGTTTGCGGTTGGACTCGTGCTGTGTAGAAATGGTTGATTGTGGCAGCTACTACGCTACCGAAAGCTCTGAGGAGCCTGCAATTTCTGTGGTCTCCTTCAATTTCACAGCTGCGGAGCAGTGCTCGAATGGCACCTCTCCACATAAGATTTTCATCCAACATTAGAGTAAAGGGGCCATAGTAAGACTCATCATAGTTGTACATGAGCAAATAATGCATTCCTTGGTCTAGCGATTGTATTCAATTTAACAGATGCAGAACGGTATTCAATTGTATCTACAAAACAGAATCTTTTTCATTCTTCAAAGATTTTATATCTTTATACCAATTGTATTGCATTTAATGATCCCAGTTGGTTCATAGGTCCTTATTGTTGATTTGATCATTAAAATTACGACATTTTTACTCTTATCTCATTGTGTGTAATACACATAAAAGTAAAATAGCCCAAAAGAAGCTACTTGATCCTTTTTAAACAGAGAAACCATCCAACTATAATAGGTACTGTTGTACTACGTCGTCTAATTACTTGTGTGTATTTAGGATGAAATTGACCTTTATGATATTGAGAGGGGTTAAACAATGGTTAATAGCATACTTAGAAACAGAAAAGCTATGGAAAGGAATAGAGTTAAACCATAACAGTTGACGACATATACATTTACAATTGTTCAAACGATAAGGAAACTTTTTCTTAAAAAAAAGGGACAACAACGATAAGAAGGTAAACTGGACCGATCCACCGCATATAAGCGAAAAGATCAGTCAAATATTTTCCCATGAGAATTCATCCAACTTCTCCAAACCCTCCCACATCCAAATGCACTGACACACACACACACACACACACACACAAAACGTCAAACTTGAGAAATTTAATATACGACCGAGTGTTGGGAATTTAAAAAAAGTTTTCCGACAAACTAGAACGATAGGGGTGCGGTGGCGGTGATGGTAGCGCGATAGCAGTATTGAAATCGTTTCATTCTTATATATATTTGTGGGCGGTTATTCGTGAAATCACCCTTCAAAATGTAACATAATTTTTTTTGTTGTTGTTGTTGTTTAGCTGCTGTTGTTGGAAACGATTTAGAGTACAAAACTTCTACTTGTTTTTGTTTAAAATTGGAAATTGGTACGTGTATTTACATTCCGATTTCCCAATAAATAGACACACACACACACACACACACACACACGCACACACACACACACACACACACACACACACACACACACACACACACACACACACACGCACACACACACACGAGAGACACACAAAGAGAAAGAGAATATAACAAAACAATCCATCAATTTAGTTGAAATATTGAGAATTTAACCCTTTTGATATTGGAATTTAAATTAGTTGTGGTATTGTTTGTTAAAAGGTAGTTGGTGTGTAGTGTGTAGCCTTTTTTTCCTCCTCCTGATTTATCTCTTTAGCTTTTACCGACACAAAATCAGTAGTTACATCATAAAAAAAACGCACACCCATACACACTTATCATCATGTTAAAAATAATAAATGTGACAGAATTTATGAAATATTTCTGATAAAAAAAAAATAGCGTTCATTGTTTTATGTTGGTCAGTCTGTGTGTAGATATCGCGTATGATTAATGACATTCGTCCCCACTCCAAAGAAGTGGGGGGATGTGTCTGTATATGGTATAAACACTTCTAATACAATGAATTCTTCAATTTTCTCGTTGTTGTTATTGTAGTATTGTTGCAAAATTTCTAGTTAATTAACCTGTCGCTAACATTACGAAATTGAATACAATATGTTTCTATTTTGTTTAAACAAACATTGCTCCATCGCTTCATTCTTGTTGTTGTTGTTGTTGTTGTTGCTGTTGAGGGGAGTTTATTATTGTTATAATATTAATAATAAAGTTGGTTGTAATAATGCAACTGACATAATCTATTTATTTAATTATTCTAAAACATAGACAAGATTCGAATTAAGTCCATGTCACACAACTATCAAAAGTTTGCAGTTTAGAACTAGTTTAATACCTGTCTAGATTTTAATATGAACTGTTGTTGTTACAGGTATATAAACCCTACTATCCATTGTACAAAATATATATGTATATATGTATTTTGATTTAGTCCTCTTTAGAAACTTTAAAACAATTAGCGTAGGGCATATAGTCGATAATAAAGAGGGAAAACGACATGGAATAGAGATAGAATATATTCATTAAAGAGATAAAGGAATTTTGTGTGTATTTTAGTCAAATTAGCCGCCTATCTATAGAACAAAGGATGGTGGGGGTGGGGGTTGGGCGGGGGATTGGTTGTCTTTCACAAATACATATATAATACAGAATAGATATTTGAATTTGTTTTAAAGTCATTAATAAACATTAACATTCGAAAATTTCCTATTTTCTAAATGTTCAAATTGAAATTTAAAGATGTAAACATACTCAATGTGAAGTTTTAGATATATTTATCAATAATTGTGTTATTGAAATAAATCTATAACCGCAATTGTGGAAAGGTGTAAACATTATAATTTAAATGTGTGTAAATGTATAAAAATTATAAAAGTCAAGATGTAAACATATTCAATTCGAATTAAATTGTATACCACAAGTTTGATGAATGCAGCAGTAGAGTAGTGGTTTGGACAACTGATAGTTCGGATAATCGACGAATTACTATATCACTCCAAATTAAGCATCAATAATCATAAATCATCAGAAATAAAATAACAAATTTCTCATTGAATGGTTGACTTCAGATAGGCTAAAATCCGCGTCTTATTCCCTTTCTAAACCCTGACTTAAGTGTCGAACTCATCTCAAATCAACCATGAATTACTTAAGCATAACACACCTTTTATTGCGCTACACACTTGAACTCTACTCAATTAAAATCAGTCTTATATTCAACAAACATAAGGTTAATGATTTAAGGCAGGATCGCTTTCAAATCGGCATTTAGGAAGATGAACCCGTCTTATTTAATCAAAAAATTTGTTGTTATTGGTGAAGTATCAACGGCGGCGTGTGTGAGAGTAGATATACGGTTCGTATAATCGACGTTCTTTAAAAATATAATGAAAATTTCTCATTATTTGAACTAAACCTAATTGAACAAAACTGTAAGGCACCCTTTTCCATAAGGTTTAGTCTACGTTGTGTCATTCTGTTGTTGTTGTTGTTGTTGTTGTTATGTCAGTCAGCTTATTATTAGTAGTATCACGACTTGAACTTGTCAAGTAATACAAATAGCGGCAATTTCACGAACGGAAAGTGAAATATTTCAAACGAAATTAGATAAAGTGAATTCCGAAAGGGGTGAAGACACACACACACCCATACACACAAAGCTATCCGTAAAAAAAGCGCAAAGGAATAGTCGGGGGGAACAACCCTTCTATAAATTTCTTTTGAATATCCAAGTTGCTCTAAGAAACAAACAAAACACAAATAACTATTTAATAATCGATTGAAAACTCCTCACGATACATTTCTTATTAGAAAGTTGGATAGATTTCTCCTTCATTTTTTAACTTTTTTTTGCTATTTCACTCCATCCAACTAACACTATAGGGCCATTAATAGCTTCGCATATTTTCTTTGAATAATAAAAATAATCAAATAAAATAAAACTTTCCAAAAATCCATCGTTTTTCAATCGGATAAAAAAGTTTTGATCAGATATCAAGTTGGCACGATTTTAATTGAATAATTATAAGTCGATGCTCTGCAACTTGGAGAATTTAAAAAAAGTTCTCTTTCCGTTTTCTTTATTTTTTTTTATTTTATTATTATTCGTTGATTTTCTCCATCAAACTTCAAATGAACAAAAAAAATTTTCCAACTGATTAAAGATTTTTTTATCTGTCAGAGTCAATCCATTTTGTTTTTGTTTGTTTTATCAGAAATTTCCACTTGTTTAACTTACTTCATTATCAAATTATAGTTTGACACATTTGTACGATGATAAAATGAAAGAAGGACCTGGAATAAATTGCGCCCTCTTTAGTCTAGGTCTACCTATAAAACCTCAAAGATATATGATTTGGAGCATCATTCGAAACCAGCACGGGACACGTGCCCCTGTAGTCGCCCCCGACGGACCGGCACTGGATAAAAATCATATTTGGTGTAAACATACTCAATATAACGACAATTGAGAGATCTTTGTAAAGATGTAAACGCACTAAAATTTTACATATATTCCTATCGATAACTATTCATTATTGAAAATCGGTGTAAACGTAGAAAGTTATTTCAAATAATGTCTTTAATTGGCAGTTAATTAAATATGTAAAATGCATAAAAAAGTATACGTCACGGTGTAAACATATTCAATAAGGGATAATAGGGAGTTGATTATCCGAATTAATTGGACATTAAAATGGTTCGGTTAATCAAATAGTTTGTATAAAATCAAACAGGCATGAACCCTTCTCCAAAATGATAAAAGATGGTATTTTTTTTTGATAGAAAACCATCTGTCAATCTCACTCACTCTGTTTTTTTGTTTATTCATCACATAATCTTCAGTTAAGTGGCAGAGAGCAAGAGAGATAGATTGATAGATTCAACAACACGAATAATTCATGCTTGTCTGAGTTTTGACACAAAATTTTCAAACATGAACAAATCTATTCAAGCTGAAAATTAACAGATTTCTTCAATAGTTTTGTGAATAGTAATCGATTATTCGAACATTAAATAAACTAGAATTAGACAAAGATAGAAATGTATCTATAAAAAGAGCGAGAGAGAGAGAGAGAGAGATTCAATTAGGACTAAATCGAAACCACGTTTGCAAAATATCGATCCATTAAGCAAGGTGTAAACTTACTCACTATTGGAATTAAGTAGATTCTTTATGATGCATTTAAGTAGTCTTAATGTAAGTATCTATTCAATAAATACTCATTAAATATAATAGAATGCACTTAAAAAGAATTTTTGAAGCTGTAAAGTTGAAAAGACGCTGCTAGTAGTAGCAGAAAAGTGTCTGTGTTCAAAGAGTAAATTGCATGCACACCAGAATTCATTGCGATTTTTGTTGTTGTTGTTGTTGTTGTTGTTAATATTCTTGCAAAATTGTCAATAATTTATAAAACAATAGAAGAAAAAACAACTTGAAACAAATTCATCTTTAATGAATCCAACAATAGCGTGTTATTGTTGTTCCAGTTGTAGTTGTCTAGAACAAATGAAGATATAATGACCAAAATCATGAATTTTTTATCAACTTTTTTATTGTGTTGCGTTGTATAATTCTATATATTCTTGTTGTTGCTGTTGAGAAATTCATAATAAATATCTCAATTATAGTTAAATTTAACATTAAAAATGCTACGAATATTGTATTCTCTTGAGACACTCTGTATATATGGGTATACATATTTATTAACTATACTACCTGAGTATATACAGTCCTGGCGAACGTATTAGGAATATTGGAATAACTAGCTGTCACCCCCACTCTTACAGTTGTCGCATATAAGAGTGCTGCTATTTTTTTCCTATGTTCCTATTCTCTTTGCCATACACGTAAATGGTTATGAATTTTTAATAATTCAGTTCACATCTAGACGGAGTAACTGTTTTCCGACATTACTACCAACAAAAAAAGACTAAAATTGGAAAAATATATTCAATATTAAGAATCTCTAGTGTGATTTATATTTATACTGGATGTTTCAATTCACAATCAATATACGCAAGAAATTTGTAAAAAAAAACCATGTGGTTCGGATAATCAAATAATTCGTAAATAATGAAAGATCATCATCGGGTGATTGAGTGAGTGAGTGAATAATTAATGTTCGGATAATAGATTTCTCAATTGCATTTGTAGAAGAGAGATTTAATTGAAAAATCAAAATACTAACAAAAAAAAAATTTGGAATATCTCTAAGCCTACTACGGTTTTTATTTTAATCAATCTAATATCAATACAGACATATATTTTTCTACGTTTAAGCAATTTGAATTCCTTTTTTTTTGTTCGGTTGAATCGAAATAATAACAAGAGGGAAAAAATAATAAACGTATACCTACACATCCCACTCACAATTTTACATAATTTTTTTTCAAAAAGTATTCTTTGAAAATTTCAATCTTGATCTTGATTCTAGAGACAATTAATTCAGTTGATAGTGGTATTAATGCTTAAGCTTTACTTAACATTGAGTGTTTTTTAGGTCCCAGTTCATCTTGCCTACCTTATACGCGATATCAGATCGATCTTAAATAAGCTTCCAAGTTTTAAATTTAAAAAGCAAGATGGAGCTTATATAGTCGTGAATAAGGATGCTGATTAAAATCAATATAAGAATAAGTTTGATTCGTGACACACTTAGTTACTACTTTATTCAAACGAACTTTATATTCAAAGAGAATTTCAGATTAATTTGAGACATATTCGATTTTAAGTGGAGCTTAAGTGTGTGTGAAGAATCGGATTTAAAAGTTGGAAACACAATAAACGTAATATTTACGATTTTCTTCTTTTCAAAGCCCACTTTGTTAAGGATTGTTTTGTATAAGTTATTCTTACTACGCTTATCTGATTATGAGTAGAAACTAAAAACAAACTGATTAGGATCAGCGAATGCGTTACACACGAGAAGAAGTTGACAGTTTTCGGTCTTTCAGCAGAGCCGAACCTAGAATACTTGATGCACGGTATGCGTTTAGGACCATAGATCTTCAAGTTTGCTTTTTACACAAAAACAAAAATAACGGACTCCAAAACAGTCTGTGTCCGTGGAGAATTCCACTATTGCCAAGCCCTAGTTCCCGTTGTGGCCATTTAGAACTGTACAAAATTGATTCGGTACGGAGTACCACATTTGTGTCATCGAAGCGAGAAACAAAAATAGACGTAACACAGATACATTCATAGTGATTGCGCACAAGAGATTTGCGCAGATAGATGCGCCAACAATATCCAACAACACGTTATAAATGCAGATAGAGATTGAGAGTTAGAATTGTATAGAATTATGTGGTTTTATTTAATATTTTTTTTGGACCATCATTTTTTTGTTGTTGTATTTCCTACTCATTTCTGTTTTTCTTTCGTATTATTTCTATCTGGATTGTAAAAGTTTTACACAAAAATAATTCGTTTCTCTCTACGGCTCGACGAATCATTTAAAACATCAAGTAAGACAGCTTCAGGTGGTGTTTGTATTTCATTTGTTACAAATAACAAGAATGAAATTTTGAAGAGTATATATAGAAAATTTCACATTGTGTTGAATATCTTATAAATGCATGAACAAGTCAAATTTTAACCAATTAAATAATCGCCGAACAATACACCGGTTGAATAGTTGAGAATTTCAACTTTTCAACAACAACAACAACAAACAATAATATTGGTAAACCCAATACAAATACAAAACAAGTCTACCAACATACTAAACTAATCCAACCACAAAATCCCTAAAATACTTTCAAATCAAATACCAGAATTGTTAGTACCAACACATTGTTTTGAACAAATTCTACCAACATACCAGTTTTTTTGTTCGTTATTGTTATAAATCCATGGATAGAGTTGATTATTTTTGGCGAAACAATATGCAAACAACACCCTTTTTTGCCTTTACTCTCTCACTCTCTCTCACTCTCTCTTTCCTCTCTCTACCAATTATTAATAATGATGGTACGTGACTTTGTTGTAATCTAACGAATTTTGATGGATCTTAACTAGGATTGAGAACCTTTTAAAATTCTATCTATATGTCTATCGATCTCTCTCTCTCTCTCTCTCCTTATTTTTGATTCATTGATGATTACAAGTTGGATTAGTTTTCACTCAACTTAAGAAAAATTCTAGAAGAGTTGGGGTGTGGGTTTGGTGAGTGACAACAAAAGAAGCACTATTCGAAAATTAAAAAAAAAACTGGTAGTAAAAATGGTAATTACTACAGTGTTTCTCAACATTATTATCATCATCATTATTATTATTATTATTAAAACAAATACGCAATAGAATAGAGGGTTGTAAAATAACAAAAGAACAAATTAATTTTCTCATTAATTTCAAACCAGTGAAAAGAAGAGACAATGAAACGTTTAAATATTTAAAGTTAAATAGAAATTAAATGAAAACACAGTAGAATACAATGGGGTGGTGGTGGTGGTGGTTGTAGTGATATAGGTGATAATATTATTAAAAAAAAACAACAACAACAACTAAAGGGTTGTATTTGAATCTATAACAAAAAGTAGTAAATATTTTATTTAAAAAATTAACACAATTAATCGAAAATTTCGAAACTTTTCCTTAATGTTGTTAAGGGTTGATATTTCTTTTGCAAAAAAATAAAAAAATTCAATAAAATACCAAACATGTTAACAATACAATAAATATCTCTATAGATCCTATAATATTCAATAGGGGATGATATTGTTGAATAACGTGGGATTATTATGCCGCAAACACCTGGCTATTCTATCACTATTATCCCTTACCGTACCACCTAAATACCCTTAAAAACATCGTCTCGTCGTCCACACTTCAACTGTCAATTATATAGGGGTGGATCTATAAACATGTCTATATATCCACCATGTATATTAAAAATAATTTTTGTCAACAGTAACTGTAAAATCGGCAATAGATATAAAAAAAACAACACCCAAATTAGGGGATGAAAAATAAAGTAGATAAAACGGGGAAAAAGTAGTAGAATCGTGATCACAACACTAAACGATCTAATCTCATTTCTAATATAAGCCACACGTCTTCTGTTTTTTCTTGTTTCTTATGTTTATCTTTAGTCTACATTTTGATATTGATTGTTTTGTTTTTTGTTTGTATCATTAAAACTATAATGAGTGGATGAAAGATAGAGAGATATTGTAATAATTGGCAAAGAGAGGGCAATCTAAAATGTGTTTGACGATGTGTCAAGCTTGAGGAACCGTAAGTCATGTGGTGTACTGCATTAGTGTTCCTTGTTTAATTCGTTGTATCCGAAGCGACGTTCTCTGTCATCCACTATGTCCACATGACTTACGTCACTGCCCCACTACATTCGTGTATTAGAGTCAATTCAAGCGTAACTATGAACAAATAAACGAAATTGAACAAACAAATATAAGATCGAATAAATGTTGAAATATGAAAGAAAAGAGCTGTAGTTCAACAACAACAACAGCAAAAACAAAAACAACTTTTACATAAAACAGGTATCTAGATAGTCTAGTGTAAGTATGAAATAAGATTCTGTTATATAAAGGTAGAAATACGAGTGCAATTCTACATTCCAAAATGAAAACTATCGAGACAATTCCTTTTGTTATCTATCTATCTATCTATCTATCTATCTATCTTTATCTTTCTCACAATTCGAAACTATATAAAAGTATTACGTATTCCTTCCTTATCTAATACACAGACAGAACTATAAAAATAGTCAAATAAATCATCTTTACAGTTATGTTTCAACTATTATAAAACGTGTCTTTACTTATAACAACAACACATATGCACACACAGAGATAGAGTAAGAGAAAGAGAGAGGATATTTCGTCGAGGTTTCCAATAAAACATAGATACAGAAATATTATTCATATCTCTAGAGATTAGAGAAACTCTTCCTTATTTTCTATGACTAAGTCATCAGAGTAAAAAAAAAACCAAGTAGTTGAAGGAAAAGAGACAAAAATCCCATCTGAGAATCCTAAATAAATAAAAAATTACGTCTCTTGTAGGTTATTTTCTTCTTTTTTTGCTTCATTTCTTGCTGACATCACTATCTATCTACCTTTATCTAGATGGTAGTAGTAACGTGCACAGCAATTCTTGTTAAAATTTCACTTGAAATATTTACGAACTATTCCAGGAATAGGTATAATGATAGATAGGCGAAGAGAGAGAGAGAGAGAGAGAGAGAATCAGTTGAGACGATACGACAAAAAAAAACAACAACGTTGCAGAACTTTTGCATTTCGTATGACAAGATTTCAACTTTAACCATCTCTAACCCATAAGTAACACAAAAGGTAGAAGAGTCAAAACTGTCACAAAACTTTGAAAATATCAAATAATTAATGACTGATAAGTGGATAACGCAGTATCAAAGAATGATCAAAATGATAATAACAACAGTAGCAGAGATGAAGATTTCAAAATTCGCGCCATTAGTGACATAATATCATTGACAGTTGATTCAAACAACATAACCTCACAATAAATCAATCCGCCATTATTTTTGTTTATATTTTTTGAAACCAAACCAATTTCAAGGGGTGGGATCTCTTTTGTTGGGATGCTCATCAGTTATTAAACCCACATCATTTAAATATGAATATGAAATAAAGTACTTTGATCCTATATAATTAAATATATATTTCATACAGATTCAGTTTTTTTTATTTTGTTCGGTCAATTTATTATTCATCGATTCGAATTCAAAATGGACGCTCATATCAGCAAAATACGGAACATCACCACCAAACCGTAAGTCATGTGGTATGCTCTATTAGCGTTCCTTGTTTAAAACGTTGAATTCGAAGCTACCTCTCTCTCATCCCCTGTTTGTGTCATCACATGACTTATGGTGCTAACTAATGAGCATTTATTAATTTTATATAACAAAAAAAAAGTGAGGTTAAAATCGCCATTACACCGATCCGCCGCCATCTTTAATAAGCAATTAAAAGTGAGGTTAGAATACTGACAAATTGGGGTAGTTTTCAACTTAAATACAGAGATTATTGTCGGATATCTTTCGAATTTCGTTTTGTTGTTGTGTGAGGAATTCGACGCATATACACAATTAATGAAGACTTTCTCCATAGATTGACATGTTATCTCTTCCTTCCTGTGTTAGGTGTGAAGAACATAGTTATGTATATGTGTTTGTGTTGTAGAAACATAGAGGAAATAATCCTATCAAATAATAATGAGAATGAGAGAAAGAGAGAGATAGAGATAGAGAATCGATATAATTAAAATAGCAAGTGAGAGAAAGATTTTCATCTCTTCTTACACTTAGATATAGGTATGCTTTGGTGGTTCGACTCTTAATTACAATATTAGACTTAATCAGGAAGGGGCGGTTACTTTAACTGAAGATAGACACACACACACACACACACACAAACATTAGAGATACCTATATCCAATTCAACCCTGTATTTAAACCCTGTCGACCTTTTCTAACTCTTGATCAGAAAGACACACCATCTCTTGCATATGCATTGCTTGTTTTACTGTTGTTCCCATTTTAACTTGATATTATTAGAAAATTGGAATTTTGCACCATTCCCCCCCCCTCACATACACTCAACTTTTTTCTTTTGGGTAGTAGGGTAGTTAAAAAGAAAATTTATTTTGCTATTTTATTTTATGTATAAGTAGGTAGTTGTTGATAACAAGCCGTAAAGTTATCGAAACGACAACAACAACAACAACAACAAGTTAAAGGCAAAAGTTTTGAGGTCAATGATAAGGGGGTGAAGTAGTACAGCTCATAAAACACCAACCAACTACTACTTACCCTTATCAAAAAAGTTATACAAGTAGAACGACAAGTTATACGAGTATTATACAAACGTACATAGAAAAAAAGTTCAAATTTCAAATATTGAAGAAGAAGAAAGAATTCAATCAATATTCAACCCTTATTTTTCGTTTGATCTTGGAAAATATGGTGGAATTGAATATATTAACGTCACCAATGGTGTTACAAATGTATAAGTATAAAAGTATAGTTATTAATTATTTAAGAAAACAAATAAAATAAGCTACATAGGCTCTAGTATTGATCAAATACGATGTTTATACACTTATAATGATTACAAAAATGTCTTAATCCATATATAACATGCAATAAAGGGGGTAGTTGACGACTAGAATGCAATAAAATTTCTTCTAAACAAAATTAAAATACACACACACACACACACACACACACACACACACACACACACACACGCGCACGCACGCGCACGCACACGCACACGCACACACACATATATATATATATATATATATATATATATATAGGTATATCTTTATTTCGTGTTTTATTACCGACTTTTATAACTGCTATGGTACGAAAAAGTCTTTTAAGTTTTCCTACTATTACCTACTGCACATCAATATTGACGATAACGACACCATCCCTGTTTCACAAGTATTTTTTTCTCCACAACGACAACCACCACCAACACCACCACCACCAAACATTTTCATTCTCTTTCAATTCGTTATATTGTTGTTTTATTTGATAAAACACAATTTTGCTATTATCAAAACTTTTATAGCACCATTTGCAACAACAACAACAACAACAACAGCAATACAATTCCATCATGGATTTTCACCAATTTTTGGCCATTTAAAATACAGACAGAAGAAGAATAGAAAAAAAAGGTGGATATGTTTGAATTTAGTGTATTTTTTTGAAGAGGGAAAGAGGATCAGAACAAGACGACTGTTTGTTATCACTAGATTATGTTTAAATCCACTAAAGAAAAGACATTTCTTTGTCGAAACAAAATCTGTGCGTATTTGGTGGTTGTTTTCGGAGGAGATAAATAATGAAGAAAGAGAAGAAAAGTTATCTTCTAACAAACGTACCCCTCACATCTCATCTTTCACAATTCTCTTATAAGAGGATTTATTTTATTCAAATATCATATGGCTTTAACAACAATCCTCGTCAAATAATACAAATACATTGGCAAAAAGATTGCGAAAAACAAAAACATTTAATATTGGAGAATATTTTGTTAAAATGGATAAGTCTCTTAAAAAAGAAAACAACAACAAATTGAAACAATTGGTGTAAAAGCCGCAAAAGCCCCCCCCCCCAAACAAACAAAAACAAGAATGTAGAAGTAATGACTAGAACAACGATCAACCTATAAAAGTTATTGGATTAGTTTTTACTTTTTTTGTATGTGTATGTATTTATGTACGAACAGAATGAAAGTTTAATGAGAATTTTTTAACACTTTTTTTCTATAAAGTAGTTGAATCCAAAAAAAATATATATAATAATTTGGAAAGTTTTCGATTTTGTTATGAAAAATTTTAATAAAACTTTTGATCAGCAGTAATAAAAAATTCGATATCAACCATTCCATGTCACTGGAATGCTTTGCAAATGTTTTTTTTTTGTAAAAAACCCACATTTTTCCACAAAAAATCTATCATACATGCATAGTGAATGAACTCTGTATTATTGAATCTAACTACTAGAGGAGGACTATATTACTCAGGTAGACATCCATAGATAGAATGGGCTACTACTATTATTTTTGAGTTCGCCATCCTCTCATAGGAATAAGCTCCTTTAATCTTGTACTAGGAGATGCTCAAAGTGAACTAAATCAGTATGTCCCAGCTGTGTCCAATTTTTTTACATATTTTTCTTTAGTAATACTACCTTCTGTAATCCTAAGACCATGTATATACTGGATGCTTCAGCGTATTCGATAAGGTAGCAACAAGCTCAGTTGTTCACCGCTATGGGCTTCTTGCAACAATTGATATCCAAAATGGAAGAATGGATTACTTACAGCAATTGCATAAAGGAATTCTGGATCATTGAAGAAACGAAATCTTTGGACTCAATAGGCTCCTTGTCTATCCTCTGATGATTATTAGCTCCTTCAATCTTATATGCTGAAGCTTCGTTCCATAAATGTGCTCCTTAACGTTTTCCACTTCCTTTACATATTTCTCATCACTAATCTGTAAATCTACGGTTATGTACATAGTGGTAGGTGAAGCAGAGTACTACCAGAATGGCCTAGTGTACTCGGAAAGGTATCCAGGTAGATTTGACTGTTTGCAATTCCACCCGATGAAGGTGCTCCTTTACTCCACAATACTTTGTCTTTTACACGTTAATATTCCTTCCCTAAACCTAAGATCCTGTACATAGTGGAACAAGAAAGTAGCACGCTAACAGGAGTCAGTCCATTGTTGGATTTCTTTTTGCCAATTCAGATTTCAATTAACTTTCACTTCACTATATCACCCATCATAATCTGTTTCTTTTACAAAACTGTTTCAGCGAACAGTTAACGTTTGCAATTAAAATTCAATTCCAATTTTATAGGAAATTGGGGGACGAGAATTAGAGTAGGTGTTAGCGTAAAGCACCAACCACCACCACCACCATTACCACACTACACCTACTAATTCGTAATCAATTCATCAAACAGACATTCTATCAAGAGCATTCTATCCTTCTCTAACCCATCATTTTATTTTGTCCTTTAACATTTTCAATATAGAATTCTTCTAATGTTGTTCTCGTTTTTTTTGTTAACACTCTTGTATTTCGTTCTACTCTCTTATGGTCGATGTAACTTCCTAAATCTATCCACTTCTTCCTCCTCATCGAACTCAACAAAGTATTTTACCCTTCTTCATTGATGTCGAATAAGAAATACATGATTTTGAGAGAAAGAGAGAGAGTAAAATGCTGATGAGGGGAAAGGAAAAATTTCTGTAGTTACGTACTACTACTACCACCACCTAATAAAATTCGTTTCTCAATTGAATTTAAAATCTAATTTTCACACTGTAGGTGGGTTCTCTTTATTCACACACACACACACACACACACACACACACCAACCTAAAGAAAATGTCGTGTAGTCGTCGTTAAAGTCTACAGTCAGTACAAAAATAAAGGTCTTCACTTCAATAAATCAATCCCCCAGTACTGCCAACATAACAACCTTCTTAATTATATACATACATATATGTATACACCAACAAAGTAGGCGATAATGATTGTTTTTTTTTTGTTATATACATGTCAATTATGTTATTAATTTAGCCCCCCACTTCAACACGAAACCCTTTAATTTTCCAACTAATTATACAAATAATTGTATGTTACCTGTTTTTTTTCCTACCCCTATGTGATTCGAATATTAATAATGTATAATAATCAAGTCGCCTTACCTGTAACACAAAAACAAAAGAATAATTAGTTTGTATTTTTCGATTATAGATGGTATGATAAATGGATGAATAAAAAGGAACAACAATGTACAGAGGAGTGGGCAAAAGGGTTAGATTAGCACGTGATCATGTATAAATTACTGGCAGTAAAGACAATAGTAATGGTGGATAATCGGTCAATGGATAACAAGCATTGCAAAAAAAATGAATTCAATTTCCCTGTTTTAAATATATTGAGGTTAGGTTTTCCAATAAAAGCGCCCTCGCAGTCAGGTGATCATTTGTAAAATTGATATGTACAACTGTGAAATAATCGATTGTGTATTGTTGTGGCGGTGGTGGTAGACTGTAGCGTGGGCAATTATTCGCATTACATTCACATCTCTCTTCGCCCCTTATTTTTTTTTATTTTGCTGCTGTGTGTTTTTCGCTGGCCAATTTAGCAGAGTGGCTTTGGTGAACACAAAACGGGGCCGGGGTGCACAGTGGTGACATTTCCAACGCATTTACAAGATTAAGACAACCTATTAAGATAATTATCGTTACGTTTTATCTTGAAACGTTTTTAACTGTCAAGACAGTGAGAATAAATTTACACCACCACCAATCTCTTTCTTACTCTAATAAACAAGGTTAGAGTTCTTATTCAAACCTTCACTACTACTACTACTATTACCACCACCACCACGGGGGTAGGGCGACACCTCCATCTATTCAAATTGTGTATTTCGTCTACAATTCTCCAACATCATCATTCAAAATTTCCTGATTTGTGTGTGTTGTAAGACTAACTGATGAAACCCTGTCAAGAAATTGGTAAAAGATGCTCCTCAATTTGATTTGATTCTAACTGTTGGGATGGTGGTGGTGGTGGTTTTTTTTTGCCACCTATTCAGTTCCTCAGTAGAGGGTGATATTTTTTAATCCTTCTCCTCTTTTTATCTTGGCACTTTGTTGAAACTTGATAAAAATAAATTTCAGCAAAAGATCAAAGAATATATATATTTAGAGAGAGCGAGAGTTTTTAATTCTCTCCTCTCCTAACTTTATTACTCGTATAATGGAAGTATTAAAATTTTAATTATTAAAATGTGCACGCTGTCAACGACGACATCACATTTATCAAATTCAAATGATAAAAATTGATAAATTTTCCACCCTATTACCTCCTCTCTTACATTCGCATATTTGACACAACCTGTGTCTCTTATCAATTTTTGTACCGAAAACGATCTAAATGAACAAAACAAATACAGAAGGAAAAGTAATTATTAATAGTAGCAGCTCCACCTACTCGCGCAATTTTATGCTTGAAAAATAGGGAGGAAAAAGACATAAGGGGGCAGTAGTGTGTCTTGGGTGGGAGTTTGTGTGTGTCTGTGCGCGTGTGTGTGTGTGTGTGTGTGTGTGTGTGTGTGTGTGTGTGTGTGTGATGGTAAAGCTTGTAAAGTGCCATCTCATCCATATTCATGGGCCGGATGGAATGTCAACTTCAAGTTCGTATGACATTTTTAACTAATACAAGATGGCGTTTATAGATTACTCCTGTCCGGATGAATTTGTAGACAACCAACCACCACTACTACTAAGGGTTCGTTCTGGGTTTTTATCTTTTGACATTAACGTGCACTGTCGGCTTTACGAATATTTATCGTATGTGTGTATGGTGGTGGATGGTGGTCGATAGTAATTGTAATAAAATATATAAAACTATGATGGTGTCTAAGGTATATCGTCAAGAAAACGAAATTATAGGTTATGTAACTAAATAAAGAGTCGTATATATTTTTTTCTACTATAGATGTATCATACAGAAAGAATGTAATCAATATACAAAATTTCATTGATTTTTTTAAATTTATACAGAAGTTATGAAGGTGTCTCTTAGCAAATATATTACAATTTTTTGCTATTTTCGTCTTTACAAAACACAAATTGCAGAAATTTTTTTTACGCAATACCATTGTATATTCAGAGATCTAATAGTAGCCGAAATTTGAAACGTTCACAATAACTAATAATGAAGTTATCAAGGTGTCTCTTAGACAGCTACAATTGTCAATTGATTGAAAGTAATAGAGAATCTCCTAAAACATCTATAGCTGTATCTCAAGAGTTGTAGGAGATATTTAAATGTTTCTTATACACTGAGATTATATAAAACGTGAACTATTAATGAGCAAATATATCCAATAATTAATAGGGAAGTTACAAGGGTGTCTCTTACAGTACACACTATCGGTATCTCTTATCAAAATACGCTATTATTCTATTATTTTTGTTTTTATAGAATATAAAATTTCCTAATTATCTAATAATTAAAGTTCGTTTAAGAGCTATAGATCACTTAAAATCTTCACTTTGATATCTTGAAAACTATAAGAGATATCAAAATCGTTTTTGTACTGTTGTAAAACATATAAAAACCCCGACAAATCATCAAAATTCCAAATCTTTACGATTATTATTATAGAAGTTATCAAGGTGTCTCTTAACTTAATCCCTATCAACATCTATCTAAAGTGATTAAATTTGTAAAATATATCAAAATAACGATATTGCTATAACAGAATCAATCCTCTATAACTCTATAAATATTAAAATTGACTTATAGTACACCAACTGAAAATAAAGAAATAAATTTCAAATTTTGTGTCGTTTCAAAATAGAAAAATGTTAGTGGAAAGTAATAAACATGTTTTAATAATAGTAAAAACAGATGGCTTTTGTTTGGGTATATTAAAATTTATAACTCTTTACACACACACACACACACACACATACATTTTTTTATTGTTGTTGTTATCATATAAATCTTAATAAATTTTTACGATCAATTTCCGGATACACCTTTCAATTTATTTGTTTTTTCTATATTTGGTAGTACTGATGAATTGGTATTTGAACTGTCGAAATTGTCAAAAATTCAGATTCAATTTGTATTGCATCGCCTACTTTGTTTATTGTTCCTTCTGCGTCTTCTTGAACACATTAACATTTCTAAATAGAATAATTATGTAAATGATCAATTTTAGATTAGAATCAGTTGGTAATAAATATAATGATGATGGTAGGATAGTTTAACAGCTGCAGGAATACCAACATGTTGTTGTTATTCAAATAAAACGTATCAATCTAGTGATCTTGATATAAATAGTAGTACGTTTTAATCTACGACAAACGATTAGAGAAAGATATATATATACGTATAGAAGGGCAAAACGAATGTTTATTCATGATTCCTCTTGTCTTGACGACTTCAGAATATCGTGTAAAATTTATTACATCCAAAGTTTCTTTTTCAGTGTACAAGAGAGAAGTTTTTAAAAAGCCTTAATTACCCTTGAGTTTTACCATTCATTCATTCAGTTGTTTTTTGTTTTAGCTCTTCCTGTCTCTTTTCTATGTGTATTTTCATTTTAACATCCATGATATATATATATATATATATATATATATATATATATATATATATACATACACACACACAGACACACAGACATTAATTTTATAAAAGATTTGCAAGAATTGTTTTGTTTTTTGATACAGCTTCTGAGCTTTTGTCTAGCATTTGGTCAAAATCCATAAATTTTTGTGTTTAATTTGGAAATTTTGCAAAAATTTCACACCTTTACAGGTGTTTGAGAGTGAACACGGAATATATGAGGTGTTTAACACTCAATTATCAAGCTAATGAGACATGCATATGCGACTTTAAGGGGAGAAAGTTGCTGATAATGATGGTGGAGGTGGTGGTGGTTGTAAATGATAAAGAAAACCCACCACCATTATATTGTATATTCCTATCTTTCTCTTATCGATTATTCCATTTGTGCAAATAATTTACTACGTATCGAAGAGGAGGGTTGTTTCACCCCACTCCCCCTTAATAATAATAATAAGAAGAAGAAGAAGCAGCAGAAGAAACGAACGTCAACTTGATAATTACGTCTTTCATACAACAACAGTACGAATGGAATTTTAATTAGAACGAAGAAGACGAAAAATCAAATTATAACGGATCTAGTCCGTTAAAACGACACAATATTCCACACAGAAGCAACATAAGAAAATAAATTTGCGGAACGTCTCAAACAATTACTGTCATTTGACTTTTGGAATAACAGGAAAACAATAGAAAGAGATAGAGTGAATTGACAAAAATTCTACCACAAGAGTCGAGAACGTAAAGGGGATGATGACTGATATGCACACCCACCACCAACCAACCAACCAACCACCAGCACACCTACACAGTGAAAAAATATAAGAGGGATACAACAAATAACTGACGATCGTTCATAATAATGTCAACCACCACCATTATTGAACTATTGATTTTCACCAACAATTTTTTTTATGCAATATTAATAATAAAATATTGATGGATTAGTCTGTCTGTGTGTGTGTGTGTGTGTCAATCATAAATTCAATTATTTATTTGATTATAGTTTAATTGATAATTGATTGAATAACAATGCGATCTATAATGGAAAAACAACTTTTGAGGTTAATTATGGCAATAAAGAGAGATATATTGAATTCCCTATTATAGATATATTATAAAGGATGTGTCACATTAATGTACAAAATTTCATTCAATACGTTTAATTTATATAGAAGTTATGGCGGTATCTCTTAATACCCTACAAGTATCTCTTAATCTTTTAAGCGCCATATTTGGAACGCTATCAGAAATTTTGAAATTTTTTTTCGACAGTTACATTATATATAAGATCACTTATTATTTGTTAAAATTTCAATGATTTTCCATAATTAATTATGAAGATATCACGGTATCTCTTATCATAATTTCCATGAAAGAAATAATAAATTTCAACGTTAATTAATTTTAAATAAAAAAATAAATGTCAGTAAACACAACAGATGTGTAATATTTTAATCTGTACGTCTTTAAAATAGTTGACTGTGTAACAAACAAAAAAAAAGCGAAAAGAAATTGAGAACACGTGTGTTGACACGTGATTTAAGTTTTAAAACCCGGCGACAGTAAATGACAGCCAACAACAGCAACAGCAACAGCAACAAAAACAAAAAACGAAAACATGAGGAAATATCAGATGACATTTGAAATAAAGACATCATCATTTTTAAAACTGTCACCACCACCACCAACACCAAGCCAACACTGGAATGTTTCGTTAATTTAAACATTTTTTATTAAATGCAAAAACAGATAGGATTTCTTCAATCCATAATTTATCTCGGAAATTAACAAGAGTAAAACCATCGATTTTTTTTTTGGCACTACCTTCAAATAGATTGGATAACAAAAGATAGTGGAGGGTTGAAGTTTAGGGGGTTGTTTTGTTGTTGTAATAATGATTCCAGAGCCTTTTACGAACTAAACTGTTAAATAGCTGATAAAATTCAACTTATCTTCAACCCTCTCTCTCTCTCACACACACACAGATTCCTCTGTATATCTTTATAAATAATAGAATTTCTAAATATATGAAAAAATAACGGATGATCTACATTATTTATGCTTAAAGTGCTACTTTACTTTATTCTTAGCGTTATATATTTAATGTGCTATTTATAAATAATGATTAAAGTGCACTTGAAAACAGAATCAATATTTGTATGTATGTATATATATATATATATATATATATATATATATATATATATATATAAATGTATCAGTAAGTGTGAAAGTGTGAATATTTGCATACGACATCTAAATTTAAAACAGCAAATCTGAAATAGTGAATCAAAGATCGAGAGCGATATGATGGTTGAGGGTGTGCGCTTATTTTATTGCATCCAATATCATCTATCAAATTGTTCTCTCTGCCTCAAACACACACACTCTCACACTATATACTTTTGTATTGTTCAGCAAAAAAGTGTAGATTTTGTTGAATTTATGAATATCAGTCAATTGGTTCACTTTTGTATACACATCAATTTAATTAAGTGTATTTTTGATCTAAATTATATTCAACCAGACATGTGTTTTTATAATTGCTACTTCCATCTACACTATTTAGTGAAGTATGCGAGTTGAAGTGAATCATTGATACTTTTTTAAGTGGTTGTGTGTGTATGTGTGTATTCAGTAAACTGACCCCCCAATCTACTTCTGTTGTTGCAATTCAAACAGTATTGATTAGAAAGAATCAAATTTCAATGAATCACTTTCATAAACACTGGTAGTGAAATAATGTTACGAAAAAAAAATTCATAAAAGTTAAATATTTACTAGAATAGATACTTGAGTGTAACAGTGAAGCGAATAATAATTTCTATTGGCACTAATTGACACTTTCATTAAATTGACACAACACTGTAAAGTGATTGGATGGCACTTTAAGTGTAACAGTGACAATATGAATGTTAAGTTGAATGATGTTGCTAAACTAAGTCAAATTATAATTTCTAAAACGAATCTAAAGTCTTATTGTTATTATGAAGACAGGTTCTATATCTACATTGAAGAAACTTTACACTAATAGTGATGTGCCATTGTGAAGTAGTAATTAATCACAATCCGTTTTAATTAAGCCACACTTTACACTAAAGGAAGTGTGTTTTATTAGAAATGACTTACTGATACAGTGATAATGATGACACTGATACAAATAAATATAAAACTGACACTGAAAGTGTCAAGTGTCTCACCGTTAAAATACAACTTCACTATCCTATCAGTGAAGTTTAACGATTTTAGACTATTTTAGAGTAAAACATGATGCATTAATGATCACTTCTATCTATACACTACTAATAACAACTAAGTGTAACAGTGTCTATGTCATTTTACTATCAAATTATAGGAATATAAAATGATATTCACGCTTATTTCAATTCTATTATTCAATAAAATAAATTTTTAATATTTTATTGATTTATTCAATTGTTTCTATATAAAATTTTAATTACCTTCCCATCTACCCCCGCACCCTTTTCCCCACACAATCAATTCTTTAAATATTTTATTATTTATTATCACATTATTTGGCGCCGTGTTCTTTATTGATTTATTATTGCCTTTTCGTTTTTGTTTTTTTTTTAATATAATTTTTCTCTGTACTTATCACAAAGTTTCAACATTCACACACACACACACACACACACACACACACACACACACACACACACACACACACACACACACACACACACACACCCCTTTATTATCACCACCACCACGACCACCTACAACCATGATCATCTATCTTTCTTTATTTGTTTTTTTAAATTTCGTTATATATTTTCACTCACGTATTATATATATATATATATATATATATATATATATATATATATATATAACAAAATGTCCGTTAATTATTTTATGTAAATCACGATAAAGCCTTCTTGATTGAATTATGGTAGCAGATAAGACGAAATTAAGGGTGTTGTTACTACGTTTACAACTTTCCACCAATTGTGTGGTGAATTTTTGAATATAAAAACACTTTATTTTTGATTTTTTTAAAACAAACAACACACTTGGAAAAAAAGAGCAGAGGGTGAGAGAATATATTGAAAAATAGAAAATAGCGAAAGAATGTTGTTTGTGTGGTAGAGATAAGTAGATAGATAGGTAGAGTAATATGCGGAGGAAACGTACGAATTTACATACAAAAAGATTTACCTTAATAAAATAGGGGTGTGTTGTTTTTCTTTTTGAAATAGTTTTTATTACACCGTGTACACTCAAACACGATGGTTGTCCTTTAATATTATCACACTTATTTCCTCTCTTTTTATACCACCACCACAACAAAACAACAACAAACCCCAATTGTTGTTACTTGAATTATTAATTAACCTGATTTTTGGGGGAGGGGGTGGGTTTGATTAAATGTTCTTCAACATCGCACATTGTCGTGGTGGCCAAAACAACAACACCGCCATTCATTTTAAAGTTGATTGAACAAAAATGACAACGCTCATAGAATACGGAATGTCTTTGATTATTTCCACATATAGAGACAAGTGATGAAAATTACCCCCCTCGACTAGTAACTCGCCACTAGTTGTGATTAATTAAAATGTATGTAACAAACGTGTGTTACTTAATATTATCATCGTATGAATAAGATATACTTAAACGTCATTATCATTATGTTAATAAAGCGAGCTACAATTAGTTAATATAACCTAGTAGTTATTGACATTTGAAAAATGCATATGAAACTACGACATACGTTCTATAAACAAAGCCTATTTTTGAGAAGATTTCTCTAAAATAATATACAGCAGTAAATTTTATGTAATTATCAATGGCCCAGTTTACTTAATAAAATTAATTGTTTATGATATTATAGAGTCAAGATATATTATAAAGTAAATATATATAACGACAAAGCGAGAAAGATAGATAGATTTAGTGTATGTTTATAATTAATTAATGTATCAATGTTGCGAAATAGGTTAATTTTGAATATCATCTTATTTCCGTTCATTTTCTAAGTTGTTTTTTTGCTCTTATTCGTTGACAACATTTATTTATTCCTAAGAGAGAGAGAGGGAGAGAGAGAGAGAGAGAGAAGGGGGTTATATTGTTTTTAAGATTGAGGTTAGATGTTTAATTACTTAGTAAATCTGGTTTAAACAGTTAATTAGCAATTTCTTAATTATCAATTAATTAAAATTTAACGATTTATAACCATATTTTAAATCAAGTTATTTAGCTATGCTTGCCGACGTGGCAGCAATAACAACAACAACAAAAACAATCCAATTGGATATTATAAATCTGAATTCATTGTTGTGATTGGTTGGAATATGGCGCAACAATTCAAATTGACAACAGGATTGATTTTGTTAATCGTTCTTTTGATTATTATTTATTAATTATTCAAAAACGTATGAATTTAATGAGAATCGAGGAAGTGGGAAGGGGGGATGAAATTCAACGGTGTTATATTTCGCATGGAATTAGTGCTTAAACTAATCATTTATTTGACATTATCATTAATTTGATGAAAATTTAATTAATTTCCAAAACAATAAATTTTGCTAATAGATAATAAAACAATAAAATTGCACATTGTTCTATAATAAAATATGTTGAATAAACAATTTTTATGTTTTTTGCTAATATGAGTATGTCTCTATTTATGATAATCTAAACAATAATTTGTCTTAGTAGGGTAGTTGTCGACATTTTGACAGCAGTGGAATTAACAGGAAGATGTATTTAACTATAGAAGATAGAAATAGTAGCTAGTTATACAGATTTAACACCCATTGAATTCATTTGGTTTGACATGATGATTTAGTTGGGTTTTTGCTTGTTTTATAAATAACATTGTTGACACATGTGTGAAACATATTTTATAAATTCACACATTCTTCCTCTTTAGTGTTATCCTGCCGCCACACGACTACTAGATAGATACCATCAAGATTTTAACACCCTCCTCTCTACCCTCCCTCCCCATCATCACTATATCTATCTAGTTTAGAACTTTAAATTGTTGAAAGACAGCTGGAATCGTTTCCTGTTCAAATGATTCACACTTTAATTTACAATTTTAGATCATTTTGAAGATAAAACAAGAAAAAAACACAACTAAATTTATGACAACTTTAAAATTAAGAAATTCCCCCCACCCCTCAAATGCTTGACGAAAAAAAAAGGGTTTTTGGCGTTTGGAAAAAAACGCATAGGAATGATTTAGTATTTTTACAAAGTTGACAGTTTAAAAACTTTCACCTACACACACACACTCATCATCTTTATAAAGAGCAAGCAAATACGCCCAAAGGGATGTTACCCCCTATATATATATATATATATATATATATATATATATATATATATATACGTCTATTACGTGGAATGAGACTACAGCTAGCGAAAAAAAAACTTTTTCAATATAAGTGCTAAAATGTTCAAGGGGGTTGATATAACACAACTTGCTAGTGATAGTGAGTTATTACCAAACACCACAACAATATAAAGACAAACTCAAGGAAATTCATTGTTTGAAAACAATTTCCGATAACTATGTCTCTAATAATAATGATATTAAACTACTACTACCACCACCACCATCATCATCACCACTACCACCCTTAAAGTACAACCACAAAGAACCTTGGGGAATGGAGAATTTGAGTTGATTTCCCTGTCAACACGTTTACGAATTTCAGTCAAATTGTTGCTACAATCGCGCTTTTTAATGCCACCACCACCACCACCACTAATACACCCCTAAGAAGTGTTGAATAGAAGCGCACCACTTAAAATGATACGCAACATTCATATCAAAACACGTAATCTGCTTTTAAAATCCAACGAACAGCTTCAACATTTTGCATATACACCCCCTTGTTGCTGCTAACAGACTGAATTTCAAAGAATTTCCAACTTATAAACATATTTACGTATTTAGTTTCATTGTGAAAACATGAAATGGTGGTGGTAGTGGTGTGTTTTATATTAAAATCTACACAATACTGAATCATAATATAGTAAACTGAACAAGATGGCGACGTCTATCTGTCATTTTTTCGCATAAAATTTTAAGGTTAGTATATCATAACCTATAAATAGAAATAGTTTAATCATGATCTTAGAGGGGGGTATGGGAACATTCAAACGATTCATAATTACACATTTGAAACAATTCGACCACGATTTCTGTCACTAAACACGTCCGAACAACAAGACAATATCGCAAAGTTGTGAGTGAGTCGCAGCATAAAACTAGAAGTGAAAAGAAAGCAAGAAAGAAAACGAAATAAGACAGAAGGGTGCACAACATGTTCAGAATTCTTCGATTTCTACACATATATATATATATATATATATATATATATATATATATATATATACAACATATGGTGGTTTAGTAGTGTACAAGGGGATGTTTTAAAAAGCGTTGTAGTGATCCTTTTATAGGAACATCAAAAACGAAAGAGAACAAAAAAATAAGGGGAAGAATGTCAATCATCCCCCTTACGATATATATATATATATATATATATATATATATATATATATATATATGTATTATATTGAATTCGTTTCGTACATTGTGAATTTTCCAATACTACGAATTGTTGCTGTATAGAATTTATAAGTGACTCAAAATTTTTCTCGTTTAAAATACAGTTAGAACAAAAAATTGGGATGAATGAGAGAAGATACCAATTAGACATGATCTTTTTTTTAACAAACTACACAAATACGATTTATAAAATTTCTATAAAGCACATATTCACAATTTCAATCCTTAGGGGAGGGTTTGTTTGATTATTTAAAACATTTTTCAATTCGTTCCTGTCAAATCTCTACAGTTTTCAAAATTCAATCAATTCATGCGTAATAAATAGATCAAGAGAGAATATACGTTATTATAGTCCACATCCCTATTACCACCACCCGGCAAAACCCACCCTAAACACACATATTGCAAAATATATAGAATACACCCCCACTAGATACACTCCGAGTACAATATCTTTATACGGTGGTGCTAATAGACCGTGCGAGTGGCGTGTAATCTCACTTTGTTACACACTCAAACATAGATGAGGGGGTAGTAGTGAAAATCAAACCATCATATATTAGAATAGACAGGGGGTGAAATGTTGATTTCATCCCTCCACTATATACATCAACATATATGTGGTTTTTGTAATAGTAATGATGATGATGATGATGATGAAATTTCATTACCACCACCCTTCACTATCATCTAAAAAAAAACAACATGCCAATACATTTTGTATTAACTATATTTGGGCGTAAAATTTCTAATTCTATGCTCCATTAATTTTATAACAAGTCAAACAACATTTATATGTAATTGAGGCATTATTATTAAACGTTAATAATGTCGTCAGAACTAATATTACAACCCTCTAACATTAGTTAATGGAAAATCCATCATGATTTATCCATTAAAAAGACTAAATAATACTCACCCCCTTTGTTATAAACACATATTGAATACGTTCTACAATTGTGCAATCGAATCATCTGCACAATCACTTACTTTAAAGCCGGTTCATCTTTCCAAATCGTCACTGAATAACACTTAAGCTCAAAAAGGTAGAGTGTGGCTTAAGTCGAGATTGGGATTTTGGAAGATGAACCCTGTCCCACGCTAAATCTTTTGTTTTGTTGTTTACTAGATTTTGTGTTGTATTGTTACTTGACAATTTGTAAAATGTTTTCAAAGTCTTGAAAAATAGTTTTGTTTTGAATTAAGTTTTCTCAACTCGAAGGACTTTTCTAAACAAAAATAACAAATAAAATAGTGTTTATTTATTATTAGTCGAGTGTTGTGTGGAAAACATAAATATTATACATGTTTCCTATGTGAATTAATTTATCATTTTCTTTCTCAAAATAGACAACATCATCATCATCATTAAGAAAATGAAAGTTTTCCGGCTAACTTGGATAATCTGAAATGATTGATTCACTAGTCATTATTAAGACGACTTAACTTTCTATATTTATCTAGAGATAAGTCTAATTTAGTTGTAACAGTTCAATTTTCAGATAACTTTTCTCCCTTTTATCCTATTCAAACATACATAGAAAAGGGGATGATGATGATGATTACAATGGTCAATTTATTGATTTATAGTCTTTAAATTTAATAAACAATTAAATCTACATATAGGTGTATTGATTGAAGAATAAGGGTGAGGATTGAAAATAGGGGTTCAGATGAAATTACAAGTAGTAGAAATCAACAAAATGACGCCAAACTGTCAAAATTTTGATAGTTTCAACAGTACTCCCAACCAAGAGGGCGCTAGTGAGTCTATTGCTTGATAGTAACGACATCTCTAACCATCAATAAAAAAGATTCCAACAATAATACGTCTTAATTCAATCAGGAATCAA
Source organism: Meloe dianella (assembly GCA_028455855.1). Lineage (NCBI taxonomy): Eukaryota > Metazoa > Arthropoda > Insecta > Coleoptera > Meloidae > Meloe > Meloe dianella. The sequence goes on along the minus strand of JAPTHL010000050.1, from coordinate 1,752,008 downwards.
ATCTACAGAAATGTAACCAATGACATTCTGATGGCACCAACTTATTATAGTATCGAACAAAAACATCATTATGATCCCTGATGGAGAGGGCGCTAGTGCGTCTGTTGCTTAATAGTAGCGCAAGTACATATTGGATCTTGACAAATTTCGTTATGTTACACATCTTCTAAATAGGCTATGCAAAAATAAAAGTAAATAACAACGCATTTTACGTTAAAATATGGAAATCTTTCAAAATAACAACATTCCTTTTTAAATTACCATCTCATTTATCATTTGTTATATTGTTTATAGGGACTATATAAAAAAAAACCGGTAACAACATTATATTTATATCTACAATATTAACCTTCATAACGTTTGTTTGTTTTTTATAAATTTCTGTTGTTATATGTATACAACAATTTTCTCACATTTCCTCTACATTTCGCAACCAAGGATGTTGAGATGTATTTCCACAATTTTTCTTCTTCAACTCCATAACAAAAACAACTTATTTCTACCGACTCCCTTCAACCCTCTACAGAAAAAAATTGACTTTCTTATAACTTAAATCACCACCACCACCACAACTGTAACCATTATGACCACCAACGACACTAATGGCAAGTTGCCAACTTCAATTTATTAACAACAACAACAACAATATGTCAAAAGAAAATCTCACCATTATTATTTAGTATGACAAAATAAATAATGAATAATTTATTTACTTAAAAACGTACCCGTTTATTTAATAAAATTTTGTTGTTTCTTTATTAAGGGTTCTATAACCCACAACAATCTGTTATTTTATTAAATTACCACCACATGCACACAAACACACAAAACAACAACCCTTAAAATTTGAAATTTATTTGCCTATTATTTTTTGATGAAATTACAAAGAGATACCTAACCCTCCTACAATCAAATTCTATCGTAATTCAAAACAAAATTGATAAGCTAAAAGGGTATCTTATCAGTTTATTAATGTTAAGATAACAGAGGAATAGTAACGCGTTTATGGATCATATAGAAAGATCTATGATTTTCAACATCGGCTTCAAAATCGGCTGGAGTGGCAATAACGGCTTGTAGAGTGCCTTGAGGAAGGAACATAAATGATAGCAAAACTGGCTTAAAATATAAAATTACTAATAACGGCTCCTAAAACAAGTATTTTAGCTCTTACTGCGATCTAACCATTGAATATGGATCAAAAAGCTAGTTTGTACGTTACTATCAGTCTAAGGATGTAATCGTAGTAATTTTGGCAAAGACTAGCTGTCGTATAGTAAGGTTCCAAAACAGGTCAAAATGTTTTGCATTCCATCAGGAAAAATCTCTAGATGCCTTGCAGTTGAAGCAAACTCCTATATGAATTCGTACAACATATACTGCGTTCTCTGTAGTTGCGAATATTGACATCCATATTAACGTCTTCAACCCTGTCTAAGGAACAATTTTGGATACAGAGAGAGATCCTGACTAAGCATTGTGAGAAGCAGCTATATCAGCGATAAAATCGCCAGGCAACTCTACACCAAAGACCGTGGAATATTCACTTTCGTCTTCCATAAGTAGAAGATTACTGCCTCTTTGAGTATGCATTCTTACGACTTATAGCTTAAAATGCTTCTCATAATTAAATAGGAACGTTTTTCATGGGCCACCATATATCTAAATCACTCTATTCTTTGGAATTTTAACAGCTTTTTATTGAATTTCCTAATTGAATACAAGGAAAAACTATTAGAACCATTATCAATCTAGTGGAATAATAATGTAATTAATGAAAATGTCAAGGAAATTAATCTGGAAACTTTGTAACAAAGCGTCAATACCAACAACGTCAACCACACACAAAAACCACAAATTTACACATTTCTCTAAAACAAATTAAAATAAAATAAATCGAAAAAAAAATGGCATTAATTGTAATAATAATAATAGTAGTAGTAGTAGTAGTAGTAGTAGTAGTAGTAGTAGTAATAATAATATAAGTGGCAATATGTGGGGGGGTGGTAAGTTTATCAACAATTAATTAAATACTTCTATTTGATTTCATGTCAATACCAGAGAACTAACATCAAGAACGATATCAATTTATTTTGACCAACTGAGAATGATTTCAACTGGAAAAGAAAATCATTTCTCTCTAATAATTTTATAACTTTTCCAATTTTCTAACTTTAAATCACACATCCACAAATCAACCCTATTCAAAATAGTTGTTGTTACATCATAGATTAAACATCGAAATCGGTACAAAATATTTTTACCTCCTAACTGATAAAGTTAAATAGAATTGTTAACGAAAAAATGAAAATAATTAAATATAAAATGGGATTGTATAGATGGATTTTTCCACAGCCCTTATTGAAGATGATAAATTTTTATTATTGCAATTTTGTTTCCATAGAGTGAAAGAGGATAGAGAAAGCGAAATAAAACAGATGGACCAATATAGTGGTGATTATACGGAATATAACATGGATGATCACAATCCATCCCCCTCAATTTTTTTTTTATCTTTATGATTGATTGTCCAAAAAGAAAATTGTAATATTTAATCGAATTGTTGATGTCTTTTCAGTTTGACAGAGAGCGCGTTGATTGCTTCACCCATTACGATTTATTAGATTTTGCAAAACGTTGAAGAGGAGGAGAAGGAGGAGGAGCAGGAGGGCTTACATCCCGGTTACATCCCACCCCTCCCCAATACTCCTAAATTTTAATTTCGGGTAGTTCTCCTAAATTTAGGATGAAATTATCAATCACAACAGACTTAAAGCATTAACAAAAGATGGAAGCAGATGGACCTACGGACCGTTGTGGATGGTACACCATTGTAGAGGAATATGGATCGATATCACACCCCTGTTACTGGTAGTAGCAGGCGGTAACACACACACACACACAGCTAAGACTTAACTTTTATTGTTTTTGATCAATTTGAAGAAATTTTGATGGAATTCAACTATTGTGAAGGTACACAGTACACACACGTTTCTAATGATACTATTTCAAAACCATTTCGTATTCCTGTCAGTTACGTGAATATTATACAAACACTGTCGTCGTCATCGTATATTAATTAAACTAGCGCGTATTCTGAACGTATATATCTCATTAGCTTAGACCATGTCTCGCTAATTTGTTGGTTTTGTATACAATTAAAGTCCGTTCGTCTCCCTTTGCAAATTCTCCATATATATGTATAGTTACCCACTACTACACAACACAACCACCACTAAATACAAATCCCATGTTCTCACAAACAACAACAACAACAACACCAATGTGAAACAAAAGGATTTACCCTACAATACAATTCCCCAAAAAGGGGAAATTGTACGAAATTTAATGAAATCCAATGTTTGCCTCCAGACATATAAAACCACTATCAAGTCTAAACAAAGCCCAAGAAAAAAAATTGATTGATACATCCAATAGTTATTAGAAATCCCTTAGGGAATAAGAAAGGTAGTAGTAGTAGTAGTGGTTGTTTGTGTAACATCTCTAATTATAAACGATTATCCACAATAATGATTCTGTTAGAAGGTAACAACAACACTGATTAGCCACCAAAAACAAAAGGCTACCAAAATAATATGATGAGTAAAAGAATTTCGATTGAATTATTCCCAAAAGAGTGGTGTACTAATGAAGTTGATAAAGTGGCAGGCAATTATTGGGACTCCGTCAACTATACAAGGGTTGGAAAGACGAACCTTGGCAATTGTGTGTGTGTGTGTGTGTGTGTGTGTGTATGTGTGTGTGTGTTGTTGTTGTTGTTAGTCAGTAGTAGTAAAAACGATCGATAAGGAAAAGAGGTTACAATTTTGTCCCGCCACTACTACTACGACTACTACTACTACTACTACTACTACCACCACCCATCACACAATATATAGTATAGTATATCGTCCATTAAGAAGAAATAAGAGGGTTACTGTAAGGGAGGAAGAGGAATTGTAACTATACTTTTTCCTTCGAATAATAGCTATACTTTTTCCAACTAAACTGTCCAAAAACCAGGTCACATTCTTTTCGAACCACCAACAAATACAAGAAGAGAGCGTAAAAAGAAAGATTATAACCCCATTCCGAAGGTTTAAAATCTCTTAATTAAACACACGGAATTCCATTCTCTACTTTTTGGCATTTTCTAAGATTATCTCATAATTGAAATCTATATAAATATCAGTAAAATCAATGTGTTTTTTATCTATAGTGTGAAAACATTTAGATTTATACAGTAGAGGCAATTTCATTGTCAAATAACATTAATCAGTTTACATAAGTGCCTGATCGTAAACGGTAGAGATATTTTGTTTGTTTAGGTGTATCTCCTCATCATTCAACTCTCTTCACATTTGATCAAAAACCGTTAGTGTGTAGCAATACTTAAAATACTCGATACAATATAATAGAATTTCACTAAAGGGATAAGTAGGATAAAGAGAGAAAGAGAGAGAGGAAGGAGAGAATTTACCCCTTACACACCGTTTCGGTTACCCGGATTTCACTGCTGTAATTGGAGATTAAGAAGGATAACGTTTTGTGATTATATTCGTGTGTATAGTCTTTAGAATTCATCACTGGAACCGTTTTCTATTTAAATCAAAGTCAGAATGAGAAACAAGAAGGGAATTTTGAAAGTTCCTTATCATAACACACACACACACACACACACACACACACACACACACACACACACACACACACACACACACATGCAAAGTAGACTTTCTGAAAGGGTATAATAAGATGACGAATTTATCCTTTTACTCTACTGTCAATTAATTCAATTTAAAAGGGCAATGTTGTGAAGTAACACTTATTGTAAGAGAGATAAGAGCTTGTTTGAAGGTTATTACCCAATTGTTACTATTGAACTTTGTGATAAGAGAAATAGAAAGTTGGCAGGAGGAGATTATTCAATTTTTGATGTATTGATTTCTAAAATCTGTTAATCTAATACTTCACTAACTCACTAACCTTCTGATCCTATGCAAAAAATTTGCCCAAATCGAAATATTGGAGAAACAAGATGAACAAGATTTCAGCCAAAGATTTTGCTCTTTAAGAACTTTGTCAAAAAATTTGGAAAGCAACTTCTTTGTACCAAAAAAATTCAAGCAAATATCACTTTGATAGCTCTCTTATTTTTGAACATAGCCTTTAAACAGACAAACAACAAGACCTAAACCAACGATTTCACCCTTCGATGATCCTTAAAACAGTAGAAAACTACTTTCCTATAGAACACGAATTGTTCTCCTTGAGCTCCATTTTTTTGCACAAAAAGTAGTTACAACTAGGATTGCTGTTACAAGTTTATTTACACTTCCATAACTCTGTTAAGGAAGACTTTACTACAACAAAAGGTCAGCCAAAAACGGTTTACTCAAACAATCATTCAACCTGACTTGCTCAAAAAATCTCTCTGATGAACAAACACCACTTACTTGCTAAGGACTGTTCTGTTCTGCGTTACCCATATTTGCTACCCCATTAATTTTGCTACTTGAACTTTTCTGTTTTATACAGTAAAAAGGGTAAATTCAAACAAATATCGCTTATATTGTTGTTCTTGTGAAATGCTATTGTTTCAACTACCCCTATCCTTCTCTCTGTATACACCTGGAACCCTTGAAAACTTGCATGGAATTGACAAAATTCAAGATTACTACCCCACTGTATCTCTCTCTATTTCTATCCATAGAGTTGTAGAGAAGCAACGGCGTCTTTTGTTTCATTTGTGTTACTATTCGAAATAAAGATAAACAGTAAAAATGGTTATTATTCTATCTCTCTCTTTATTCATCTATCTAACAAATAGAATGAACTTTAGTAATTGAGAATTGTACACTTTAACAAACGGTAAAGACAAAGAAAGAGAGAGAAAGAAAGAGACCAGATGTCTGAAAATGATACGATCATCAAAATTCGTTAGCCAATAATGATAAGAGAGACAGAGAGAAAGATCAAAAGCCACCCTTCTCTTCACTCCTTAAAAGACCAATAAAAGAAAGAATGAAATCAACCCAATCACACAAATTGGTAAGATCGTTTACAAGCTAGTTAAAATAAGCAATTCTATTTCTCTCTCTATCTATATAGCTAGCTATTTTGCTCATTTTAATCATTTAACACATTACAGATTACTTAAGGGAAAAGAAGGTGCAGGGTTGTGTTAATTATTACTTACATTTGGTGAAATTTCTACCACCACTAACTACAACTACAACAACCACCAACCCCATTGGAAATCTCTCTATTCCATACTCATTCTATCTTTGTCTCTGATAAGCTTTAACTACCCACTTAACTGAATTAATTCGAGTTTGGTTTTAACGACGTTATAAATTTGTTCAATGTGACTTGGTTTACTACCCATTTTACAATTTGAAGGATGAATGCAAAGATGAATAATTTTTGTTTTAGTTTGCCAAAAAAAAATCAAATCCTTTGAATTAAAGAGTTTTCTAGAATAGATGCAAAGCACAACAGGACATCTATGATTCATTCGAGGTTTATTTAGAAATACTAAAAAGGGGGTGGCTGGCACTCTCAATAGGGGTGCCCCCTTTTACTATTTATCACACAATACAATTTTGAGAAAATCCGTTTGTCAAACAATTAACCCCCACCCACTTTGCTAGATTTGTTATTTGATTCTTTCAAAAACGATTATTTTTAATTTAGTGTTTGGATTCTTAACTTATACCTGGAATTGCAGTATAAGGGTGGTAGTTTTTTAGCCAACCACCCTTGTAGAAAAAAAAACAAATTCTAATTAACTTCTTAGTTTATATAACGAAAATCTTCAACTTTAATTAAAGTTACTAATATTAACACATATACACCATTATATGTGTAGAAAGGGTTAATATGACCAAACATAAAACTAAACAACAAAGTTTTAATCAAATTCACCATCATACAAGGGGTTGGAATGGGGTTAACAGGAGGAAGAAGAAAAAAACAACTAACAATCTTGATTGCTAAATTGATTATACTTGATGTATCATCATCATCATCATCCATGGATTAATAAGTCTAAGATTAAGGGGTTGTTGGGTTTTTATTTTCATTATTTGGAATATATCAAAGGGGTGATGAGGGAATAAAATTCACATCCACATCCAGTCGGATATTACGTGTCCGTAATGTGTGGGAATTGCAAGGATGTTCCCCATCCTGCCTCCTCCACTGACTACTTCCCTTCTTCTATCAACCCCTAAACTATAATTACGTTCACGTAGAAGAATTCCTACTATCCGACTACTAATGTCGAAATAAATTAAAAATTGATGGAATAGTGGTTAAAAGTGTCACGCTTCGATATATGTACATATAGAGAGAGAGAGACTTTCAACCCTTATTAACAATTACTATATACTATATTAAATAAAATCAGGGGTTTGATTTAGGTTTGTTTAATAAGTAAAAGGGGTTAGAATGATGGATGTTGTAGTAGTGGTGATGGTGGTGGTGTGGTTTTATAAATCTGAAGAATCTCGAAATTTATGTGTACGAATGAGAATGTTTACATCTTTCTTTCGATTTTTGCTCCAGCAATAGCAGCAACAGCAACACATTAAATTGCTCCGTAACGAAAAGGTTAGTCATTGATGATGATGATGATGATAGTAATCAATAATATCCGGTATTGATCGATTAAAATGGGTGGAGATTTTGGGAAATTCCATCTATAAACTGATAGAAAATGAAAAATAAGAGAAACTAGTAGTGTCCAGGAAATAGGAAATCGAAAGGCTGCAAACACGATCATAACCGGAAATAGAACTACCTTATATACCCAATAGTAGTAGTTAATAGATAAGAACTATTAATATACATATATATCTATAGATATATGGATAATGGAGTTATTGAATTTTACCCCAATAACTAATTTGATTGTGTTTACATCTACAATCTATCATGATGTAAACGTAATCATTAAGTTGACTCAAGTAATTGAACAAAGTCTTATCCAATTGTTCATAATAATAATAATGATGGTGGTGGTGGTGGTGGTGGTGTTAGTGGCTATTGTTTGTGACAATCAGTAGTCTCTAGATGACAATAGAAGTAGTTAGAATGCAGTTATTCTTTTTTTCTTCTATATACTAGTAATTATTAGAGTATTACTTCGATCTAATGATATTATCTGAAGTATGTGAAATTAGTCTTAAGAGACCGACCACTTCTTCATCTTCAACTTGAAACTTTTATAAGAGCTACGGCAAAATCAACAAAAGGTCAAGAAACTGTTTTGAACAAGTATCAGATTGATTTTTTTGTTGTTGTTGTAATTTTAAACATTTTATAGTTTCAATATTAATTTTTTTATAAAACTTAACATTAAGGTGAACGCTCACTAGTCTGTACCGTATGCGCCCAGACGCATCGCATTCACGTGTGTCAACTATGGAAAACTTGCCAAGAACATTGTTGCCAGTTGTGTCTTGTTAGAGAGGAAGAGAGAGAGAATAAAATATGGAATCGATTCGAATGCATTGCTACGAATTCGGTGACTTTCCACTAATTTGCTGACCAATGAACGTTCATCTTTCATCGACATTGATTCTAACCTAAAAATTTTAATGTGAAAGTTTCAAACGTGCACAATTTGAAGAACAATTTCTGCGTTATGAATTTTATCTGCGGTCACGAAATATGAATTCTTTTGGTTAACCTTTAAAAATCTCACCAGCAACAACAATTACCACCACCACATAAGCCTGATTTATCACCTATTGAATTTCTTTGGGCATATAAATTTCTCAACTATTAAAACAACAATAACAAAACAAATAACATAACAGGAAATCTAAACTTTAACGAAATTATTGTCATTAATTAATGTTCAACTTAATGGTCAATGTGACTCATTATTATTTAACATAACCTCGTTTTTTTAATAAATAAAAACAAAGAGAGAGAAAATTTTGATACGTTATCATTTAGAATTTATAAAGCGAATGGAGAGATGTCGAAATAAACGAATAAAATGGGACAGATAGACACAAATCAATGATGTTGAAAAGAGATGGCAGACACATATCACACAATCATCCATCACTATTTCTATCTTTTTCTATATTGATCAATTTTTCTCGTTACTTCTACATATTTATGTAAAGAGCTGACAATAAAAAGTGCTTTTTGCATAAAATTCACAAACATAAAAGAGTGACAAAGTTCAACAATAATGCTTGGTTATATAGTCTACGAAAAAAGATAATAATAATAATGGTCGTATTCTTTAGAAATTGCATTATTTTAAAGCGAATACAATATTAGAAGAAGATATTAGGTTTGTACCTAACGACAATTCCTGTTGCGTTGAAATTCCTTCAGCAATAATATTCGATTGTTTCTTGCGACACCTACGCATGCGCTTAATGGTAAGTTAAGGGATTAACGCATACGCAATTACCGGTATATTAATCATTTATGAAAGGTGTAGTGTAATGGTGAACCTACACAAGTAAACCCGAACGTGCGCCAAAGTCTAATATCGTACGATATACCTGACAAGTCTAGCGTAACGTGTACAACCAACTTAACGTATCCACATCGATAATTGTAAGATTTTAAACAAACAAAAAACCAATATTGATGTGATATAGACACAACAACAACAACAACAACAACTTGAAACTTTAATAATTTATATATTTTCTGATTCATCTTTTTATAAAAATAAAGAAATCGATTGATTTAAACAAACACGAATTTTATCAAAAAATTTCAACAATTGTGAAAATCTGCTATGAGAACAGCAGAGCTGGTGCGGTTATGTCGAGAGGGTTGAGAAAAAATTTAAGGGATGTGTCTACGTGATGGTGATTCAAACACAAGGTTAAATCTCACCATCTTATTGTGTATGTTTTACAGATATTAGATGTCAGAAAGCAGAGATAGACTAGGGTGAAATTCAAGAATTCATGATTTCTACCACTACAACAACAACAACAGCAAAAACAAAAACTTACCTTCTATAGATGGCACAGTTTGTGATAAAATGATGAAAATTGTCCATTTTAGAAAATTTAAACTAATCTCCGACATTCTGTGTTGAGCACTGTAACAACAAATTTTAACAAAAAGTTAATTGCGACTCTTTAAACTCTACAACAAAAAAAAACATTTCAATAACCTTGAACACTACCAAACCAGCTAGTGCCAGCTAGATCAATTAAAAACATCGAGATAAAGAGAAAGATAAAGTGACACAAAGTTCGTACCATTACTACTAAACCAACAACAAGTTCGACAATTCACAATTAAGATGTTACATCGGAAAATCTCAGTCTCTCTGTATCTGTCTCTCCCGCTCTGTCTCTACTGTAGAATCATTGACGAAAGTAGAAGAGAAAACCGTTTGTTACGCTCTAGTCGTTTCTAATTGTATGAATTTAACAGAGTGACGTATGTTTATTTTCTCTCACTCTCTCTCTTGAAAATGGATAGTTTTATCATTGACCGGATAGCATGTAATTGTAGGTTCGAGTCCGTACCAATTCGACACAAACTTTTTCCAATAAATCTATTGATGATTAATCAAAAAATTTCATTATTTACTTTCAATATTTATCGTTTAATTTAAAATAAATGAAAACCAATAAAAAACAACCCTTAAACATTTTTTTTTAATTTTTGTTCAATATCGTAGTAGAAATTGGATAAATATTTTAACGACACAACTGTTAAACATTAGTAGATATAAAAGATGATAAAACCGCCACCACCCTCCTATAAACATACCCCAACGGAACGATGATATTTGATATGAATTACTTAGAAGATGATGATTATGTTTATAGCAATGTTCATAATATTTCATCATCTATCTCTGTCTTGATCATTGATTATTATTAACGATTTTATCACTATATACATCTACCTACAACATTTCAACAATTGTGACAGATGAAACAAATTTCCACAATTAAATAATTCGTCTATCCAAATCGTATTGCGTGCGATAAAACAATAAGTGCGGCAATCATATTTCATTTGTATATCTATCTCTTTCTAGTTTTTATTTCCTTATTTTGCCAACACAACAACAACAAATAACTAAATAAATAAGTAGGGCAGTATTTTTTTTGTGTGGGTGTGTGTAAGAAGAATGATGCAGAAAGAGAATTGTATTGAGCACTACTACCCCCTGTAAACAACAAACAAAATCTTATCTTTTGGCTATGCTCTTACTATAAGAACTAAAACTACCCTTGATCGGCTGCAAACGAAAGGACTTTGTCGTTCAAGGGATTTTTGGATAGCCATCGGATCGGTCACTTTAACATTCGATAAAAATCCACCCTTCAAATACACCCCCTATTCACATTCTGTTTTTTTAAAGACGACGTTGGTTTGGGATTTTAACAGATTCAAACCCACAAAATCTCTACTTCTTTATTGTGAACAGAAGATGTCACCATTATCGTTAATCTAATTCAATTACAATAAAATATTAATGTTGTTGTTGTTGTTGTTGTTGTTGTTAACAGATTATCCTTGTTTAAAACCCGATTTTTTGATATAAATCTCTCTTTGTTGTGGTGGTCGTTAAGATTCTACCAACAATATTGTTGTGGTGTGCGGTTATTTTCATTTCCGCATGAACGGTGTGTCGTTAACGCTTGTTTTCTTTCGTTTTTTTTGTTTTGATTTCGCCGACAATCTGCACGGAAAGCGGAAACGGAAACAAATACACATATAGACTTGTTTAGATGGTATACGGATGGAAGAACAATACAAACAGAAGAGATAATCTTTTAGATTTACTTCCGTTTACAAAGTTGAATTTTATAAAAATAGAAAAAAAATGGATGGAATATAGGATGAGTTTGCTGTGCTAGCTAGCGAGATGGACCATTTACGTCCTCCTCCTCACACTCCCCACCAACCCATATCCTTGTTTGATTGAAAGCTGCTATAGTTTAACCGTTTTAACGAAATCCACAGAGATGGGTGCTAAAAGTCGAGTCACCTATGGAATTTGTCGCATTCTACTGACTAGTGAGCGTTCACCTTAACATCAATATCTCCAGTAACCACGCCCTATTGTCATAGCAACGATACAAACAACTGAATACATTTGACATTATTGGTCATTAAAGTGATGGAAAAAAATCATAATAACGTTACCACAATTGCCAGTTACTATTTAAATAGAAACACACCCTTAAATGGTAATAATAAAGGAAAAACCAACACAATGTACTTATTGTTTGTACATCTGATTAAAATTTATAAACTTCGAATAATAATGGAATTAATATTTATGCAGAAAGTTGGGGCCGTATTTCCTCATAATACCCCCCGCACACACACAAGACAACGTCTAATTCTTCTTTTGAAGGTGTTTGTAACCACCAAAATTACCACCCCCTCTATGAACTCTGTGTTACAAAAACCTCACGAACCACTCGCTGCTTTTGTTAATAAGTTGAAACGTTCTTCACTGTTTTGGAAAGTTCTTTTGAGTAGGTGGTGGATACACGGGGGATGGTTGAAAACAAATATCGTCCCCATTCTTATTATTGCATAATTTTCATTTCTTGGTTTTTTTCTTTCTTTTAAAATTAGAGTTTCTTTTTTTCGTAAATTGTTGTATTGTAGCTATACTACAATATAACCAACCCCCTCATTTTTAAATCGAGATCGTGTCAACAATCAACCCTCTCTTCTATCATACAGTCACAGTTTTGTCACACACACACACACACACACAAATCTACCAAATTTTCTATACTACTACCACTACTACTATACATTTATATAATTCTACCCTATAGAAAATCCACCCTTATATATATTTTGGGTAACGTTTGCACGTGTCATGTCATTTGCCTCATTATGTTGCATATAAATGTATATGATTTAAAATATTGTTGTTGTTGTATTTTTCTATTTCTCTCTAATACACACAATAATGCCACTTAAGGGTGTTGTCGTCCACTGGTAGTAGGTCCAGTGCATAAGATCCAACACCCTTGGGGATGGATGTGTTATTGATCAATACTGAAATAGGGTGAAATGTTTTATACCGGATTACGATAGTTTTCGAGCTGTATTAAAGCGATAACGCTAATGGTTATCCACTGGAATAAATTATTGTTTTTAATATGTTAACATAACCTCAAATCACAACAATGGTGTTAAAAAAAGAAACAACACATTTTATCTGTTAGAAAATACTGGAAACGATTGTGTATTGAAACTGAGAAAGAAGGAAACGAAAAAAAAAACAAAGAAACAAAAAGTAAGAATGCAAGATGAGAAGAATAAGTGTCAAAATTCAATTTGTTCCACCAGTGTTTTCTCTGCTGAAGTTATTAGAGTGCTACTACTACTACTATATACTACTACCACCACTAACCACCTTTACCAAGACTATCAACCCTAATATCCGTCAACAAGACCCAAACAAAATCTTTGATACGAAATCAACAAACATAACCTTTAAATATATTAGATGATAGTTGATAATTTAAAGGTTATAATTTCCTAACCTAATAACATTCAATTGTTTAGATGGCGCTGTAGTTCGAATTAAATTTTGATAGGTTTCTTGTCAACAAATGCCTAAATAGATAGATAGATTATATAAGGTTCAAACATTTACGTATTATTATTGTTATAAATGAAATCCCTCTACTGTGACCTTTTCATCAAACATCCGGAACTGTTTCCTGTATAACATGACAATATTTCATCGTTTTGAAACGCTGTTAATTGTCATATTTTATGACCCTTAGCAATATTTAGAATAATTTCATTTCAACTCGACATTTATTCTATCTATAGTTGTGTGTTTTTTTGGAGTTATAAAATTTAAAGGAAAAAAGATTAACAAAAACAGTGGAGAGGAAATGAGAAGAATCTGTTTTATCGATCAAAATTGATCCGTGAATAGAAAGAGACTAAAGTTCCTGTCTATCCGGTAGGTTTTTTTTTACTTCTCCTCTTCTCTAAGGTTAAACTGACTCTCTTTCACATTCTTGTTATCATCAATTCTCAACTATAAGACGTATGTCGTTTTATAAGTGAAAATCATCAATCTTTTTCTAAATGGTTACACACAATGTTTAGATAAAGATAGATATGTGTGTGTACGAAAATCTTTACTAAACCAATCAAAATATTGTTTGTACAAATGTTCACTCAATCAAATCCTTAACCAGATTGATTCCAATTGCCATTGATCGATAGGATACATCCTCACTCCTTCTAAAAAATAGATGGCAAAAAAAACAACAACAACAAGGAGAAATTTCATATCTTTCTCTACCTCTCTCTCACCCATCTATCTATTATACTATGTTACTAATATTGAGGTTATGTTCGAGATAGCAGCCGATAAATTGAATTGAAAGAGACGACGGCAGGGAGAAAATGATATTGGGGAGGAAAAAGGCGTGCTGCTGATATTATTTTTTTCTCTCTTAACTTTACTTACATGAAGAATTTGTATTAAAAGCTGATATATGGATAGATGGATGGGTAGATAGAAAAGGAATCAGGTCAACTAGACAGTGATTGTGAAGAATACAGAAAATGGCATACAATAGCAACAACAACAAGCGTACGAGAAGTAGGAGGAGGAGGAGGAGGAGGAGGAGGAGGAGGGAAAAGAAAAACATCGATGAAATATTATTTTATATATGTGTACATAGGCATAACCTAAACCATAATCTCTCTCTCTATCTTTACACAAAAGAAAAGCAAATATTTAGACTAGTCACTGTTATCATATCTCTATACAATAATTCTTTTGTTGAACTGATTCAACAATGATATCATACTGTGGAGTATATTCATATCTAATGAAAGGTATATGGCCGATAAAACCAATCTCGAATATTTTTAATATTGAATAACAACCATTAAGTGTGGATTAACTGATCATCAAAATCTTTAGAGGCACCCCTACTGCTGATAAATAATTATGGAGCAGAAACTTTAATACAGTGTCTACATGTGAGTCATGTACTGTGTTTTGACTGTCTTGAACACCATAATGCCAAGAGGATCACAATCTTTTAGCCCCAGAAAAAAGATAGATCTTTGAAGGATGAAACAATGCTCCTTATGGACTTTCTGATTTTTGCGAAGAGTAAGGCAGTCCTTATGGTACTAGGAAATGTTGTAACAGTGCCTAAAATTCGATCTAATGAAAGGCTCTTCTGATCCTCTTGGACAATAAGGCAACCATACCAGTCCAAAGAGCTTATACTAACACGACTAGCCTACTCTGATCAAGAGTGATCTTTTGCAACAAGAATCTAACACTAACACTTAGAAGGAACTCTCTCCACAGACTGAACAAGCAACTCTAGCAAATGAGCAAAGAAGATTCGGTAGCAAATTCGAATTCAATAAACGATTTGATATTTCGGTGTTAAGTTGCTTGCTTCCTAGTCAGTAGCGTATACGCGTACGCTACTGACAAAAGAACATTCATCTTTCCAGATTTTCAAACACTAACGTTCGAAAGAACACAATTTCGGACAAACTGCTCCATAGAAGTTTTCTATCTCACTTCTGCATATCAAGAATAAACAACAATGATAGATGGTGTAATTATCGTGAATACGCATACGGATAGATAATACAACATTGTGAATTCACCTTTAACAATTTTTTTTTTAATCTCTCATTAAATAATAAAAACCGAATCATTTATTTATTTGTACATAAATATTTACGTTTATGATAAAATTGGAAATTTATAATGAATCACACATAGAAACGATAATAAATTTCTATCAAATATTTACCATAACTATTCCATCCCCTAAAATTATATTATTACAAAATTTTTGTAAAGATTTATTTCCAGAGGGCAAAAACAAACAAAAAACAGTGGAAAAATTACAATATCACATATTGAAAATCATCCCCGGAGAAATTTCGCGATTGTGCTGGATTCTTGTTTGTTTTTTTCTCTTACAATAAACGGGAAACAACCCCTCTATCTACTATATACTTACACGCATAAATCGATGAAAAACTGGTGCAGGGGTAAGTTAAGAAGAAAAATGATACATTTATACTGTCTATATATTTGAAATTATCGCAATATTAAGGTGTGGTAATAATCGTTGACGTGAGTAATACAATAACGTTACCGTGTGTAACATCAAATAATAATAATAATAATAATAATAATAATAATAATAATAATAATAATAATAATAAGTTATATATTTGTGATGACTAATAACTGTAAAGGAAGCACTTCATTAATCTTGATCTCTTTTACGCCCCTATCTTTGGTCGATTAGATAAATGATACGTGGCGGGGGTAGAAACAACAACAACAACATACACTTATCTCGATATATTAAAGATTAAAAAAAGAGATAGATACACACAAATGTAAAGGAACTCTTAAAAGACAGAAAGAAAAAAAAACAACGGTAGAGACAAAGTTAAATCGTTTTAAAATATGAGCTCAATTAAGTGGTAGACTAGCAACTCTGTACTTGAACGACTTATCTTTAAAGAAAGGTAGTTATGATGGAAAAGTGGACAGACAGAGAGAGACAGAGAAAAGAGAGAGCTATTTTAAACCATTAACTCACACAGAAATGTGATTTAAAGTAGCTGAAAAGATAACGATTTTCTGTTAATTATAAAAAATAACTTTTTTAACACACAGCCAACAACAAAAAAAAAGCACAGACACACACACCACCACCAATTTGTCCTGATTTATTACCCATTGATTTTTAACTATCAAAATGGTTGTGTTTCGTTAAGAAATTTGATAAGTCTTAAAAGCTTTTCTAACTAATAAGAATGTAGAGAGGGTTAAGAGAGGTTAAAATTACACTACTACTACTACCACCATCAACCCTCTATTCAATTTTATTATGAAAATCATAATGAATTCAATTAATTACCACTCTATAGATAATTTAATTTAAAATTATATCACTATCTCTCTCATCTTTATTAATATCAAATTATAAATCTATCTATCTCTCTCTTTGTGTCAAACAAGTAGATCTTAATTTTAGCAATCATCTTATTGAACGTGTTCTGCAAATCCAAGTAGGTTCAAATAAAATAATAAGAGAGAGGGAGAGATATAGATGATAATAATGTATAAGAAATCACGTTCTTCTAAATGGTTCCGTATAAATTCTTGTATTATTTAAAGAATCTTTATCTATATATCGTATATGAGAGAGAGAGAGAGAAGGTTATGTTTATTAGAGGATAATGGCGGAATGAAAGAAACCAAAAAAATGGCGGATTTAATTTCGCTTGTGTCATAACCTAACTAAAATCCAATTTATTTCTATTGTGGGTATGTGTGTTAATTTAAATTTAATTGAGCGGTAGTAAATTCTTTAAAATAATAGAATAATTAATAGACAGGTGATTATGGTGGTGGAATTTGTAAAAACTAATTAAAGATCCAATAACCCTTTTGTACATTGTTGAAAGTATTCGTGTGTGTGTGTGTGTGTGTGTGTGTCTAGAAAATCCAATATTCATGTCAATATAGGGAAAATAGTAAAAACAACTGAACCACAACAACAACAACAATAAAACAACAGCATATCCTGTCCCAATACACCAATGTTATAGCATACTCGATATCTATGTATACACTTAATAGCCAATCAAAATATATCAAACCATCTCTTTCTAATAATAATTCCAAAACAAATTGACATAACCTCAATTTTATTTTTTTAATTGAAAAACCATCATTTATTTAGATGACTCGTTATTTCTACAATATCTAATTACATATCACCATTTTTTATAGGTTATATAATTCTAACCTTTAATTCATTATTATTAATTTTTTTTAAAGAAATTAATTAAGGTTAGAAATATGGCAACATTGCGTGCGGTTACAAAACGAAAAATCAAAGAAGGCCAGGTGTTTTTCACAATGCTGTCAAACAACAATAACAACAACCACAAAAATCAAGTTATACCTGGACTTAACCTAAAAATCTTTACAATTTTTAAATGAAAACGTAGAGTTTTTAAAATATAATTGAAATTAAACAAATTTAAATAGAAATTGTGTCGGCCATTAGGCAAATTGTTAGATAAACAATGCGGTTAATTAAACTCAATCTATATCTAAATACCTTTAAACCGCAAAACAATTGAAATTTAGCAAATGGCGGGCAATAATAACAACAGAGCCAACTTTAAATTTTCAATTAATTAATTGATTATAATTTTATTGAAAAAACTTACGTTTTTCAATTGGTAAACATTACGGCAGAAGTCTTGGATGATAACGAAGACAAAAAAAAATCACTACTATTTACACCACCCTCTCCAACCAACCCCTTAAAATTATTTAATAATAACCGGGTAGAAATAGCACGATTTTTCACAAAAATTCTTCCAATAACAAAACACAATTTTACCACTCACCCCCTCAAACACACACACACGCTAAATATTACACGATAAACACACACCGAAAACAACACACCACTTAGAAGGAAATTCTTCAACGAAAATCAATAGAATGTTTCAAACAGTAAATTGGGGAAAATTCACATTTTTGATCAAATAATAATAATAATAATAAGGAAAATCTTTTGGCTTTTCCAAAAAACCACCCCTGAATTCTATTGTTTTTCGAGTTTTTGCCTCTTTTTGATTTCGTTCACGGCTTCCTTTGATTCTATATTCAAATAAATAAACAAACACACACAAATCGAGTTACCACTTTTCGTTTAATAATCAAGATGGCTTTTATTTTTTTGTTTTTAAACAGCAATTAACACGACTGGTTCGCGTATATTGCAACATAATCGATAAACAATTGAATATTAATAATGAGCGATAATTTAAATTGATGCACATGTGTGTAAAGAAAAGGGGGCTGCAACTTTTCTATATATATACTTTTTTTGATTAATTTCGGTTTATTTACCCGGTTTAAATGGTAACCGAACCACACCGACAACGGTTAGAATCAGACTGATGGCGATTTGTGTCGGTGATGAAATGTTCTTGTTTTGTTACCTATGCTGTGTATGGAGTATGCGTGGTAACGATATCGAACGAATTTCAACGATTCGAAATGATCGTTGTTAGATACTGGATGACGTCATCGATTTTTACAAAATGGTTTCCATAGAATGTCCCACCGAAAACTGTCCCCACGATTAACGGATAATCATCGAGAGATTTGTTATTTTAGCGTATATTTTCGTGTTTTTTCATTATTATTTTTGGCAACAATGATGCTTGAATTGTGATATGGTCTGGGAGGAAGGTTGGTGGGTGGAAAAAAAATAGAACAAAAGTTAATTAAATCGCCTTTGTTCACTGGCAAAACACAATAGAATATAAACAAAACAGAAATTTTGACAATTCAATGATAATATAATGAAATAAATATTAAATAGGGGAAGTACAAACAAAAGAATTTGACATTTCAATATTCGATTATCATTATCATTATTATTATTATTATTATATTTATTATTGTTATTATGATTTTTATCGATTAACACTTGTCACCACCACCACCACCACCAATGACCACCCCCTATTGTCATAATGACCGATAACACATTCGTGTGTGTTTGTTTGTTGTTGGTGTTGTTTTTCCAAACGAAATCAAATAAAATGGACAAAAAAACAACAATTGATAGCTTGCTATTGTTTCATTTTTGATATTTGATAATTAATTCACTTTTGTTATGTTGTCAATTGTGATAAATTTCAATTTGATTTAAAAAAAATAAAAAATTTAAGGTTATAATTTTCTAACCTATACAATCCACCAATCTAATGTATGATCGATATACAGGGTCGGCCAAATCAAATAGAAACATTTGAGAAATTAGAAGAAATGAGACAGAAATATGATGTGCAGGTATTAAAAAGAGATGAGTAGTAGAAATTTGAAATTTTACATCTTCTCTACATCTCTTTTTAACACGTGCACATCATGAGACTGTTGCATTTCTATTAATTGCCACAATGTTTCTAGATGGAAAGGCCAGCTCTGTATATATTTGCATTTACCAATCGCATTATCTATGGTTAGATAAATCCAGTAATGACATTAATTGATAACACATACACAACGAGATGTTTAAATATAATCAAAATACACCAAGGGGTGGGTATGTGAGGTTAATAAAAAACACAAGGTTTGCCTCATTCATTGTAATCAACATGTGTGCAGCCTGTATACGTATAGTCAACAATATAGGTTATCTAGGTTATGTTACGCCACTACAAATTAGTAGAAAAAAATCGGCCATTTTGTTGAAATTTAAACAAAGTCGACTGGATTCTATTTGTTCACAAATACACAGTAAAATCAACATCAAAAAAAGCCACATGTTGGGCAGACATTTTGAAAAAATAACAACTTAAGCGCCCTCTATGATTGTTGTGGTATTGAATAGGCTACGTGTCAGTTTAATTAAGTGAAATAATTAACAGTTTGGATTAGGTTTTTGCGTGTATTTTGTGTAAAACAAATATAGAAGTAATTATAGGTTAATATTGGTTATGATCACTCTGTACATATATATAGTTATATACCTATCGGTATCATTATTAAACACTAAGGGTTGAAACTGTATAATTTCTAACGTTTCCGTGACACATATCATAAAAGAAATGAATAATTCAATCAAACTAACAATTATATCAATTTCATAACCTTAATTCATGATGAATATATCAGAAATTATACAGAGGGATAACCAGAAAATTTCTAGTACTGCTGTAATTAATAACCACCCTTCTTCTTCTCCTTCATCATCTTCTCAACTCAATAATAGTATTATCTTTACCCCCCCCCTCATATAGACAACAATTTCGCCATTTTATTGAAATCATCCCCAAAATTTCATATAATAATAGAAGGACATTAATCAAAATGTGGTCAAATGCTATATTGTCCAACTATATTAAACATTCCTAAAATTTTGCCCCTTGATTAACCAAAAAATAAAGAATACAAAAATTTAAGGTTATGCGATTATAACCTTTAAAAATCATAACACTAACATAACCAATAAAATGCTCAATCTATTCTTAAGATAATTGTAAGCCATCTATTTTAATTTTTTTTCTTTTAGAAAAAGGATAGATAGCTTATATTTTCGATATTAACATGGATTTGTACAGGTGTTTTATCTATAGATGCGAAATTTCCATTTTAATTACTCCAGGGTACAAGTTCCGACTTAATTTAGCATTTCGGCTTGTTAGTTTTATAAAATGAATATGATGTGTGTATGTTGAACAGGTGCTCAATCTCTCTCTCTCTCTCCCTCTCTCTCTCTATCTACCTATCTATCCATCTAACATCACTTTCAATTTCAATAATAATAATAAACATAATAATAATAATAATAATAATAATAATAATAATAATAATAATAATAATAATAATAATAATAATAATAATAATAATAATAGAATAAGATTTATTTTGGATACACCTTTGTCTTTCATTGTTGAAAATAAATAATTATTAGACATTCAACAGTAACACTAATATCACAGTTAATTAGTAAAGGTAACTAAATTTAATTACCCCCAACATAATCATTTAATTCTCTCTCTCTCTCTCTCTTATCTGTTTTTCAATTAGTATCTGCGTGCGTATTGTGTCTTTATGTACACACATTATTCGTAATAAAATGATAGAAAGAGAGAGAGAGGCACATATAAAGGAACAGAGATAGAAAGTGATAGAGAATGGTCATCAAAGGATCTACAATGAATAGAATGATAAAATGTCGTAACCACTTAATGAAACCACAAATTTTAGCCTTAAGCAATATAAATAGGGATATGTGTGTGTGTGTGTGTGTGTGTGTCAGGGGAGGGGTAGGGGGATGAAAAAGTTGACCCTACTATATACAAAATGAAATAAAATCAAAATAAAATTGTTGGGAATTTAATATTGCGCATATAAATAGATAGATGTCGAATAGATGGCCAATATTTGTTATCTTTGTTGCACACATTTATTGATCTATTAATGCAATAGTATAGCAATGATTCGGATAATCGATTTCAATAATAAGAAGGGTTAGTGTACATTAAGCTATTGTTTTTCTATTTGCCATCAGTCATCATCATCATCATCATCATCATGTAAAAACAACTGTGTAACATTATCTTTTTAGAATTTAATGGATTTACATATTTTAGTATTTGTAACAAAAGTTGGATGTTGAAAATTCCCAAAAGTCGAATCGATATCTACTTGATGATCCCTCAAAAATTTCTGCCATCACACCCTCCCCAAAAAAAAACCAACAAATTTTACTAAAACTTTAAGTTTACTGAATATTAAGGAAATTGTCACCACTGTATTAACATACAACCACACATTGTAGACGAATTCATAAGTTTCCATGTGTAAGTGTTGTAGTAATAAGACATTTCCACTTACCACCAGCTTTAATTCAATCAAAAATAAAGTTTGATCGCCTCAGAAGTGTAACTGAATTAACTTCAGTGTTGCCAACTCTATCAGCATTACAATATCTTGACGTATCCTAAGGACATCTTGTCTAATCTTCTGAATCCCATAACTTTGCATTTTTGGACTACACACCAAATATCTGAGATGCTCCTAGTAATGCTCCTGGTCTAAGTTTGATGTTTCTGCGTGTATGCTGCGAAATTTTGAAGCTAGTACACCAAATTCCTCAGGTGCTCCTATTGTAACTCTAATGATTCTTATGTGTCTATGTGGTGCAAGGCTCATCAACTTCAAATGCTCCTATTGTGCCTATGACCTACTTGGTGTACCTCTGATGTTCCAAGTGTTACTCTGATATTCCTGGTGCTTCATCTAATGTTACTGTGAGTTACTACAGTAAACGCTTCCTTTGACACAAAAAGAACCCCAACAGAATTTGTTGTTCCTGATAAGTACTCATCTACAGAATTTTGCTTCTCCATTAACTTCTTTTCACATAACTTTGAATTGTTGGACTACACACCAAATATCTGCGATGCTCCTAGTGTACCTCTGATGCTCCTGGTCTAATTTTAATGTTCCTGTGTCTAAATGGTGCAAGGTTGATTAAGTTGAAGTTTTGATGCTACTACACCAAATACCTCTGATGCTCCTAGTGTAACTCTAATCCTCCTGGTGTAACTATGTGGTACAAGACTCAAATCACTTCAAATGTTGAGCTGAATTCACCAAATAACTATGATGTGTCTCTAAATACTTCTATTGTGCCTATGATCGTCTTGATGTACCTCAGATGATGCTCCTGGTGCTCCATGTAGAGTCACTGTGAGCTATCACAGTAAACGCTTCCTCTGACACAAAAACAGCCCAAACAGGATTTGTTCTTCCTGATAAGTACTCTTCGACAGTTTCTCCACTCTCTGATCTGAGTACGTATCTTGTAGCTCCAATTGGAGAGCACCTTTTTTTTTGGACAATGTTTAAATATTGATCTGAACAAATAAAATTCAAATACAGTCCTGTATTAATCGATTACATCCTTCCTTGTTCAATTTTAACACCTTACCAAAGTTACATAGCAGACATGCGGTATGTTGTTGAGAATGTCGCAAAAAGTTTTTTCTACAACAACACTAAAGTGGAAGAACTTTAACATCACAACAAAACCACACACTGATAATTTCTAACCTCTATTTGCCATGTCAAAAGAGAGACGTTATTTATTATTCATCACTTATTCATGCAAGTACGTAAACTTGTCAAGAGCTTGATTCTCTTTAATAAACAGTAAACCGTGTTGACATTTATTGTATTGAAATCGTTTGTGTGTGTGTTTTTTCTTTTGTTGGGGGAAAATTTGAAATTGTACAAATCCACCCCGTTCTCCAGTTTTGCTGGGTTTCACCCCTTTTTTTGTTGTTAAATATTGTTTTATATCAATGTAATCAATGAGTTTATATTAATAAAACTAACCCTTTTGTTTTTGATCATATACACTATTCTGTCTCTTTCATTCACTCACTCTGTTACACACACACACACACACACACACTAACACACAAAAACAACCCCTCAATCAAATTGACATACACGCTTCTGATTTCAGTTACATACACTCATGTTTATTATAAAATGTCCCGCGGCTGGTATAACGTATGGTTAAATAATGTTAAGGGTGGATGGATCAAAATGGTTGGATATAAACACAGCAGCCACCACCCATTACTACCACCACTACCACTACTACTGCTACTAATGTTACCATCATCTCTGTTCTTTTATCTTAAAGAATGGTAACATCAACAACAGGCAAACATATTTCTATCATATGTGAGTTTAAAAGATATTTAATCGAAAAATATATGACAGAAAGACAAAAACAAAAACAATTTTTCGTTATTCAATCACGTAGCTGTTTTGTTTGGAATCTTTTAAAATAGGGGGGGGGGATGATATTTGCTTAGAGGGTAGAACTGATTACTTATTAAATGATAAGAAATAGGCAGTGTCTTAAGGGTGATGCAGAATTGATTTGGAGATTCTAAATGGAAGGTTACGCATTCATTCTATCAATAAAATTTAGACTGTCAAAAGTGAAAATGGAAAGAGTAGTTTGGAAATGGTAGAGAAAACGTTTATAGAAATCGAAATTGTTCTGGCGAAACAATTGTGTAATGCTGGAACTGATGATAGTTTGTGAAGCTAACGTACACGTCTTCTAAGGCATCATTTTGCTAGAGTGTCTCAAAGCTGGAGGTCTTCAAAGTAGTCTAAGGATAACCAAGATAAAGCAGTCCAACGAAATTGGTAGTTTTGAGTACGAATTGACCAGTTCTGATCGTTCTTGAAGCATCCCATGCGACACTAAATGGTTGAGAAAAAGTTTCCACAAATCTAAACTATTCCGCTGAAACAATTATGTAACTACGGAACTAATGATAGCTTGCGACACTGATTACAATACATTTTTGCTTCGCCTAAATATGACAGGAAGTGTTTTTTTTTGAAGCGAACCAAGACAAAGCAGTAAAAATGAATTGGCAGATTTTGGCTGGAGGAGTTAGACCATTTTTACTCATTGTTTGGGTGTAACGCAACAATTGCTGTGAGCTTGCCAAACTAGGTCTAGTATTCTTTTGCTTTTCCAAAGTAATCATCTGGTCTGACTCCGATTTAATGGAAAAGTAGACAAATTATATGAAAAACTATGGAAAGTATAGGAAAACTGGAGGTCTTCAGAGATGTACTGTAAGGGTCGATTTGCCTTAGCCTTAGTTGCCTGAACTGCGATCACAGTTGATCTATTGTTCTCAATTCGTTGTCTATTGGTATCCCAGAAAAGATATCTTTCTGGGAGTTTTTTTCCTTACTTCAGCAGATGTAAAGATCACACTGCCCAAGTTGGATGGGCGAGCCAAAACATCGCGTTGACATAATATGTGTTCGGAGGTTTCATCGTCCAAACCACATAGTTGACATCTCTCACTGTCTGATTTGTCCAGTTTTTTGACGTGGTATCTAACTGGGCAATGTCTAGTTAGTAGTAATATTTTGAGTGTTAATTCGTTCCTACTGAGGTCAAAAAGTTTTCTAGCATTCTTAAGCAAATAGTCAATGAACTTCTTTGCCTGTCGCATACCTGGACACTGTTTCCAGTGGAGCACTCTATTCCCATAGATTGCCTGCCTTCTGTGGGTTTCGGGTTAGCTCACAGAATGGTTCCGGGCCTATAGGTAGAGGCATAGCACCTGTTCTAGCAAGGTCGTCGGCTATTTCATTTCCAGCAAATCTCTGATGTCCTGGCACCCATGCAATGGTAAGTCTGTTGCTCATTGCCACTTGCTTCAGGCTTTTAGGGCTTTCAGTACCGCCTATAAGAAACTATGAAGAGTATCATCAAGCTGGAGGTATTTATAGATGTTACTGTAGGCTACTCCGAACATAGCCAAGACAGAACGGTCGATTCTCTTTGAGAATTCTGCATGCACAAAATCCATCTTCACAATCACAATATTCCCCATATGTAACAAATCTCTTTAAATAAGAGAAACAAACAAAAATATTTGTACAAACAGAAAAGAAATACCAAAAAAAAAACAACACGAAATTTTCATTAATTTTTTTGTTTTGTTTAAAAAACAAATCTAAATATTTTAACATGCCAAATAATATTTTTATTTTAATTTCAATGTTGAATTTCAAATGTTATTTGTATATCTGAATTAATTACATTTTAATGTTGTTTCTTTTGACTTTATTAAATCACTTTCTACTTCCTCTCACACTTTAAATTCCATTTCCTCATCTCTATCTTTGTCTAGATATGTATAATAATAATAATAATAATAATAATAATTAATATTATTATTATTATTATTATTATTATTATTATTATTATTATTATTATTATTATTATTATAATAAACGTATCGGGATTTTTCAGATTTTCCGGATTATTCCGGTTAAATGGTTTGTAGAAAACAATTATGGCCACCTCCTCTTCCACTACTACTATTACTGTTGCTGTATATAACAGCCACTGTCTGCCACCGCTACCACCCCCTCAATAATTTGAACAGTAGAGATATCTGTTCATGACTTGGTGTAATTAAATGTTTTGCAGGCTTTTGAAACAACACAACAAACGAGAAGAAGCATTCCTGAGCATTTATTAACCTGATAAAGAATTGAAAATGTTATAAACATCTGTAACTTGAGCTTTTAGGTCGTATATATATATATATATATATATATATATATATATATATACTTTGTTTTTTCCTAGGTATTTATCTGTTGGTAACAATGTCGAAATGGAAGATCAAAGGCAACAGCATATGAACAATGAAACGCCATAGGCATTTCGTTATAACACACATATATATATATATATATATATATATATATATATATATATATAATTATTAAAGTATTTATCTTCTCTGTACATTTTACATAAAAAAAATACAAAAAGAATAGGGAGAAAAAATTAATTAACACTAGAGGAAATAAGCAAGAGCAAACAAAACAAATAACAAATTAGATGAGTATGGCAGTAATAAACATCCACTTTCATTTTGTTTACATTATAAATAATTCAAAACATGTATAAGTGAAAATGGAAAGAGAGAGAGAGAGAGATACAGAGAGAGACCTATAGAATGGCAGAGATAAGTTAAAAATGTGAATAGAATAAAATGGTTTATGTCTTCAACACAATCGTGACATCTTTGAAAAATGATAGTTGTCATTTGTCTTTCACCCTTTTTCTGTTTTCCTTTCAATTCTGAATTGATAACATTCAGTCGAATTTCAACAAGTCTCACAAATACGAAAAGGTGTAGTGTTTTAGAATTTGGTGGATGCGCCGGGCGTGGCTTGAGCGATAACTGGCAGTTTGTTTGTTTTTTCTATTCTAAATTGAAACTACATCAGTGTCAAGAAATGCAGTGAATTTTTTTGCCATTTCAATGTAATACGTAAGAAGCTTTTGTTCTGGATAAGGAGCACAGGTCCAGCCAAATAGAAACTCTAACTGAAGTCCACAACCTACTGAGGTCTTAGTTTTTGTTGAAGACCTCAGTGAATAGTTCACGAATTAGAATTACCTCTGATCCTGTTCTAAGTGTAACAGAAATAGTTCATCCTGGTAGAGCAATAGACGAGTCAAATAGTACTCCCAAATGTTACCTCAGTAGCTACAATATTTGCTCGTGATATTTGTATCAAACTGTATATGAGGACTGCTAAAACATCTACGTAAATAGAAAATCAACTTTTGTACTTCTCATATTGGGTGCAAACGATAAGCAAAATGTACCTTAGTTTAGATTGTTTTAATTTAGGGGGAAGCTAAGCGTGTACTTGGAATGCCAAAGTATTTGTATTCCTTAAAAAGTGATCGCACACGGGTAGCCCATAAGAAAACGTGAACGTTCCATCAGTAGGTCAATCAACTATAAAAGAAAAGTTGGACGCAGTACTTCTCAATGTGAATCACAGAATCAACGAATCCATACCGACAGTAAATAACATATAGATAGAGAGAGGTAAAGAGAGAAAGTGTAGCGGTTACGATGATAGAAGGACTATACACTATATTGATTAACGCCTCCGGTATTGCATCGGTGGCGGCGGCGGCAGCAGCAACAGTAGTTATGAAACATAGAACAGGGGGGCAAATTGGCCGAGATCGGTCCACCGATACACTGACATTTTAGGAACAATAAATAGAAAACAATACATAGATTCAAAAGAAACTAACAATAATTGTACACTTGTACATTAAAGCATGTCCAAAGCAAAACTAATGTACAACTGGGTCAATTTGTACATTATTAATTATTGTTATATAGGCACTGTGAATGTATAGGTGATTTGTTTACTTATTCTTGTCATGCCTACGAACCATGTCGTGTCATATAAATAATGGCGGCATTGTAATTGTGCTGGTTGTATTTGTGTGTGTGTGTGTCCTTTAGTCATTGGGGACCCATTTCAGGTGTATTATTATTAGATCTCTTCTGTAATTGAAACTATATATATACCAAAATTATCTTCATCTATATAATTACTCTCTATATGGCCATCTATCTATCTATCTTTGTTTTGGGATTTTGCAAATTTAACCATTCATTAGGAAAAAATAGACGGTTCCATTGCGAAGATGGATTTCAATAGAAATACCCTATTGTAAGGAGGTTTTTTATTGATGATTATTGTTGTTGTTGTTGTTGTTGTCGTGCTAAACAGCCATAGGGCACATAGTGGACATCACAGACTATTGTAGTAATGATTGTATTGTGTCTTTTCCTGTATTATATCCCTTCAAATAATACAATTTTATGACTAACTAACATGCAATAGTTAATATTGTAACATTTCAACCATTAAATGGTCATTATTATTATTATTATTATTATTATTATTATTATTATTATTATTATTATTATTATTATTATTATTATTATTATTATTATTATTATTTTTGATTTGTTTGAACAAAGCTTCTTTCTTGTTCTTCTTCTCCCAATTTCCAACAGTAATTAAAATAAATATTAACACAAAATTTTAAATGTACACATTTCATAAATAATTCTACTTTGGATTTGTGCCCCTTTATTTTCGGTTTCCTTTTTACTTCTCCTCCCACCATTTTTTTTTTTGGTTTTTGTTCCATTACAATTTTAAAAGCTTTATCATCAATATAATAATAATGAACATCTATCTACAACATTAATAATTAAAAAATATTAGCAATTCACTATTATTATAATGATAATAATCATAATAATAATCATAATAATAATAATGACTAATGATAATTATATTTGATTTCCGGTTGATATTCTCCAATAATGAATGTTGTTGTTGTTTGTAATTAATAGAAAGTGACTGGGTAATTTCTTTGTATACAATTACGTTGAATCAACATTTTAATATTCTATTATCTAAAGCTCCGTCCGCATCTATTGAACGCATCACGAAGGAATTGGTACGATCGGAAATGTAAACATAATGCGGACAGCAATACAAATGCGATCGAATTGGTACGAAGGCCGCTTCAAATTCCTATCCAATTTTTTTTTTGCAATCCTTGATTCGTTCCCCTCCCGTAGACATTTCGTCGTGATCGATCAATAGATGTGGACGAGACTTAACGAATTCAAATTGCTTTTTAAATAAGTGAAGACAACAAAATCAATGAATCGAAACAAATCGTTGCCGCGTGTGTGTGTGTGTGTGTGTTAATTTAGATATGTTCCAAGTCACAAATTATTGTGTTTAATAAGTTAGTTTTAAGTGATGGTAGGAACAAAACTACTATTGATTTTGGTCAACAACAACAAAAAAAAAATGGTTGTTGGTAAAGGCTTACCGAATCCAAATTTGTGTTTTGGCAGTCTCTTAACAACTTGGTTATCCTCAGAAGCGAAATGTAGCATAATTATGATAGGCAAGTGTTTAACAAAAAAAAAACTCTTTCTATTTGTTCAACTATCAACAGAGATATTCCATAAAAGTGACGATCAATATTTTTGGGAAACATTTAAGCAGCAAATTGAGTAGGTATAGTTATCATTCAGAAGCAGTTATTCTGGTCTTTTTAACACTTTTATCATCTGAGAAGTATATTGTGTTTTATAGAAGTCCCATGGCTAATCTAAAATTTTGCCACATTACATCATCAGTCATCTATTCACAGTAATTCTTTGATTTTGTAGTTTCTAAATAGGCAACGTCTTCTTATCATTTGTTGGCAAAAGTGAAAAGTAGTGTCTTCCACAAACAAGTTACTTCATCAGCAATAAAGCTGCAAAGAATTGAAATTCGTAGTATAGATTCTCCTAACGTTGTCAAAATGTGGATTTTTGCCATTTCATCTACTTCACTAGCTAGAAAAAGCAGCCCTACTGTTTTGTTGGCCATACAGACCAATCTACTCTATAAGTTAGCAAAAGGTAGATTTTGGGCTTTTCAACTACTCCATTGACTAGTGGCAGAAGGTAGGGGTTCTCATGGTGCGGTAAGGAAGATAACAGAGGAGTTCGAAACGGACCTCGAACTGCGACTCTTCTTGTTATGGCAGGGGGCTCATCGAAAAGACTACTCAGTAATGAGGAAACACGGTTGCAGCGGCTAGCAGGATTTACAACCCTGGAAACTGATACCACGGCAACTGATGGGTTCAGAGCGATGAGTGATTGTGGCGGATTCGTGGTGGTGGTAGTGGTCGAGTGTCGTCTACTCCGTGTATGTATCGCCTACACCAATAGGCCCGATGAGCCTGCAGCTCTGAGAGGAATCGGTAGCTAGGCTTATGGCAAGATCTGATGATGCTGCTCGCACTGAGTGCCAAGTGAGTTAAGTCATAGAGAGCAGGTATCGCACACGTTAAATCTAAATGTATTTACCATTCGATCCCAAAATGGTGCCAAAAGCAAATCAATGAATTCTACCAATTCTAATCAAACAAACCAACACACATCCATGTCAACCAAACACACAAATAATAATCATTGAATGTAAATGAATAAATAAAATATGATACAAACAAATCAATAATTGTAAGGTTAGTCGATGTCTATGTAAATATAAACACGACATTTGCTCATTTATCCAAATTGTTGAATTATTTATTGATAATTTCTTTACAAACACAAACACTCAATAATAAAAACAGACTGAAACAAAAGCAACAACAACAACAACAGCAACAACAGCAACAACAGCAACAACAGCAACAACAGAATAGCAACAAAAAAACAACTCCTATTATTTTAATTTGTATTCAAATTATTATTAAAATAGAGAGAACGGTAATACAAACAAAACAAAACAATACCAGAAAGTAATCAATTATTCAACCGGATGGATAAAAATATTGTGGAAAATCAACAAAAAAAACACAACAAAACAGAAAACCCTGCCGGCTATTACACAAATACCATTTTCCCCAACAATCAACAAAAGTAATCAAATGCAATTAAAACAGTGTATTTGGTCAAGCTACCTTTGATAATCATGATGACTATTAACAACAACAACAACAGTCAAGATTTAACGGTAATTAAAAACGAAACAAAGCAGGCCCTGATTGACATAACCTCAATTGTTTGTAAGTGTAATTGGCAATAGATGGCGTTAGTTGATCTGCCATCTGGCAGGGTAGGTAGTCTCTTCTGTGGACTACACAGTATATAGATTGTATTTTATACATTCACCTTTATATTTTATTGCAATTAATTAAAATTATTCCGTGTTTATCAAACAAAAATGTCCTTGAGCTGTATACAGGTTGTCGTAACGACATACACACATATGGCAAATAATATCGCACCATACTCATAAATAGTCCCAGTTTTTGTGCGGATGAACCATAACGGTGAGCGCTTCTTTCCAATGTTGCTGTTATGTACGCCAACACTGTATACATGCAACAGTCACCAATTTAACAAGGTTAAATTTGATTTTTGTTGATTATTTTGTAAACAAGTGAAAGTGCTAAGCCACCTAGATATTTCTATAAGAAAAGGAAAAATCCATATATCTATCCTTGTCTAGAAACTACCTATTTGAAAAAGTATGTGGGAGAGAGATTGTTTTTCCTTCAATTTATACATCAATGGGAAAATCATCGATAGAAAAAGATAGATTATATGATTGATAATGTTTTAAAATAAAAATAGAGAGAGAGAGAGACAAAATTGGCGAATGTCATTTTTTTCCCCACGCCAACTAAATTATTCGTAAAAGTACAGTCGTCATTTGTTTAACTTGTAATAATCAAGACGCCTTTTTTTATGTTTGTTTTTGTTTAAGTTCAACCAAAAAAAATGTTTATTAAATTTTTTTTGTTATTGTGTATTTATCAAATTGATAGTTTACCGACTGTTTATAAATTTAATGAGAATAAACTTTTAGAACCAGGTAATTAATTGATTAATTAGCAATCGACATCATCAGAATATAACACCTACACATTGATGATATCATCTAGCTTTATTAATGTTTCTGTCGTGGTATAACTGTAATGTTAGTAATTTTTTTGTTTTTCCCCTAAAAAAAAATGAAAAAGATTTAGTGCCTGTATCGTCTACAGTGATTCCCCTGCCAGTGTATCAAGTTAGCTATGGTTTGAATGTGGCACCCTCTATGTACAAACAACACAAATTCGAAGACAAGCCTACTTTGATTACAGGTAATTGTTTTAAAAAGGAATCACTCTGTATATTGTCGTATCAATGCAATATTACGTCAATTATTGTTTATTGAATGATTATTTTACAGTTCATACGAAAAAGAAGGCCATTGATGATGAGAAAACAAAATTGAAATCAAAGAGTACGCAATAATTTGATAAACAAAAACTATAATTAATAATAATAATAATAATAATAATAATAATAATAATAATAATAATAATAATAATAATAATAATAATGATAATAATGATAATGATAACTAATTAACTATTTGTAGATAATTGGTTTTTTGTTAACAAAACAATTTGAAATGAAGTCTTGTTTATTATATGTTGATATAAATGAACTTGATGATGAAATCATGGTCAAATTGTTATCAATTTTATTGGGACAGTTTTGATAACCCCACTGTGTATGTATTTTTATATCTCTATTCTAACAGTAATCAACCATATATAGGTGAATTATTAGCAAAGAATAAAAGAGTATTGCGTCGTTTTGTTATTGTTAAAATTTTTAATTAATTAATTAATTTATTTTTATTTTTGTAATACTTATTAAATAAATAATCTATTGATACGTATGTTGTTTTTCGATTTTTATCAAGTCAAGTCAGTTCAGGACAACTATAAATGCATTCTAAAAGAGTATTTGCCCAACCACAGGAGAGCTAAACATTCAGGAGCTGTTCAAAATTTCTTTGTGATGTCACTTCAAGCGTTTTGATCAATTGCTTCTTCAATGACTGCTATTGTTCACTTAGTCAATCCCATTTCGAAGGCGATCGACCTGTATTAGGTTGTTGGCCATCAACCAGGTCCTGTACGATCAATTTTTCCACGCCCAAATTGCTCTGGAATGAAAGATAACAACTTGTATCGATAAACTAGAACGAAAATTTTCCATATGGTACACAGATGGATCCAAAACGAATTAGGTGACTGGCATAGGTATCTATGGACCCAATAACAGGGAATCCTTAACTTTAGGAATGTCGCCCATTATAATGCATGCCGAAATTCTTGCAACAGAAATGTGTGCTAGAGAGTGTTTAAGAAGAAACCTCGAAAGGTTCACAGCTACACATTTTGACAGGCAGCCAGGCGCTACTGAAAGCTCTAAGGGCCAACAAATTTACCCTTGCATAGGTACCAGGACAACGAAACCAAAACCCACAGAAGGCAGGAAATCAATGGGTGGGAATAGAGCACTAAGGTGCTCTGCTGGAGACAATGTTCATGCATGCAACAGGCAAAGAAGTTTATCAACTATTCGCCTAAGAATGCTAGAAAACTTCTCGAACTAAGTAGGAACGAATTAAGGCTCAAAACAGGACTTTTGCCCAGTTAGATACCATCTTAAAAAAAATCAGACAGTGAGAGTTGTAGACGATGTGGATTGGATGATGAAACTCCTTACACAAATTATCCCATGGCTCGCATAAAACTTAGCAATTTGGGCAGTGTGTTTTGTCACCTGCTGAAGTAAGGAAAAAAATCTCCCTGAGAAATAATCAATTTCGTAAGAAAGATATCTTTTACTGCTGAAGGAGTATCATTTTTGGTCACTCCCTCGTACTAGCCTAAAACTTCCATTACTACAGAATTATAGAGGATATCTTAGTAGCAATATCAAAAGACAGCATTTTCACCTTCAGATTCTTGAACAATTGAATGGAGATACTCCTCCATAAACGGCATTTCTGCTTCTCTTCATTGTTAGGAGACAAACTTGTTCTGGAAGATTCACAATCGTGTGGAAGAAACGATACGAACCGTAGATGATGGATGGAAGATAATCCGCTTATCAAAAACAGTGCTAAGGAAAGTAATCCCAACAGCCATTTGACAGTTAATTTTCTCTTTGTGGATGAAACGGTACCAAATTCACACTGGCACTCAGATACGGTTTTTTTTGGCACCACAGTACCATTTCAAGCTTCTATGAAGTTACATAAGGCAAAATGTAGAAGATCGACTGTGCTTTGGTAGGAATCATGACGTCACCTACTACAATGTTCATTCTCTAACCAATGGGAGTATGGGATTCTGATGAAATGATAAATGACGTTATAACTGACAGTTAAAATTAACCTTGTTTGATGGAATCCACTTATCGCCCAACAACTTTTCCAAATCTAATCTCATAAGAATTTTTCCATAAGAAATGTAGCATCCTTATGAAATTAATTACTTTTCCTTATCAATTCTATTTAACAATAATTAATAGCTGATAAAAAATAATTAAATTATTTTAATTAATCTGATAATTCGACAAATAATTTTTAATAGAGTTTCGTCTACAGAAATTAATTAAAATGTGATAAAAATATCTTTATTTTTGTAATCGTCTCCAATTCATCATCTATTTTGTTATTATTTTTATTGTTATCATTGATTATTATTGATGATGCTTAATAAATTTAATTTTGAATGCGCGAATAGTAAATTGTTATTAAAAACTCATTAAACATGCGATAAATTGATAAGTCGACAACTATTTAAATAGAGTTGATGAAAAATTACAATTTGTATAACAGTGTCGAGTGGACCACCATTAAAAAAAAGATCAATCATCTCATCCGTAATTTATTTTTGAACACAAATTCCAGTTCAAATCAACGAAGACAAGATGCGAATCATTGTAAGTTTCATCATTCACTATTTTCTATTTCATTGGAAAATTAGCAATTTCCCTAAACAGACTATCCACAGTTTTCCATTGGATTAACGTGAGGTTAAACTTTAACAAAACCACAGAGTTATTGCATTAGTGTTAACAATTGAAATTTTCCAAGAGTTAATTATAAATTCCACTACCTAATTGATTCAATTAATTAGTTCTTCGGTGAATGTAGGAAATTTTTCAAAGATCGCGCCAAAATTAACAGTTGGTAATACATACCAAAATCACCAGATTTGAATTGGATTTTATCAAATTTTACCCAAAATAATCGAATAATTTGTGTTATTTATATTTATTTGTATTATCCACAATTAATTCAACTTTGAATATTTATTTGAGTAATTAATCGAAATTTACAGTTGGTAATCAATAAATCACTAAAAGTAATGAATTACGTTTTAATTCTATAGAATTAGGAAACAATTGGGATTTCCGCATCAGTTTTTGGTCAATTTTCCAATATTTGTGTTTAGAATTAGAAATTATGTGAAAAGTGGAGGACACAAACCAGTTTTCGCGCCGTTTTCAACTACAAACTAAAAAACACTAAAACCATTTGAATTTTCGATTTTTCCAACAACAATTTAAACATTATTCGGTTATTGTGAATGCTGTAAATTGCCTGTATTTATCTGAATTTGTCAAAAACTGATTCGATTGCATTTCTTTTATTATCTTTAAATTGAAACAATTTTCCTACAGTTGGTAATAATAAAATCACTAGATCGTAATAAGACATTTTGAAATTTTCGCGCTAATTTATCAAATTTAACAAAAACACGATTGAAACTAATTAGATGTGTTTTTTTTTATTCCTTCAATTGGGTAAAATTTCATCAATTCAGATCACTGATCCATCGGAATTATTACGGCCAGAACCGGCATTTGCAAAGAAGCCAGTCGCCCAATTTCGTGATTATAACATTGATGTGAATGATCCAATTAAAGAACGTGTACGAAGAACGTATCGTGATATGCACACATTCCAAACTGTAGATTTCGTTAAAGGTATTTATTAATTTTTTTATTTATATTTTAATTATGCTGGAAGCGTTTTTTAATGTTGGAAATAATGGAGGCTCAATGGTCTAGGGGTATGATTCTCGCTTTGGGTGCGAGAGGTCCCGGGTTCAAATCCCGGTTGAGCCCATACCTTTTTCACAAATTTTTTTTTTGAATCATTCCAGATAAAATCGGTGTATGGACGAAATTCAATCATTTCAAAGCGACTGTACGTGAAGCTTTAGAAAAATTGAATGAATTAGTTGATGAGAGTGATCCAGATGTGGATATACCAAATATTGTGCATGCTTTTCAAACAGCTGAACGGATCCGTCAAGATTATCCAAATGATGATTGGTTCCATTTAACTGGATTAATACACGATTTAGGCAAAGTAATCATCTTTTTTTTTGCGTATTCAGAACTATGTGATGAAAATAAAAATGGCGGATGTGTTTGTAGGTTATGGCATTCTACGGGGAACCCCAATGGGCTGTTGTTGGTGACACATTCCCAGTTGGTTGTGATTGGGGTGGCAGTATCGTCTATCGTGATACTTCATTTGCTGATAACACCGACGGTGATAACCCACAATATAAGTATGTTTGTCAATCATTTTTAGAACACTTATTCTTAATGTTGTACTATTTTCGAGATTAGCACGAAATTCGGCATGTATAAACCGAATTGCGGTATCGAAAATCTGATGATGTCCTGGGGCCATGATGAATATTTATATCGTGTACTTTTACATAACAAGACAACATTACCAAAAGAAGGCTTAGCCATGATACGTTATCACAGTTTCTATCCATGGCATTCAGGTGGTAATTATCAACATCTAATGAAAGCAGGCGATGACGCACTAATGAAATGGGTACTGAAATTTAAGTAAGCTCAACTTAAGATCATCACTTAATCCAAATAATAATCAAAACAATTTCCAGTCAATATGATTTATATACAAAATGTACTGATGTACCCGATATTGAAGCATTATGGCCATATTATGAACAATTAATCGATAAATACGTACCTGGTATATTAGAATGGTGAATTAACAATGGGATTTTGATGGATAATTATCGAATAAAACCGCAAAACAATCCACAATTTGTTTGTTTTATTTCTTGTGTAATTCAAGGGGTGATTATTATGGGATATGTGGTATAACGCATGAGTGACGTCACGAAATGACACAATTGACAGTTGTCTCTAAAGCTGTACATACACTAGCAAACTAGAATCGTCCAAAATAATTCCTATAAATATCCATGAAAAATAATCGAAAACAATAGTTTTAATACAAAACATTGTACAAATCGCTTGCAAATATATATTTCTATATATTTTATTTCATCTAGTTGATATCAATAATTTAATTACACAACGACCGTAAATTACCAATTACAGTTAATCAAATATTAAAATATTTGTTAATAAATAAGTAATCGACATGGAATATTCCGAATTAAGGTGAATTCTCACTAGTCAGCACCTTACGCATAACGTCATGACCGATTCGATCTTGCGCGACACTATTGATATGTTCGATCCAGTGGTGTACCTTTAAGGAGACAGAGAAAATCGAAACGATGGAAGTTGATTTTTTGATTTCCAAAAAGCTGGAATCATCTGTCATATTTTTTCTATTAGATACCGTCAGCCGTGTAGAAAATGACCATTTTCGAAGCATGTACATGGAAATGAAGATTTTAGCTAATGCGAAATGTTATTCTATGTGAGATTGGTCGTTGCTTAGCAACACCCATACTGCAATCGGGCACTTTCGAATATATCACACACAATGGAATTCGTTTTCATTTATACGAAGTCTTTCTAAGAATGAGAACGGGGCCGAATGAAAAAGGATTTTCGAAATTTTCCTCTTCTCCTAAACGATTGCAACAAATTGGAAACTTCCCTTCAAAGCGTCTGCATTTGATGTAACCACCCTTTCTTCCCTAAACGATCCGTTAGGAAGTTCAACCACAACATAAAATTATCGCTCAACATGTGCCGACTTTAACATTCTCAACAAATATAGTTTTAAACTCGGCGGGCGCCCTACTAGTTGGCGCCGGAAGGCGGCTACTCCCGTGCCTCGCTTTAGTTACGCCACTGGTTCGATCAGAATGCATCGTTGCAAATTTGGTGAATTTTCCTTGAATTTGCTGATATGCAATGCGTACGCAATTAATTAGTGAACACGATCACTGTTATTTAACAAAAAATATTTAAAACAACAACAACAAAAATATAACGGAATCGATCTAGTTTACAATGTTTTTCCACCCTTTCAACAATTCATTTGTCTACCGTTACCATTAGTAACCGAAAAAACAATTTCCACAATTTTCAAAAATAGAAAAACAACGTTCAAAGATGAATAGAATCATCAAACCAAAAGGTAAATTAATATTGCATTAATAATTTTAATCAATTATTAAATAAAATGAAATGAATTTCGTAATTTTGTTAATGCTTTTCAGTCAGTTTCTCTGATAATCTATTGAAAATCACAAAAACATCAAATCTATGCCATGAAATCCGTCCACGTAGCCGTAGTATACATACAGTAAAATCACATTCAAGTGATAGTCTTGGCGGTGGTGGTGGTGGTATTGGCGGAGGCGGTGGTGGTGGTGGTGGTAGTACATCACGTGATTCAATCAACAAATACGATGACACATGGTGTCCGTTAGTGCCGAAACCGATTATTGTGAAAAACTACTTTCCGGATGATGTTAACGTATGTAATTCCCCCAAACCTTTCGTATACAACTAATACTAAATAATAAATCATAGAATGTATCATTGAAAGATGATAATTATTTGGGTAATGGTACAATAATCACACCGAACGGTGTGATATCATTACGTTTACATGATCGTATACGTGTTGATATATCATTGGATCAAGCAATTAGAATTGTAAATATGAAAAATATGATTGGATTAGCATTAAATTCAAGTGGTAGTTCATCAGCATTAGTACATCCAAATGGACGAATACTACAATATGGATCAAGAGTTGAAGTATTAACAAATGATGGACATGGCAATAATAAGTAATTCCATTAATTAAAATCAATTTAAAAAAAAAAGTCAATTCTAACAATTTTTTTGTTGTTGTTGTTATTGTTGTAGATATGCAAAAATGTGGTATAAAGGTGTTAGTTTTACTAGTGATCAATGTGCTTTAGTTTATTTAGTTGATTCAGCTGGTACACGTACAACAACTGATACATTTACTGATTTAAATGGTGATATAACATTAAATGTTTTCTTTAAGTAAGTTGAGAAACAAATTCTATTTGAAAAATTCAAAAATCCCACCATACACCACATCAACCAATAGATAGCGCTGTTATAACCTCAATCCACTGATCTCTATATATATATGGATAGCTGATACTGTAATCCGCCATTAACGCCAATAGCGGAATCTTCAGCGCCACTCGTGAGTGAGAGAGTAACTAAAATGTAGCGCATAATTTGTTGACAGTAAATTGTCATAATATATATGTCTTTGTCGCTTTTCACATGCGTTCTTTATTCAATTTAGTTCTTCCACCACTAGTGTGAGGTGCTGATTTTGACCTATTTTGTTTAATTTTTCCCATAAGGATCCGCTATCCATATATATAGAGATCAGTGCCTCAATCTAATAGGTGCTAAACATTATCATCGTTTTACTATGCGAGCGTAAAACAACGATAATGTGTAGCGGGCATTAGAGAAACTTTAATCAGAGACTGGATCACACGGCCTTATAAAAATTTAGTTCCTAATAAGAGGCGCAATTCTCTAAAGAACAAGAAGTAAGACAAAGATAACTATAGTATAGTAAACTGATTGAAATGAGATAGCGAATCAAAAGATAAAGATGATTTATAACTTATATTTGTATCTTTGTCTTACTAGTCTTTTGTTCCGTTGACAGTTGCGCCACCACATTTAACTTTAATTAGAATTACCCACCCACTGTTGGGTAGTATCAAAACCACTTTAAAAGACTGTAATGCAGACTTTGAATAGAATGTCTTTAGTCAATCTCACACGAACAATCGGGTCAAGTTTTTACGGATTTGATGTGATGTTCACGGTGTTGAACTCAACCGCTTACGTCTACGCAAATCGTATCTACCATCTGATAGAAAAAGCCATTTGCGCAGGCGTAAGCGGTTCAGTTCAACACGGTGAGGATCACTTAAATCTGTAAAGTACACAGCTGAGGACACGGCCTGTTCGGTTTGGAAGCTATTGCCCTTTCTGTGCATACAACTAGTTTAAACGTCTTCCGATTTGGCGCTGTAAACGCCTACAGTAGCTCTCATGACGCTTTTTTCGACATTATTATAAATAGACACCAATTACATATA
Organism: Meloe dianella; assembly: GCA_028455855.1. Taxonomy (NCBI): domain Eukaryota; kingdom Metazoa; phylum Arthropoda; class Insecta; order Coleoptera; family Meloidae; genus Meloe; species Meloe dianella. The sequence goes on along the minus strand of JAPTHL010000050.1, from coordinate 1,711,260 downwards.
CTGCATACATTATCAGCGTTAAGACAATCATACAATATTTGCTATCTTCCTCTACATTATGAATTAGCCATGACAACTCATTCTTTCCTATTCCGCATGCGTAGAATGTATTGGATTCACAATTGTATGTTGATCAAACTGTTAAGGTAACATTACACATTCAATCTAAGAAATTATGAACTTATACAAAACTTTCTTCATTATTTCAAAAACAATCACCGATGTATTAGATATGTTAAAATATTAATATACACACTGAATGTCTATATTAAAACATTAGTATAAAAATTTTATTTAATAATCAGTAATATCAGTGATATTATTCAAAAATTAACAAAAGATAAAGAATATGCGACAATCGCTTTGTCGGAACCAGCCTTAACATTTCATATTTCAATTGTCTCATGCCACGACATACGTATATCTAGCTTCTGCGCATGCGGAAATTGAAGACACACTATATTGGTATTAACTATGTAACGAACAGAGAGGGAGATGATTACCCACGACAGGACGTATGTCTTTCGATGGTTTTAATCACTTTCTTTTTTTAAATTAAACAAATATAGAGGACGCTCTACCACCGAAAATCTAAAGAACACCACACACTATCATCCATGAAGATTAACAAAAAAAATCTCTATTCACGAAAAAATAACAAAATCAACACGAATTAAAGCGACAGATGTGATTATTGAAATAGATCACACACACACCAATTATAAATTATTGATAGAAAAATTAATAATTATGTCCCAATGTAAAAAGAAAACGTACACACATACCTTAATAATTAACAACAACAACCAATAGATGGCGTTAATAAGCGGTAAATTCAAAAATTTGCAGCCATCCATTAGCCGATTTAGAATATGATTATTCAACACCATCATCTGGTACACAATTAATAAACGATGCTATAAATATATTACAATCATCAACATATTGGTTATCTGAAAATCGTACAGAAAATTGGATTATTAATAATATACGTATATCACAAACATCTGATGGTTTAGTACGGTAAATTACACAGAAAAAAAAGAAAAATAATGTTGTCTATAATTCCTACATTTTCTTATTTATTTCAATAGTATTGGTCGTAATCGTAATAAATATTTATTACGTACATCACCAACAAATGGTTCAGCATCAATAACAACACCATATATCCATTGTACTGGTTCAATGGGCAAAACAAAACATTTATTTGTACGTCGCGGTGAACGTCGTATGCATTATGATGGTACAACATTTATTGTGCGTAATGCTGGCCATTCAGCCGGTTTTGATAAAACACATCAATTAAAAGTTTATTAAAAATAAAATTAAAAAAATAAATAAAAATAATTTGTTTAATTCAATAAAGATGTGTTTTGAAATAATTCAATTTTTCAATTTGTGTCATCTGTTTAAAATCGATCCATGGTACATAAATCGTATGATAACCGATTTGTAATAATTGTCGTTGTTTCATCGATACCATACCTAATGGTTGATTTGTATTGCGTATTGTTAAATTTGGTATTAATACAATAATTGCGTACCATTTGAAATCGTTTAAATCAAATGGATATTTAATATCACCTAAAATGTAATTTTGATAACCGTACGGTTCGATAAACACACCAGTTTTACGATTTTTACATAGAATTATATCTGGAAGGAATTGTTAATTAATTGATTTAATTGATTGTTTAATTAATAACAAATACCAGGTTTGCTGAAATGCGGTAGAATATGATCGATTCGTAATAGATTCGATTTGTAATCCATTAAAATGTTTAAACATTGATAACAATCTAGAAATAATTGATCAGCTTGTGTATAACGTTTTTTCTGTACGTGATTTGGTGGATATTCAATTAACCATTTAACAATTTTATATTTACGATATGGCAATAAACGGTTACCATTATAATTCGGACATTCAATATCAATTGATCGATCCAATGAGAATATTTGTAATGGTATTGATTTTGATGATTTACCATAAAATTCAATTAGATAATCATCATCTAAAATATCATCTAATAAATGATATAAATAGATATTGCGATAACTTAAATAATGTAAAATCATTGGTAAACATTGTTTATATTGAATGATCTCTTGTTGGCGTTCTGGTTTTTGTAATTCATCAACAATTAATTGATAGAAATCATCAATTGGTACCATATTAAATGTAACATTCGCTAATAATATCCGTTCAATATCTTTAATGCGGATATTTTTTAAATCCTTGATTAGTTTTTGGGTGGTTTTTTGTAGGCTTTCATCATGTTTATATTGGATACGGCTACCGATTAACGCTAGATGTAAACATGTCATGTGCGATAATCGATCGATTTCTGGTAGTAGCCCATTCAACATTGCATCTAAATCGTTCGTTAATGGCAGATGTTGCGACAGACGAATCACCTGTAAAACAATTACGAATTGGTTATTCAATTGATTTCGATTAATCCTTACGCACTTTCAATATTGATGTTAATGTTATATCGTGGATTGTTGTCGAATTTGTGTGGATTTTCGTGATCATCTCTTTTAATATCGGCTCCAATTTGATTTTACTTTGTGTTTTAAAATAGCCCATCGCAATCACACCCAATTCATCGATATTAAATTGATCGATAATCGTTGCTAATTTATCTTCAATATCGAATGAGATTGATTGGCGTCGACAGATATTGTAGCAAAAGAACAAATGTAACAAATCGTTTTTGGTTAAATGTTTATAACGTCGTAGACAACGATCGATTACTTCATAGGTAAAATCACATAATCTACCCAAATTCAATTGGTACCACAACAAAACGTATTCGAACATCTGTTCAAATGACCATTTCGTCAATTTCCAACAGCAAATATCATCCAAACAACACCATATATCGTAGAAATTGTGCGATTTTATTGAATCGCATTGTGGAAATTGCTTGATAATCACTAATAATTCGTATAATTGATTATCAGTTAAATATTCACAATTATCAATTAAACCGTCTGTTAGATGATCGAATACATGATTTGATAGATTTATATTGTGTTCAATTGAGAATTGTTTGATTAATTTGAATGTTTTTATTATATTTTCGATTGTTTGATTGCGATAATTCTGTTTGAGTAGTTGATTGAAACTGTTCCAATTGTCGATTGGTTGGTCTTCTCCAATGTTTGTTGTTGTTTTTATTTCAAATGGTTTTGGTAGAATTTCGTATGCATATTGATTTTCACGATCTATGAAGATTTTCTCATTGAATTTCGATGAGATCTGTAGGTTTCTTTGTTGGTTCTGCTGAAATTGTTGTATTATTAATTTGTGTCGATTATTTGATTTGAATGTTGTTATTATTGTTGAATTGTTGTACAAACATTTCTTATGTAATTTTAATACGTTTTTATATCGTTTTAAATCGATTATTTGTCGTAACATTATAATTATTCGTTAATTTTTTTCGAATAAAATTTCGAAATTAAGTTAGGTTATTATGATACTATTTGTGATACTATAGGTGACAAAGTGTTACCTTAAGTGTTGCCAACTTATTGCGTGATGGTTTTCAACTAAATTATCTCAATAATTATTGAATTCGTTCACGTATTGAACGAATTATTTGATAAAACAGACAAATTTGATTTTTTAACTTAAGTATCGTTTATTGATTGACTATAATGTGAGTTATGGGATTTCTTCAAAAATTATTTAAGTTGGTAGTAGACTTGTGCCAACATTACAATAACGAATTGACTATATATAAAGATTATAATTGCAACGTTGCCAATCCATAACCGAATTATACTTGAAAATATTTATTAGAAATATGTTAATAAATTAATAATGCAGATAATTTCCATTCTACACGATTTGTACAGTTTCATTTGATTGCAAATAGATTGTTTTATACACAAGAAATGCATATCGATTTGTACGGTAATCTTAAGATGAACGCTCACTAGTCAGCGTTGTGCGCATCAAACGCACAGCATTGCAATTCGAATATTTCAGTTTCGTATTTCATCTAGAATGCGCAGACGCCTAACTATCAAAAACTAAACGGTAAAATTGTAGTCAATTGTTTATTACTAGAGAATAAACAAAGTGAAAGACAAAACGTTCGCGTGGCAATAGCGTTGAACGGTAAGCTTTTGCATTATGCTTGTTGCGGTCTAGTAAGCGTTTACACATCTAAAGATTTATAAGTATGGAAATAGACTTTCCGCTCTTTAGTTATTATCATGTCAATGTTATTTGAATTTCGATGATTTGCACTTGATTTCGCTTCCAATTGTATGGGTGAATATACACCAATTCATCGTCGAATGTTTGTAGTAAAATTTTTGTTGACGAACACACTACGAACATCGGCCAATCCGCTTTTGAGCCGAACATGCCACAAGTAATGTGCATATTGCCGTATCAACTTGAACGACAATTGCCATTGAACTTACCGGGAGAAGCTAACTGAAAATGATTTGAAGCGAACAGCTCGCAGACCCGTATCTTAAGCCCTGTTCACATGTATCGAACGATCACGTACGCGTTCGATCGTGTTTCCATATAGTGTGGACTGGAAAAACGTATATCTTTATTTAACGGAAAACACAAACATGACAATTGCGTTTGGTCCCATTTGTTGATTCGTTTCCCTTCGCACCCATTCCTTTGTGATCGTTTGATGTGAACGAGTCTTAACTCCAGGTATGCTCGATTCGTCTAGTGTATCTTCTCACCCTATAGTATCACATAGTAACAATAAAAAACACACAAAATAACATTTATGTATTGACAAATTGTTAGAGATAGAATCCGCTGCTTAGTTATAATACGCAAAAAAATCGCACCAAAATTCGACAATATGACAACATTGCAATCGACGATTCGTACAATAAGTGTTGCCACAACAATATAAACAAATTACACCAACAACAACAACAAAAGTTTAATAAAATTGGCGGTTTCTATATCGTGTTTAGTTTTTCCTCGAATTTTCCCACAAGAAAACCGAAGAAATATGACCGAAACAAATTGTGATATCACTGACGATGATGTTTTCCATATATTAGTTGCAACTGATATACATTTAGGTTATTTAGAAGATGATCCAATTCGAGGTTAAGTATACTTCTTCATTATTCACAAGCTCTAATTAATTAATTGGATTCAAATTCAAATAGGTGATGATACATTTGTTACATTTGAAGAAATCTTACAAATATCAGTACGTGAAAATGTTGATTTTATATTATTAGGTGGTGATTTATTTCATGATGCAAAACCAACAAATTATTGTATAAATAAATGTATTGAATTAATCAAGAAATATTGTTATGGTAATAAACCGATTAAATTTGCGACAATATCAGATCAATCATACAATTTTTTAACGTCACAAGTAAATTACGAGGATCCCAATCAAAATATATCGATACCAATCTTTTCAATACATGGTAATCATGATGATCCAATTGGTAAAAAACAAATATCATCCATCAATCTATTAAATACATGCGGTCTAATTAATTATTTTGGTTATTGGACAAATATAACAAACATTGAAATCTATCCGATATTAATGAAGAAAGGCAACACAAATATCTGTTTATATGGTTTATCACATGTGAAAGATCAACGTTTAGCACGTTTATTCTTAGATGATAAAGTTGTTATGAAGACAATCGATGATAATAACAATAATGGTTGGTTTAATTTATTTGTATTGCATCAGAATCGTGCCGATCGTGGTATCAAAAATTTCATACCAGACACAGCAATACCGGAATTTATTGATTTATGTATATGGGGACATGAGCATGATTGTAAAATTGATCCAGTCCATATTGGTAGAACTGGTATTATGCAACCGGGCAGTAGTATTGCCACATCATTATCACAAGGTGAATCATTAAAGAAACGTATCGGTGTATTGCACATCTATCAGGATCAATACAAATTGGATACGTTCGAATTGAAAACTGTACGCCCATTTATCTATGATGAATTCTATTTGAATACGTATAAATCCGATAATAATCAACAATTATTAAATCAAGACGATATACAAACATTGGTGAAAGACAAAATCGATCAGATGTTAATAAAAGCGAAGAATTTGAAACGTGAATTGAAAAATCCATTGCCATTGATACGTTTAATTGTTAAATATGATAATGATCGACATGTATTTAATACAATCAAATTTACACATCAATTCATTGGTATTATTGCTAATAATGATATTGTCAAGTTTTCATCGATTAAAGCACGCAAAACGAATTCATTTGGTGGTAAAAAAACTAATATTGATGATGATGATGATGATGTGATTGTTGATGATAGAGATGATTTAGAGAATATCGATGAATATTTAACAAAATATCTAATTGGTAATAATGAATTAGATATTTTATCAATAAAAGGTTTAAATGAATCAATTAAACGTTATATAAATTGTAAAGATATCGATTCAATACCGTATATAATTGATTGGCAATTACAAGAAACATTAAAACAATTTATTAATCAATTTCAACCAAATGAAAATCAAATTATTGATACATTAGAAAAATTGAAATTGTTACGTGAACAAAAAGATCAAGATTTATACAATCAATTATTAAATGATCCAAATCGTCTTAAATCACATATGATTCAACATATTAATGATGATGATGATAATATAATCATTGATGATGATGATGTACCATCAACTTCCACAACCAAAACAACACCAACAACAAAAAAAGGTGGTAAAGGATCGAGAGGTGGTCGTGGATCACGTGGTGGTAAAGGTAGTCGTGGTAAACGTGGCCAATAAAATTTGTTAAATTTCCCGTAAAATTCTATCATCTAATCTCTATCTTTTATCGTCAATTCGAATTGTATTGTAGAAAATAGTTATTTTGAAAGATGGAGATAAGGATTTGTTGTTAATTTAAATAGAATTATTATGATTCTATTGAAATTTGATCGAGTATTTGTTTTCTATTCATCCATATCTTCATCTTTCAGTTATTCTAATAAATCAATTACAATGCATATGTCGATTTGTTTAAAGAATACAATTGATAAATGTTCATCTTTATCTTGACTTTAATTGTGTCGCATATTTGTAATTTATTAGACGATCGAGATAAAGATTCAGATTTATTAAAGTTTTCTCTCTATTCCCAATGTATACAGGCTAGGCCTTTGCATCTAGAAACATTAGAGCAACTAGAAGAAATGGAACAGTCTTATGATCTGCACGTGCTAAAAAGAGATATGGGGATGATGGGTGAGTACTACTTACCTCTTTTCAGCACGTGCACATTATAATGCATTTTTTCATTTCTTCTACTTTCTCAAATGTTTCTAGATGAGTCGGCTGACGCTGTATATTTTATAATCTTCATCTGTATCTTCCTCTGCAATTTTGTTATTTGTTAATCTAGAAACATTGGAGCAATTAAAAGAAATGAAATAGTCTTATGATGATGTGCACATGATAAATCTTCATCTTTATCATGACTTTAAATGTGTCGAAGATTTGTTATTTGATTAGAAGATAGAGATAAAGATTCAGATTTATTAAAATTTTCTCTCATTCCTAATGTATATAAATATCTGATAATCTTTATCTTTATCTTCCTCTGCAATTGTTTTGATTGAGAATATGTAAGGATTATTAATTGTTAACGAATCTTCATCTTTATCTATACAGGACTGTTCATCTAGAAACATTGGTGAAATTAGAAAAACTGAAATAGTCTTATGATGATGTGCACATACTAAACAGAGATAGGTAGTAAAAACTACTAATCATCCATCTCTATTTAGCATATGCGCATTATCAGGCTATTTCATTTCTTCTAATGTCTCCAATGTTTTCTAAATGAATAGACCATAACTGTTATAAGATAGAAATGAAGATTTGGATTTATTAAAATTTATACAAATTTCTTGTGATAAATCTTCATCTTTATCTGTACTAAAGTAAATTATTTACAGTCACTATTATTTGTTGGAAATAGAGATTGAGATTTGCTCTTTATACAAATCTACATCGTTTTAATCACATACTCGTATAAAATAATAACGGTATAGATAAAGATACAGATTTATTTACCGAACACTAATCAATTGGATAACGGACAACCTAGCGCAGTTGTCACTTTGTTGATTGTTAAAAGGATGATAGAAAAATGAAATACGAACACCAATTCGAATGCTAATGGTGTCCGAATGACGTCATCATATGCGATGCGTACATTACGTACTAGTGAGCGCGCACTTTAAAGGACCAAATGTCATAGTGATTTTATTCCAAAAAAAAAACAACACTATTCTCCAGCTTATATTATTAATTAAAGCATAATAATAATAAAAATAAAAACATTTTTTACCAAACTTTATGGAAATTATTCCATTAATATCTCCTCAATCGTTTTATCATCCCTTAAAGGACTCTGTGTTAATCCTGGTTCACTCTCGAGAAATTGCCTCAATTCCGATTCTAAATCAGCAACTTCAGCCACATTGCCACCATTATTAGCAGCCGTAGCCACAGCAGCAGCAGCAGTAGTAGTTGCAGTTGTAGCAGAAGTAGTAGTTGCAGTAGTAGTAGTTGTAGTGGTGGTGGTGGTGGTGGTAGTTGTAGCGCTGTCAATATCTGGCAAATTTGGCACACCTAAAGCTTTACGTATACCAGCAATTGGTGCCACATCACCAGGTTGTACTTTTTTAATGATTTCAGTTAAATTCTCTGTAATATTATTAGCTAATTGTATTTCATCATCATGTGGTGATAAACATTGATTTAATGATTGCATTGGTATATTTTTTGATAAACGTTGAAATTGTTGTTTATGCAATTTATCTAATAATTCATACATATTATTTAATTGTTGTTGTAATTCATATTGTTCATCGGCTTGTTGTAATTCATTATCCATATTATTTAGAAAATCAATATTAATATTTAAATCTTTTAATGTTAACAATTCGGTTTTGTTGATTTTAATTTTATCATAAGTTTTAATTTGTAATAATTTATCAATTGTATCTTCTTCTTCACGTAATTTCTTATTTTGTTGTATTATAATTTTTGTTTTATTATGATCACCACCAGTTAATAGATCTAATAAACTATCAACTAAATGTGTACCATAATCATTGTCTTTAACAAAATCTAATATACTTTCAGCATATTGTACAGCCAAATCGGAACCATATGTTTGATAAATTAAATCACTTTCATCTTTTGTTAAATTTGAAAATGATGAATCATAACTTGGTGCATATGAACCAAATGCACCATAATAAATTGGTTTAATTGGTTTAATCATATTGCGACGATCCTCACGGAAACCATGCAATTGTCCATTACCATCTTGTAATTTACCACATAATTGACCTAATAATACTGGACGTTTCTTTGTACCTGGTATCACACCATCACCACCAACTAAAATATTTAAATTTGTTGTACCATCTTTACGTTGTTTTAAATAGCCCATATTTATATTGACACCACCACGTTTCAACACTAGAAAACAAAGATATTTTCGAAATTAATTATTGTTTTACTATTGATAATAATTAATTACTTAATTTCGCACGTGCTTCACGGGCGGCAACTTGGGATTTTGCTAAAATCTCTTCTGGTGTTAATTCATCGGGGATTGCTTCAAATTTCGTATTTGGTATACGTTTTTTATTATAATTGTCTGTTGTTGATTGATCAGCACCACCGCCACTACTATCATAATGTTCATCTTGTGAAGTTGTTGCTGTTGTTGTTGTTGTTGTTACTGTTGGTGGAGTTGTTATTGTTGTTGCTGTTGTTATTGGTATTATTGGTGGTATAGTTGTTGTTGTGATTGTTGTTGGTGTTATTATTATTGATGATGTATTATGATTATAATTACTATAACGATTTTGTCGTAATTCTTGTGTTATTTCAAAACCTAAATCGTCACTTGTTAATTCTGGTATTAAATTAATTAACCAACTTAATTTCTCTTGTTGCATTAATTTCATACCGGCATGTAATAATTTTTTACTTGCTTTATAATAAATTGTATCAATATGATTATATTTCATTGCATTTGTACACATTAAACGGAAATCATTAATAAAATCCTACAACACAGAAAAACAAGTTTTAATTAGTTTAAAAAAAAAATTAACAGATCTAGGGATTTCCCCCGAAATGTTACGATTCCTTTATGTGTATTTGTACATACAGATACAGGGTGTATCATTAATAGGGTATTGTTTGATTATTGTTTAGTGTACAAAAATTTATAAAAAGCAATCAGTACAAAGTTTATGGTTGTTTCGATCGCATATTGTACAAATACTATCATCTGTAACGCACTTCCGGTTATACTGGAAATAGATGTTTGTTTTTTTTTAATAAAATGGAGCAACCTGTATATTTCTATATTTTCTAGTGTTAACTATTCATTGATTAATTCAAAGATTATTCAGTTTTTTTCGATATTTTTTAATAAATATACATGTGTTCGAGGAAAAAATTCTATTAGCTTTATTTTTCACAATTAAGAAAATCTAATGACTAGTATGTGTAGCTAAGAAAATTTTCCATCATTCGATATAAGTTTCACTGGACCACAATTTTGAGGAACTTCGATTTTTCAAAGCCTACTTTGCAAAAACTTCAAATATCAAAAACTTTGATTTTTCAAATGAAACACCCTGTAGTTTCTTTGTAGCATTCTGTTCCTCTATTGATTCTACGATAGCTATGCTATAACAGGTTATTAATGTTGTTGATTGTATCGATGATTAATGATTATTTCGATCATTTAAATTGCTTTTGTTATATTGATTAGTAAATAATTTCTTTTGTTTCCAATAAAGTATTATTTCTATTCGTTACAGTCTGTTAGACATTATATCTTCTAATAAGTTTGACGACATCCATTTATAATAATCAATGAAAACCTACACACATCTCTTATAAATGAGAAAAATTGTAAATATCTCAAAAACTACAAATGATACGTAAAGGACATTGTTGGCAAAATTGAAAGAGAATTAAAAAAGGAACAGAATCCCACAATAAAATATAGGGTGTATCATTTGAAAAATTAAAGTTTTTAACATTTAAAATTTCTGTAAAGTAAGCATTGAAAAATCAAAGTTTTTCAAATGATACTAAAGTGCAACTTGTATCAAATGATGGAAAATTTTCTTAGCTACACACACGAGCAATTAGATTTTCTTAATTGTGAAAAATAAAGCGCAAATATGATTTCTTTTCCGAGCACGTATATTTATGGAAAAAAAAAACCGGCAAACCTACTGAATAATCAACTCAAAACAACACTAGAAAATCTAGAAATATACAGAGTGTTCGATTTAAAACAATCCAATAGAATGCATTTCCGGTGTAACCGGAATTATGCAACAGTTGAAAGTATTTGTACGATATGCAATAGAAGCAACCATAAACTTTGCACTGGTTGCTTTCTTGTACATCAAAGAATAATCGAAGAATATCCTAATGATGACACACCCTGTATTTATATGTTTTATTATTTCAACATGGTGTTTATTTTGTTTTGTGAACCCCCCGAGACATAAAAGACCGGTCCTGCCAGTTATATGATAATTCAAAAAAAAACAACAAAAACAAGAAATTCATTAAATAACGCAAATACAAACCTGTAAATTATCGTATTGACTATCATCGATTTTCTGTCGCATCGTACTAAAATCCATTGGTTGTGTTATAATTGATGAATAACCAGGTGCAATACTATCAGTAACAGGCCATGCAAAGAATTGTTGTGGATCTTTCTTTTCTAATAATGTTAATAATTGATCTAACATCTTTTGTAATGGTGCACGTTCTTGTCGTTGTCTTAATACACATGTACGTGGTTCACGTTGTAATTGTTGTTGTGTTGGACTATCATTACCAATAATTTCTGTGAAATCCTGCTGATTCTCATCATCTACAACAATAAAATATTACAATTTTTCTTTTTAGAATAGTTGAAGTGAAAAGAAAAACAACCATCCAAATCGTCACGTTTACGCTTCTTCTCTTTATGATGATGACGATGTTTACGTTCACGATCTTTATTCTTATCTTTCTTCTTCTTTTTCTTTTTACTTTTCTTATGATGCGATCTTGATGATAGAAAATATGGATCATTTGTATCAATTAAACTATCATCATGTACACTATATGATGATGATGATTGTTGTTGTTGTTGCTGTGTTGTTGTTGTTGTTGTATTTAAATTATAACCGAATTCTGTTGTATGTTCTGGTGTTGGTTGATTGCCAACTTTTAATATTAATTTCAAACCAGGCGGACGATCACTTGGACTATCCAAACGTTCACGTTTCTCTGATTTATGTTTTTTATGTTTCTTTGATGCACTTATCGGCGTATATAATGGTGATGCCATTTAAATTTTATTTGGAAAATATCGAAGTTAAACGCAACACACACAACAAAAAAACCATTAAAACATTGAGGTTATGTTATAATTTTCCACACACAAAAACTATCTGTATTACCGACAGTACACAATTATGTTACAAATTACAACAATAGATCGCGCTACCAAATTCAATTAATTATCAATTAATAAATTAATTATTGGTCTTTAACGACAATGTAATCGAAAATATTCGAATTTCTAACGAAAAATACACAAAATAATCCTGGAATCGATTTATTTAAAAGTGTAAAATTTGAGAAATCACCTGCATTACCGACAATGTTGATAAATCATATACTACAATAATAGATGGCGTTATCACAATTCATTGAAAAATTAATAAAATTTTGAAATTAATTAATTCTTTAATTAGTAATTACATTGGGATGATGTGAAATTATTCGGTCCAACGATGGGCACACATTGGATTCGTACATACGTAGTATAAACGCATTTCTTCTTCGGCACGTCGTGTTTGTGCTTGAAAGAATACAGCTTCTCTATTTTCATGTAATTATCAATTAATTATCGATGATTCATTTCTAATTAATAGTAAATTTCGATTAAATTACCTATGATTACATTCTGGGCAATGATGGTCTTCTGTTCGTGGTAGAGTTGGATCAGATATAACATCAGGTACAATGTGCGTTAATTCACTAAAAACAAATTTATACGAGTAACAATTATTAGAAATATTGTTGGAATTGTGTGAAATTCAATAGAAATTTACTCGATTTCGTGCATAATCTTGTTCACATAAATACATTTCGAATCGGCATGTTGTTTATAATCACAATTTCTACATGCATACAATAAAATCTTATTCTCTTTATCTTCTTTCGGATACAACATATTATTACTGGAATCAATTAATTATTAACAAATAAACAATTTAAACAAAAAAAAACAAATTGAGGTTATGTTACCATTCTTGACAAAATCTTATACCAACGAAACCAGGACCTTCGCTATGCGAATCATAACCGGATGGTCGGGACATTTTTGTGAAATTTCCACACAAATTTCATTAAACACACCACAAATATTTCAAGGAAAATCCACAATTATTCTAGAACAAAATAAAAACAACCATCAAAACTGTCAAATATCAAAATTACAGTGCTACCAATTCGAAAATATGATGACACAAAAACATCTAAATTAATTCATTTTAATTTGTGCCATTTCGAATACAAAAAGCATAAAATCTCCATTGAATTATTGCCTAAAATTGTATTAGAACGATTGTAAATTGTTTATTCAACATTAAATTTGTGTTTTTGTAGTGTTATTATCGATGATCTTTGATTTTGATGAGTTGTCGGACATATGTCAACATTGTTGCATGGTGGTTGTACGGTTTTGTGGTAATGCGCATATCGTTTGCGCACGACACAAGCTAAAGGCACGCGGACTTGTATCCCTACTCCTTTATTATTACCCCCACCAATATGACAATTGACTACCACTTGGCAAAATTTACCAGAAAAGTTTTCACAATTTATTTGTCGGTTGTGGATAGAATGCTCACGACGTCACATGGGAAGTTTGTTGTTGAATATTTTTTTTGTATTGAAATTTCCGTGTAATTCATCAATAGATTGTGATTTGTGGCGGTGGAGGTGGTGGTGGATGGGGGGTGGAAAATTTCTGAATGAAAATCCATAGTTATTTGGCGACAGCTACTGGTTATTTGTATTGTTGTTGCTGCTGCTGCTGCTACTGCTGTTGAATTCAACCACCCAATCAAGGACCTGGGGAAGAGATCGAATCACGCGCATTCCTATTGGTCGATACAGCCAAACAAGCACGTGATGTGGTGGCTGTAATCCGCGTTGTTACACACACACACACAACACACATACACATAAGATAAATACACAGTTAATTATTGACACGGAGGAAATTGTGTGGTGAGTTATTGTGAATTTCCACCGGAAAATTCTCGTAGGAAATCGCATAATTTTTGGAAATAATCCTCAGTGGAAATTAATCGTGAAAGAAAAAGTGTGTCAAACCGGCCACCTGAGATCATCAGATGACGATTTTCCAATTTTTCTCCCCCTCCACCGCCACCATTACCTCCTACTTCAATTTCTCCTCTTACTCCCACCACCACAACCACTACTACTACACTACTACTACCACATTTCAACTCATCGACTTCTCCTCATTCATCGATTTTCAAAATTATCTCATTAGAACAAAATAAAAACTTAAACAAAAAAAAAACGGTAAGTCGAAAAAAATTGCTATTTTCTCAATTTTCTATCGGTATAATTACATCGAAATTGTTTTATTTTGGAAAATATTAAACAATTTGGGTGTATTCAATACTGTAGGGCATTGTCCGGGCTACCTCGTGACGTTAGCATGTGCGTTTGTCCGATTGGTTGTCAATTGGAAAGTCAGATTGCCCCACCACTACCTAGCAACACTTCTCCTCATCGCCCCCCCCCCCAATTTCATTTGTTTATATGGCAAAATTTGTTGTAATTTCACTACAATTTTCTTATTGGATTTTCAGTTAAAATTACAATAAAAACGATTAATTTCAATAATTTTACGTTGAATTGTGGCAAAATTAATGGAGATTTCAATATTAATGAATTTTGTATATGTGTAGCTTCGAATGACACGTTGTGTACCATCAGTGCAATGTTGCCGCTATATCCAACCTCCCCTCATTTCAAACATATAATTCTTGTGTTTATTAATTGAATAATTATTAATACGAAAATTGATGGTTGCTTAATTAATTTATTGAATACAAAAAGAAAATAAACAACGATTGAAACGTTTTTGTAAAATTTATTTTGTTGATTCATATTTCGAATAGATATATTTGGCAACAATGGTGTGGATATCCCGGTTTGTATCGATGTGAATTGGCATTGTTGCCAAATTAATGCCACTCCTATTTATTTAATCCATCCCAGATATAAATAAATAGAATTTATAATTCATTTGTTGATTGAATCAACTAATTATAGATATTTTATTGAAGGACATATACTTTTATTTAGTATCAATTACACATATAAATTAATTTTTAATTTGTTCGGTTTTTTTTTTGTTTGTTATTTTTAATCAATTTTAAAGATATTGATGGGTGATGTGGCAACAATACTGAAACCCGGCAATGCCACGTGTTAGTTGTTTGAATATGGGTCGAATAGATGGCGTTATAGCGATTGTTTTTGTTTTTATCATAGCCAACTAGAAAAAATACGATTGAAAAATGGAAAAATTAATTAATTTCCATATTGATTTCAGATTAAATCAAGATGAGTTTGAATACGTTATTGGAAGCGGCAAGATATTTAGAAATGCAAGAATTAAAAGAACAACAACAACAACAAAAGAAAATTGTTGAAACAACAATTTTACCAATAACAACACAAATACCAACAAAAACTGTTTTATTAACAACAACAACCACAACAACAGAAATACCACAAAAACAAATAAACGGCGGTGTATTTTATAGTAATTCGATTATAAATAATTTAAAAAGAGAACAGCATGGGAATGTGATTGTAACAGCAACAGGGGGTTTAACGACTATGACGACTACAACAACAGGTGTACAACAACAACGGCACCGTTTTATCAATAACAGTTTTGATATATTAAATCAGATCAATATTGATGGTAATAATGGGATGAATGAAACAACAACAACTGGATTAAGTTTAACGACAACTGCAACAACAACGACTACATCAGCAGGTGCAACAACAAAACGTAAACAACCACCAATGATATTTCGTGCTGGTACACGGGAAGTACATAATAAATTAGAGAAACATCGTCGTGCCCATTTAAAAGAATGTTTTGATATATTAAAAAAACAATTACCAACAACACAAGATGAAAAGAAAACATCAAATCTAAGTATATTACATTCAGCATTACGTTGTATACAAACATTAAAACGTAAAGAAAGAGAATTAGAACATGAAATGGAACGTTTAGCACGCGATAAAATTACAGCACAACAACGTTTAGTTCTATTAAAAAAAGATATACAACAACATTACGATAATGTTGATTTTTCTAAAATTCTACCAGACATATTACCATTAACAACAACAACAACATCAACAACATTAATCGATGAAATTAATATTAATAAAAATGATAATATTATCAATAATAACAATAATAATAATAATAATAATCATAATAATAATCATCAAAATGAACGAATTCCCATACCGTTATTGCCAAATAAAACGCAAATTTCTGTTGCAACAAATCCAGTTGGTACAATTAAAGAGGTTAGTTTTTCAAAATTTACCGCGTTTACCAAAATAATTTATTATTTATAAGTTGGTATTATCGTAAAAATATCACTAAAATTAAAGCTGATAGCACATGAATTACGTTTGCCATTAAGCTACATTCACACTTTGATTATTTATTATTTTGTTGCAGATAACACAATCATCACCTGTACAACAAACAACAGCCTTATCTGTATTACCAGTTACTTATCCAGTTAGTCAAGGATTAGTATTGCAAAAATTAGCATTAGTACCAAAAAATCTAACAGATTTAACACCATTAGTATCAACACATTTTATAACAACAGCAACACAACAACAAATCAATGGTAAAGTTGTGCCATTAGTTAATGCACAATATGTTGTTAAGCCTGTTGTTGTTGTTAGTAGACCAAGCTAGAATTACCAATTCAATCAAAATAATCAAAAATTTAACAAAACGAGAATTATAGACGTGTCAATATTTTTAATATTAATTATCATTAATAATAATAATAATAATAATAATGATAATAATGTGATGATTTTTAGTGTGTGAGGACCGTCGAAGCGTTTCGCAAATTTAAAAAAAAATTGATGTTACACAACCAACAATACACAATCGCCTGAATTGTGCGCAACTAGCAATACATGTGTAGGTTGTGACATCATCGTCGCGTCATAGATTGCCAGCGAAACGGATCAACTGTCCTTAGATTTAGCGTTCTTTTTATTTCAAATAAGATGGAAAAATCTAGTCAAATTTCTTATTTTTTCTTTGAATTTGAAGGGAATTACAACAATTTTTCGATTTGATTTTTTTTGTTTTGTCACAATTAAAAATTCTAGTCATGGAGAATTTTTTTTTTCAAGAAAAAAAATTTAATCAAAAAACAAACGATAAATAAAAAGGACACTAATTATTCGAAAGGATATCTATTTTTATCCTTTGGTTTCTTTTTTAGATCTCTATCCTCTACTGTATTAATTTTCATTTTTATCAATTTGTTTTTGTAAATAATTCTAAAAATATATAGATATATATATATATATATATATATATATATATATATATATATATGTAGATTCCATTATAGATGTGTGAAAGAGAGATGGTATGATTGATTGTGTGTGTTAAAAAGAGACATAGTGATTGTGTGTGGATATTTTTAAATATTGTACAAAATTTTAAGTTTTATCATATACACATTAAACAAAAAAAAATTTTCATTAATTTTACTGATAATAATGAAAATAATTAATAATAATAATAATAGTAATGGGTATTTATCATAAGTGGTGGATTCTCTCTACTTTTATCGAAAAAAAAAAAACTTTAAACAGTCGATGTAAAACTTTAAAACAACAAACCAATAAATTATTAATTATCTAATTAATTGTGTTGATTGATTAAAATTTAACGTTTTTCTTTTTTAAGAGCCGAGCCCCCTACAAAAAAAACATGTGGTCAAGATTGTGCTAGTCCTGACCGTATATGTGTTTCCATCCTTGTCTAGGGGAGTGCTAACCGTCTCTCCTTTCTTACGACACGCTTTTTTCGATATCCCATTCTACATATATACGCAACGTTGCAAACCAACTAAACGTGACTTGTATCACTGCAAATTTTGATAAAGTCCCCTAATTACGATAATTTACAGCAATTACGTTACAATCATTCAAAACAAATACCTATACAATTAGTTTAATGAAAATTATCAGAAAAATTGGCAGGAATGTTGTGTTTTTATTGAATAAATATAGGTTATCGAGTCACTAAACGTAGCGCCTAAGTACGAACAAATTTATTTCGTTCACAGTCAGATCAATTTAAAGATTCCCAAAACAAAGAATTTCCATTTAACTTGAACAATAAACGACTAAATTAAGATTTCTACTATAATTAAAGAATTACACATAACAAAAACAAAAATTAATTGAACATAGCCTAATTTTGTTGAACAAAAACCAAAAAAATAATCAACATTTATTTTTGAATTGGACCCGATCTAAAACAGCTTGAAATTTCGGTTCGACTTTTTGTAATATTGATGTAACTTCCATTTTCGTTTTTTTCATATTACTACTACTACTACTACATTTCTCATTTGTTTTACTATTCGTAGTTTTTTGTTGTTGTTCTAATTTCCGTTTATTTTGTAAACGTATCTGTTCTTTGCCTAATATTAAACATTTGATTTTCAATGGTACATCATCTAATTCGAACATGGCATCATGTGGACTTGTACCAACAAAATTACGTACTTTCGTATCAGCTTTATTATTAATTAATAATTGAACAATACCAACTGAAATACGAATTTGATTAGTAATTTAATTGAATTAATTGAATTAATACAAACCATCATTTGTTTCAGCAGCATGAAATAATGCTGTACGACCTGATTTCATATCTCTTATATTTGGATCACAACCTTTATCTAATAATAATTTTGTTATTTCATATGAACGATTTGAACAACTTAATATTAATGGTGTAAAACCATCATAATTATACGTATTTAAATTAAAACGTACATGCATTGTATAATCTAATAAGATTTTTAATAAATTAATACGTTTATGTTCAACAGCTAAATGGATTGCTGTATTACCATCTGTATCTGTTAATGATACATCTGATTTATATTTCAATAATATTAATAATACATCATTTGATACATTATATAATATTGCTAAATGTAGAGGAGTCTGAAAACAAAACACTGAATTGAAACAATTATGCATTAAAACCAACAACAGAAAAAAAATTTCAATCAATTCGTCGGGACTCGAACGCAACAACATCCACTTGCCGGTCCGACATAACGACTAATCCATATCTGAAGAACGAATGCAAACGAACGCCAACGAATCTACCAATGACAAAACGAATACAAGCGAACTTGTGTTCAATGCAATAAACAAACGCGAACAAATGCAAACGACAATTCGATTGCATTCGTTTTGCCATCCACGATTTGTAAGCATTTACGTTCGTTCGTTAGTTGCACTCGGGACAGACAGAGGTAAAGGCGCGCCCTTTTCAATCTAGCAGCTCCACCATCTGTTCAAAATCCAAAATTTCTATGATTTAGGGTTTGGAACAGGTTAATTTTCAAACTTCTCCATAAATACAGTGATTCCAACGAGTAAATTTGTGAAATATCCAATTGAAGTAGAAACGCAAGAAGCGCTCCTGTTAAAAAGGATTTCCTACAAAGTCGAGGTTTTCGACACACAGCACCGCCAAAAAAACAAAACAAAGCTCGAAATGTTTTTCCACCCGAAACGAACTGTAAATGTTCAAATTCCACAAATAAACGGCATTTTTAACGATAGATAGCCTTCTTGAACACCGACCATAGTTGAACTATTGTCCTTAATTCTTCGTCAATTGGTATCCCCAAAAAAATATAATCTTTCTTGCGAAATTGATTCATTCTCTGGGGGTTTTTTCCTTACTTCAGCACCTGACAAGTTTCCACTGCCCAAGTTGGATAGCCTTACGCGAATCAAAGCATCGCATTGGCAAAATATGTGTTCGAAGGTTTCATCGTTCAATCCACATAGTCTACACCTCTCACAGTCTGATTTGACCCATTTTTTAAGATGGTATCTATTTGGGCAATGTCCTGTTAGAAGTGCTGTTATGAGTCTTAATTCGTTCCTACTTAGATCGTACAGCTTTCTAGCGTTCCTGGATAGTGTTTCCAATAGAGCACCGTTGTGCTCCATTCCCACCCATTGAGTTCCTGCCTTCTGTGAGTTTTGGTTAGTCTACAGAATACCTACGGACCTATGAATAAGGTCGTCGGCTATTTCATTTTCAACAAATCCTTGGTGTCCTAGCACCCATGCAAAGGTAAGTTTGTTGTCCTTTGCCAATTGTTTCAGGAATTGAAAACATTCCCAGATAGTTTTCAAACTCAAGACTTTTAGACCTTTAGAGTTTTTCAGTAGGGCCTAATTGTCTTGAGGTCTCCTCTCAAACGACACTTTTTTTTCACGATAAAGTTACTATTTTCTAACGTTAATTTTTGATGAAAATGCTTGTAAAAATGGGTACAGATCCAAAAAAAAAAAACCTTTCAAAAGAACGGAAAACGTTTAGACAAAACTCTCTATTTTTCAATATTCAGTGACAGTTTTTTTAAATACACACCAAAACTCTTTCGAATGGGAGGAGAAAAACAACAATGCAAATACTTTCCAGTAGACGTTCTGAAATTGTAGATCTTTAAGAAATCTCAATACATTAGAGCGTCAATTATCCGAACCATTGCTACACTACTAACTACATTCACAACCAAGCAACCATCATCCCATAGGCTTATGTTTGATTATCCAGACTATTTGATTAACCGAACCAACTAGTAATTAATTCGTTTAATCGACACCCTACCATATTACCTCCAATCATTTGAATAAACAACTATAAAACAACGATTTAATCAAAATAGAAGAAGGCTCTACCATAATAAACGTATGTCGATTCTAAGATCATACGATAACAAAACAGCGTATACACGTCACGAATTCCTAAAATATCCAAGGAAAATACCGTATTCTTATCAACAAGCACATATATACAAAAAGATTACCAAAATAATGATAATAAATCGAAAAAAACAACAACGATACGATAATAAATGGGTCTTCCCCATTCAATTTTACGAGAATTATACAACGAAAAAATTGATAAGACCTCGTAGAAATTTCGATTATTTACCGGTAATTCCCATTGAAATTTACATAATTTTAAACAATCAATTAATTAATTAATTAATTATGACAACGAACATACTTACATAATTTTGTGAATTATAAATATTGATTGATTCTTTACGTGCATGTAAGATTACACAATTCTTCTTAACTAATTTGACATTATTCTGCATAACACTCTCATGGATCGGTCTACAAATCAATTAATTCGAATTAATTAATTAATTAATTAGTAAAGAGAAACTTACAGATTTCCTGAACGGTCGAATATTAATGCACGATTAATATCATTGAAAAAATTCAATTTAGCCAATTCCTCTTGTGTTTTCGGTTTATTTGGATCAATTAAATTACGTACTGGTTTCGTATCATTAAATAAATCAAAATCAAAAAATTCTTTATCACTTAAAATCGTATTTATATATTGATCATTTAAAATTATATCATTTGTTGTTTGTACACCAACATCACGTGTTTGTCGTTGTTGTTGTTGTTTTATTTTAATTAATTCATCATCATTAAAATGTTGATCGGTTTGTTGGGATTTATTCGATTTTAGAAGATTATCGGTTAATGTTGATTGTGTACGTTTAAAATCGTATACAGCTTTCATTTTATTATCAATTTTCAATGTTGTTATTGTTTTTAATAATTGTGTAGGTGGTTGTTTTAATTTAATTATTTTCAAATTGGTCGTATTTAATTTTAAATTAATTAAACGTGGCG
Source organism: Meloe dianella (assembly GCA_028455855.1). NCBI lineage: Eukaryota > Metazoa > Arthropoda > Insecta > Coleoptera > Meloidae > Meloe > Meloe dianella. Next base: position 1,689,073 of record JAPTHL010000050.1, on the reverse strand, counting down.
GTGGTAACAATTGTTGTTGTTGTTGTTGTTGTGATGATGATGACGATGCCACAACTAATTCACCACAACGTTTACCATTTTTATAAACGTATTTTTTACCATTTATCGGATCAACTTTAACCAATACTGTCTCATTACTACTACTACGATTACATTCAATTTTTATCGTTTTACTATCAACATCATTCATTGTCTTATCAGTAGTATTATTATCCATTATTCGAATTACAACTGTACCGTTATTAGTAAATCCTAATGTTACATAATTATCATCATTTAAGTAATTAAAATTGTGTTGTGATCCTTTTGTATAGATTTTTGTTGTACCGAATTCATGTAATTCCATTACAAAAATATCGTTGTAAACACACGTTTCTATAAAACATACAATTACGAAAAATTTTGATGCTGGAAATATTAAAGAAAAACAAATACTTACCTCCAATTTTAACGTTGTATTTAACGCAATTATTTACGTATTAACTGTGACATATTGTGCAATTTAAAATCTGTTGTATTTTTAGAAATGTGAGGGTATTCCCCTTGTGGAATTACAGAAACTTCCACCATTTCATCATCAACACCAATTTTTAACGATGATTAACCAACAAATGGTTTCTAAATAAACAAAGATAGATATTAACACAAATCAAATGTTAGATAGAGACAGCCGTATACTATGGTTATTGTACGTATTACCAACATATAGTGGAATTATTGAATTTTGTTGGTGATTTTTGTGTTTACAATTAAATTTCTATAAAATTGGTAGTGTACACGTGCCGATTTTTGTTCGTTTTGTTTTGATTTGAACGATTTATTTCTAATAATTCCAGATAATTCACTGTCTATTTTTAAATTGTGATTAATTTTGGATGAATTTGATACATTGATTAAAATTTGTTGTTGTCTAAATGGTGATATGCGGGTGGGATTAATGGTAGCTCTCGTATTACTTACGGTTTGTGTCTGAATTTTCCCAGGTAATTATCGTAAATTGATGGATTGTTGGTTGGATAATGCGGGATTTCCCGTGGGTGATTACAGAAAACTCTGTCAATGATAAATAACTAACTATGGTTTTATGCTAAATAAAAATAGACTTATACAACAATATATGATAGATAGAGATCGAATAATTATTGGTGACTTTATGTATTACCAACCAACAATCGATTAATTGTCGCCAACTGTTTTCATTTATTAACTAAACAAAGATAGAATTATTAGAGATATGTAACAACAGACAAAATTAGAGATGTTTGTGGAATAATTTCAGTGTCACCAACATAATTAAATTTATAAAAATTCTATCTTTTCTCACTTAAATGATTAATTGTTTTTTTTTTACGATTCATTACAATTATTGATAGAAATATTGTTGATCGAAAATAAGGGATTTCCCCAAAGACGATCAAAATCAATAATACAAAATAACTATGGTTTATACAGAATAAGAATAAACATATCTGACAACATATAGAACAAATGAAGATAGAAAATGATGGTGAGTTTACGTTCTACCAACATAACGTACCTAAGTCCACTAAGATTTTTAAATAATTATTCTTTTCAAATTTATTAATCAAATCGAAACAACAGCAACAAAAATGATTAATCTTCACAGATTTCACACAATTATTGCCACGAAAACAATTCTATTTTTGCAACGTAATAAAAGGACCGCTCGACTAATTATAGCTCTCTACAAATAAATTAAACAAAGACAAATCTATCAATAACACATAATGGCAGATAAAGACAGAAATATGCGTAGATACTGTATAAATATAACTGGAAATTTTCTAATTTCACACCTATACATACTTTACACACATTTATTACCAATTAAAAACAATTAAAATTTGCATTAAAAGAAAATTTCCAAATATAGGTTATATTGGTTAATTGTAGCTCAATAAAACAGCAAAATTCAATAATTTTTCTAAATTTAATCCCATAAATTGGCACAGTTATAATAATCACGTAATTATCAATTAATAAAATAAAATAATAATAATAATAATAGAATAACAATAATAAAAGCTGCTAAGCGTTTCTATATCAATAAAATTTTAGGTTATATATTTATATAAGCTAATTGTAGCGCATTAGTTACGTATTTCTATTTATATAAAAATTAGGAATGTTTTCGTTTTTGTTTCTGTTTATAATTCCGTAGTCATATGACTTGTTAATGCTTGTACACGTTTAGCATTACAATTTTTACATAATACATGTCCATCTAATGGATAACAACCACGTCCATCAGCTTCAGATGATAATATTAAACCACAATCTTCACATTTATAACAATGTATATGAAAACTACGATCTAATGCAACCACACGTACAGTTTCTTCTTCACCATATTCAGGCATTATTGGTTGTTTACATACCCAACAACGTGGTGCAAAGATTTTATGAAAATCATCAATACAATGTACACGATTTGTTGCATCAACTGTAAATGGTATACCATCTAAACTTTTACCACATACAACACAACAAAAACATATTGGATGATATGGTTTACCAGTTGCACGTAATATACGATCTAATATTGGTTTCTGACAAACACAACATTTCTCTAATGTATTCTACAAATAATCATAAATTAATAATTAATAATTCATGAATAAAAAGAAGAGAGAGAGATATACCAAATAATCTTCATCACAATACGGATTACCATCGAGGGCATAGAACGGTTTCCCTTGTAGATTAATAGCGCAATGATGGCATGTGAAACATGTCGTGTGATACAATTGATCCATAGCCGTACAACCACTATTCTCACCAATAATCTACAAATGAATGAACTCGTTTAATTTAATCAAAATTGAAAACTAATAATCGCAATTATTACTTTCTCGCCACATTTAACACAAATCCCATAAACATCTTGATCGTGTTCATCATCATCATCATCATCAATATTATTATCCATATTTTGTACCATTAAATCAGTTAAACTATCAACTTCCTGTTCTTTATTTAAACCAATACGACTGGCTGATTGACTTGGACCTGTCATAACACTATTTACACCACTAACATACGGTGCATATAATGAATAATTCGATCTTGATGACATTTGACTGGGCGGACGTGGATTGATCGGTTCATAAATCGATTCATATGTTGATGATGACTAAAATAAAACAATCAAAAACATTAATAAACAAAACCACAACAACAATTGAATGATTGAATTAAAGTTGGGAGAATTTTGTAGAGAATTACCTGCGATATATCCCCATATCCATATAAAGAATCAGAATCAGCATACTGTAGTAGTAGTAGTAGGTGTTAGCCAAAGAAAACCAACCAAAAAAAGCATTAATTGTTACAATTAATCAATTAAAAACAAACAAACAAACAAACAAACAATAAAACAGTTAGAAAAAGCATACGAGTTAATGGAATTAATCGATTCCGTTTCGATTACCTGCGAGCCTAAACTGTAATTATTGAAATCTTGTCCACTTGTTGATGATGGTTGTGTCGCACGTCTCAATTCACTATAACTGGAACTAACTGGTGATGATGGTGGTGGTAATAGATCATCAGGTGGCGGTGGTAGATTCGTATTTATCGTAATTGGTGCATAATCATTTAAATTTGTTGTTAAATCTAATGGTGGCGGTGGTGGTGGTAAATCATCATTATTTGCTGGTAAATTACTATAAATTCGTTGTTGTTGTTGTTGTGTGGGTGGTGGATGGATTACATTGCTATAAATCAAACCATCAGGATTTCGTTGTTGTTGTTGTTGTGATTGTGGTAATTTTTGCCCAACTTGTATATTGCTGTACGTTACATGTTCATTAGGTTTTGTGTACGCTTTCGGTACAAGATTCGTACTTGGTTTGATTAAATTCGTATACGTATTGCTGTTATTTGTTAAATTCGAATATAATTTTGATGAATACGATGGTTCGATTGTTTGCTTCAATGGATAAGATTGAGGTACCTGGAATATAGACAACCAATTATACACCTGTTGTTTTTTTGGGGGAAAATTTGATAAAAATTGGGTAACGAAACATACTTGCGGTTGTGGTTTTTTCGGTTTTGGTGGTACAGCCGGTGCAATCTTCTTACCCTTATTACTACCATTACTTATTGGATTTGGTGGTGGTGGTGGTGCTGGTAGTAAATCGGATGTATTGATTAATGCCAATTCAGCCAATTGTTTATCTAAATCGTTCATTGTTATCTACCAATTTCCACGTCTGCTAAATCACTGAAATTTCGTATTATTTAATTAAAAATATTTATAAAAAACACACACACACACACACACAAATTAACAATAACATAACCTTCAAGTTAGATAAAAAACAAACATCAAGTTGGCATTGATTTGTTTGTTTTTTGTTCTCATTTCAATAAAACAAAAGAAAATGACGTACGATCAAATTCCAAGAATTGCACTGTGATATGATTCAAAAAGAAAATGACTCATAAACAACAGAAACACCCAGATTTTCCGTAATTTTTAACCGGAATTTCTACGAAATTTCCCAAAAAATTTAATAAAACTTACACACAAAAATGTATCGAAACACACGAAAAAAACAAATGAAAAAATTGAGGTTATGTTGAATTCTTAGGGGTGGGGGTCGATTCTAACCGAATTATTCTGAATTTAATCCAACAAAATCACTCACCTTAATTAATTAATTAATTTTAAAAAAACGTTATCACTAATTATCACAATAATAAATTGGACGAAACTGAATTCTATGTAGGAATGGTCACACGTCTGTATCTTGGCAATAAATGAAACAATCAACGATAAAAACGAATCATCATCAAAGTAGGCCAGCCCCTTTTTCATATCGTTCAACCAGCAATCCCCAACAAATACAGGTGTGTTTCAATTATAATTAAACCACAAACAAAAAATAAATATAAATATATACATATATAGTTTATTATGTAAAAATCTACAAAAATTGATTTGGATTGATTATAACAATTATCGATAATTAGATTTGATTGAATCGTACAAGATCAATTCGAGAGATTTTGGTAAACACTGTTTGAATCGCTTATTTCTTTCTAACATATAGAATCATCCATACATCTATCATTATCGAATATTTGCGAATTTGTATAGACAACACAAAATACAGATTTTTTGAAAAAAATTCAATTAATTACAATAGAAACTAATTTAAGTACTTAATTAGTAGAAATAAGGAAATATTAATTATTGATAATAAAGGGTAGTTAATTCATTTCCTGTTGTTGTTGTTGTTGTTGTTGTATTTAAATAAATCTCACCATTATAATCAAGATTCCTCTAAAAATTAATTAATTAATTAATTATGTAATTGATGATTGAAATTAAACTTACAGGTGATTTCCTATGTGCTATACAGAATGTACAAACTTGATGTCGATTATTTGGGTCATCATCTAAACGTGATAATCGTAAACACGGTTGATCGATTGGACCTAGAATTTTAATTTTAATTTCAAATTTCAATTACAAATTTGAATTAAATTGTGTGTTATACCTGCAATTAATTGTGTACCTAAATGTGAGATATAACTAGATGCTAAACGTAATGTTTCAATTTTACTTAATTTACGATCTTTTGGTTCTGTTGGTATTAATGTACGTAATGTTGAGAATGCTGTATTCACACTAAAGTTTCTTAATTAATTTGGTTTTTTTTAAATTTTTGTTAATATTCGATCAATTCAATTATAATTTTGTAATGATTACCTGTGCGTACGGTCGCGTTCACGTGCATTCGCTTGACTTCTTTGGCGTAATGGTGAATTGAAATCGTCATCATTTGGTTTTTTTCGTTTCGTATTGCCACCACCACCACTACTGCTACTACTGATAACAAATGATTGTTGTATTGTCTTATTATTGTTGTTATTATTGTTGAATTGGAGGAAATCCATAATTTGATAGGTACAGAAACGATTTGAAAGAGCCCGAATAAGAGCGCAACAAGTGTTAATAGAGAGAGGACTGTTGGATTATTTTAGAAAAGAACCGCCTCACACACACACACACACACAAACTAATTGACTCAATTTTTGTGATATTTTTAACAGATGCTGCTGTTTAGTCTCTTCTTCTTTCCTTCAATTCATACGAAGATTTTCTAGAAATTAAGAACTAATTTGCCCCTTTTAAACAAATCATCATTTCGATCTAGCTAATTTATAAATTATAAAAAAAATATTTCTAATAAATAAATAAATAATTCAATTATTATTGTTTTTAATTAATAATTGGACGAGTCATTTAATTTGAAGTTTAATTAAATCGATGATATCATCAAACATTTGCGGGCCGCCATTTTATTTCCATCAATTAAACACATTGTGGAAACAATTGGAATAAACAAAAACAAAACTAATTTTGTTTTATTGTAAATATAGTTCGAAATATTGCAGTGATTAAGTGATTTGTTTCTTGTTGTTGTTGTTGTTTTTTTTGTTGTATTCTAGTCATGGATTTTTTACAGATGTCCCCTAAATCGCCTGTTTTTTCCATCATCTTCATCGTCATTAATTAATTCGTTTTGCAGTTGGTGGTTTATTGTTGTTGTTGTTTTACTTCCTTAGTCTTGATTTTAGTTCGTTGACTGTTTTCCGTTTACTTCTATTGATATGAATAACGATATTTTTGTTGACACTTTTCGTTGAGAAGATTTATTGTTTTGTAAGAATTGCAAACAGATGTTTAACTAACTGGGGGCGAGATGGTTTTCGGTAGTTTCCGATCAATTTCTTTATGTGAAATAGAAGAGTATGTTACAGTTATTATAACACATGTTGAATTATAAACGAACACCAAAGGCTTAAGGACACGGAGATCCTCTGAGAAATCACTGTGCACAGTCCTACTCTTTCAGAATACCTGAACGAATCCTGCTTCTGTTCAGTGAATGCGAATCGTATTCCCATTCTCATCAGACTGCCAAATCTGCATACTACCACACATGTTCCTGTAATACGGGCAAGTAAACTTATCCCTCAACGATTTCTGGATTGCGTATGGAACCCTTTATTGCTTGTATATAGATCAGTGCGCATGTATTGTTAGTTGTATACGATAAGGCGATAGTGTATTCTTGATTGCATACATATCGTATGCTAAACGTGTTGAAATGAAATAAACAATATAAAACAAAGACCACTATATGATTTGATCTTTCTCTAACTGATATTTTTATCTTTGTCTTACTAGTGTTACTCTTTGTTCGCTCGACAGTAGCGCCATCTCATTTAACGCCACTATCGCCTAGTGTCAAAACCTGTTTCTAAGACCGTGATAGTTATCCTGTAAGTATTGCTAGTTGCATACAATTAGGCGATAGTGTATTCTTGGTTGCATGTATTACTGCAATTGTGATTATAGTAATGATTCATATTAGGGAAATCTATACAAATATCCAAATTTTTGTACAACTTGAACGACTTGAAGACTTTTGAAATCATAGATGAAGCCGACAGAAATCGGTCAAGATCAATTACAGTAAATTCACTCCATTACAATAGTATCTTTAGGTTATGACGTCATCGGGATACTTGTGCTTAGACAACTAACAATACATCTTTGACACATCAGACAATCATTGTCGATATAAAGCGTTCCATGCACACATCGATTTATTGATCGGCTAATAATTCATCAACTATAGCAACTAATCTGTTAAAACAAATACTACACATAAATCTGTGTGTCTGTGTACCAATGAATCTGTCGGTAAGTCGTTGTGTGTGTTTAAGTTTGAACGGTATCCAGTGACGTCATTCACTGCTTTATGTTTTTCTATAAGTATAATGTATCCTGTCGTGAACTGTACCTCTATCTGCATTAAGTAACCTAAATCGAAACGAAAATTCCAAAAGGTGCAATTTCAAATTCCCAATGATTACAGATTTACGTTTCCGTTTGGCAATATGCCCACTTATACAATAATTAAGCTCAATATACGGCACGCATCCTCTGTAGTGTATGGCAATCTTTAGTAATTTATTGATGACTTGCAGAGCGACATCTGTCGTTAAGTTTGTCAGTTACTTAATTATTGTGAAAAAAAATGGAATTGTATTAGAAAATTTGTTAAATTTAAAGATAAAAAATGATGAAATTAACGAAAATCGAACAAATTTATTATTTATCCATCATCACAATTATATTGACAATAAATAATGGTAATTATAATTCAATTGTTTTACAATCAACAAAAATTGAGGTTATGTTGATTCATTTGTTTTTTAGCAAATTGTGATCGTATCAAAGATCGTATGTACGAGACAATAAATGGTGCACGTCCATGTTTCCGTCGTATGAATGGTACCCATCAAATTGGTTGTAGTTGTATGTGTTTTTTTTTTGATGATATTCCCTACATAATTCCCAGATAACCCAAAGATTGGGGCAGTATGCAAGTAGATTCCTAGCAAAGTTTACACTCACAAGAGTAGGCTTTGCTGGACGAACTCAATAACTTCTACGGTCGCAGTCTGTTTTAGATCTGCAAGCAGGTGCCGCTCACAAAATTGTGTCTACATTTAGGCTTTGGGTGAACCACAGTTGTTGTTCCTTGTTACGCATAATGCTTGCAGATTTAAGACAGGCATATTTAGTTATCATGGATTATGATCATTATTTGTTATAAACTTTCGTAGCAAAATGGGGTGGTTCAACTGGAGTTGTACATTATTGTCGAAATCAAAATGATTTAGAGTTTATATTGAAAAATGGTACAGCAGGTCCTTATATACCAATAATACCAACGAAATTACTCACAAAAACCAATATGGAACAATTTCGAAAACATTTAAATAAAATAACAGGTTTATTAATTTATAAAATTGAATTAGATAAACACAACGATTATTTTACACATGAACAAAAATGTCCAAATTATTATTCAAATCTACCAAATACATGTAGTAATAACGATAATAATAACAACGAATTACCAATATGGAATCCGTATGGTAGTGGTTTATTATATGAAAATATACCATTTCCAATATTCTATATCAATAATAATGAAAATTTGGATCATTTAATTGATTGTTTTAATAAATTCAATAATTATTCATATGATAAACAACGTGATCGTCCATTATGTTCAATACAAATGGATGCATTTATGTATGGTATTAAAAATACACCAACATGTCGACGTCGTTCAAATTCAATTATCAATTTAAATCCAATTAAATATTGTGATCCATTAGGTGATTATAATATATGGTCAATGATGAATTTAACAAATTATCAAAAACAACTAAAAACAATACTATTAATCACACATATCGATTCAACAACAATATTTGATAAAACAACAGGTGCAATTACACCAATTACAAATATTGTAACATTATTAACAATTGCAAAATATTTAAAACAATTATTAACAACAGCAACAAATAATGATGGTATTAACGAGCGGAATTTATTGTTTTTATTGTTTAATGGTGAAACATATGATTATATGGGCTCACAACGATTCTATTACGATTTAATTAATGGTGATTTCTTGATTAATAATGATGAAACAATCGAATTGGACGATATTGAATTGATAATTGATTTGAATCAATTAGGCAGTAAAGAGACATTAACAATACATTATTTAGAAATGAATGGAATTATGAAAGAGTTCATAACAATTCTGCAATCGTATAAAGATAATTTAGAAATTAATGAATCATCTGGGACATTACCACCGAGTTCGATGCATACATTTTTAAAACATCACCGTAATCTACCTGGTATCGTAATAACTGATCATAATCGTGCTTATACAAATCATTTCTATCATTCGATCTATGATAATAATACGAATATCGATTATAATTATCAAAATATCAATGATAATAGTATACAGAAATATATTGGTAATATATCATTGATGTTGGGCAATAGTTTGTACTATTTTATTACTGGTAAGAAAGTTGATCGTGTTGATGGGATTTCAGTTGATTTACAATTTGTCGATGAATTGTTCCATTGTTATTTAGAAGATGCTAATTGTCTTGTCCATCAAGCTGTACAGAAATTGGTTTGTTGTCTCAATTCGATATTTGTGTTTCATTTGTGGTTTAATTCATTAATTTTGTAGAAATTACCGAATCAACCATTGAGTCTTTATGTTGGTGTTGAACGTGATCCGAATTTCCTTACCGTATTGATTGGTTTAACATTAGGTTGGGTAACTGGTGATGTTGTTGGTGATGGCAATATCAATTGTACAAATAAACATAAGAATGAGGTGAATTAATTACTATTCGATTTATTATTGCACAGATAAACAAATGTACTTTTGCTGGCACAATCTGTCTTAGATCTGCAAGCAGGTGCTGCTGCTGCTGCTCCACGGAATTTGTTACCATTATGCGTACAATTCGTGCTTGTTGTGAACTAAATACAGAAGGAATTTTACAGATCTAAGACAACAAAGCCTGCTCTTGAGAGTGAACAAGTTGATTGAAATTTATCTGTTTTTTTAGAGTGTAAAATATTATAATATGTCGGCAAGTTTGAATGATTTAAATACGACATTATGTTATCGTATTGGAATGAATTTCACATCAGCTGTTAGTCCAGCATTTATTATTGATGGTTGGTTTTTTTGGTTTTTGTTTTCTTTTTCTATTGATTTGATTTATTGTGTGTTTTATTTGTAGATTATGATTGGTCATCAGGTGAATATAGTAGTTGGACAGAATCAACATGGTCTGATATTAGGATACGTTTATTTTTGAAACCATCAATTGCCCATGAAAATATGACAATTTCAATTGGTTCAATTGTATTAATATTTTCATTTTTATTTGTTTATTTCGTTAAGAATCGTTCAGAAATTTTATTTACACAAACAGTACCAACAACAACAACATTGGCGCCGACTAGTTGTTGATTAATTTTTTTTTCCAAATTTAATCCTGGTGATATAATTAATTGTATTATTTATAATTAATGTAATCGTAGTAATTAATGATCTATTTAACATTGTGGCGATTTTTCTATTCGAGAGTTATGCAACCCAATATACAGCGATAGACAATTGTTGTATTCACTATACAGTGAATCATCACTAAATGTCGTTTGCGTTGAATAGCTTTAAAACAGTGCAATTTTTGTGAATTTCAAAGAATAATTTCAACAAATTGATTGGTTTAAAAATAGTGGGGTGGAAAACAGTTCGTGACTTTATCAATCGATTTTACTACCAGCGTCTCGCGACAAGTCTCCAGAAAGACTAGTGGTGTATTTCAGGCTTTCTGTGCCTACGAATAGTTTAAACGTTTCCCGATTTGGCGCTGTAAACGTCTACAGTCGCTTTCATGACGACAAGGATCATGCAGCATAAGCGTGAACGTAATTTAAACTTTGAAGTTGGGTCTTACGCATGCCATATTCGATTTTGGCGATCTATCAACATGTGTTAACTGAATACGTGCGGTAATTGAAAATAGAGATCAACGTTAAGTGCAATACTGGGCTTGTTTACGTGTTTTTTAAGAGGTCGGGTATTTTAGCGTAAGTGTGGCAGTAACTCTTTAATTTCTTGCCGCCGGAATACCAAAACAAAGCGATGGTGGTGAAAGCGCGAAAGCCTTCAAAGTGAACATGGCCTACGGTCTTATAAACACATCTTGACACTTCTATACTAACAGCATTGGTATAGCATGAGTTTATTATTGAAAGTAATTTTAGTTCCTAATTAACGGCGCCAATGTCGAAGGAACGAGAATCATAACAAAGTTGACTATATGAAAGAATAGAGATAGTGATGCCAAATAAAATACATAACCTTATTCTAACAGTAAATGGTAGCATTTATCTTTTTCTAACTTATACTTTTATCTACATCCTTGTTGTGGTTCCCTCGATTGTTGCGCCACCACATTTAACTCTTGTAGTGTCTAGACCTGATTATAAGAGCATTGTTCAACACGGACGACTTAAATCGTAAAAACACATGGTGATCAGGTCTTGGCACTATCCAAGAGTGAGGAGATTATCTTTACTTTTTATTCTATATCCCACTTCAACAAATTTAGCATTCTGTAGTCATCTTTGTCTTGTGTTTTGTTCTCTCGACAATTGCGCCGCTTATTAGGAACTAAAGCTTTTAGTAGAGGAGTGTCAAGCTGTATTTATCCGACCATGGTACTAATCGAATAGTATCGGAGTGAATTTACCGTAATTTAATAAAATCTTGATCGATTTCAATTTAAAGGTCCCAATATTGCCATGTCATGCATAATTTTGGGATTGATGTGTGACAAATTCCCATTGAATGAAAACAATAAAACAGTAAATGCACAACAATTGAGACTAAATTCGAAAAGTTTATCATTTTCTCAATTAGAAAATCGTTGTATTTTGTAAATTTTCATTTGTTAGCGATTGCATCAACGTGTATTACCCGTCTTAGGCGGAAATCTCAATGTTGCCACACATCGATCAATGGGCGCAAAATTTGAAAAAAAAATTCAAATTCAAAACAATTATCAACATTATCGAATAAATAATTGTAATTATTTTCAATGAGATGGAAAATGCCGCAAATTAATTAATTGTGAAACCTACATAAAATTGCTGGCTACAACAAAAATTCAAATTTCAACACACCGAAAAAAAAGTGGCAACTCTCATCAGCAAAATTCTTCAACAAACTAACAAACAAACAATAAAAAGAATCCTCATTTTATTTAGATAGTTTTAAAAGGAACACGACCAAAACGATGTCAAGAAATTCACGAAACTTTCCTCCTATCATCCATCATCATCATCATCAAATGATTGTAAGTAAAACAATTCACAATAAAAATAATAATTTACGAAGACAAAACAAACATTTTTTTTTAAATATTTGTAGTTATTGATAATAACAATATCGACAATAATTACAACAACTGCAACAATAATAAAAAATGATAAGAACACATTAATTGATAATTTACGTAAACAAATCGAATTGAAAGAAGATGAATTACAACGTACAGAAATGATAAATCGCAATTTTGAACGTATGATACAATTAGTTAATATTTTAGGACAAATCGATACATTTCTAACTGAACGTACAAAAGTTGCTGTTAAAAAATTAGCAACACTCGTCGATGATGATGATGATGATGGCGGCGATGATAACAGCAATATTAATATAAGCGATTAATAATAACGCTCTGTTGTTGTTGTTGTTGGCTTCTTTTTTTAATACAATAAACAAATAAATCAATCAATCCATACATAACTTATTTCATCCTCTTCGTTATTGTTATTTGCTAAAATTGTCTGGAAATTCTCGTAATTCTAAATATATACAGGCTGTGTCATCAGTAGGATATTTCGTTGATTAGTCTTTGGTGGGTAAAAACTTTAAAAAAGCAATCAGCGCAACGTTTATGGTTGCTTCAATCGCATATCGTAGAAATATTTTCAGCTGTAACGCACTTCCGGTTACACCGGAAATACATGCGAATTGATGTTTTTCCAATGGGACACTCTGTATATTTCTAGATTTTCTAGTGTTGTTTTGAGTTGACTATTCAGTATGATTTCTTGTTTTATGATTAATCCAAAGGTTGTTGAGTTATTTTGATAGTTTTTTTACAAATACATGTGTTCGGGGGGGGAACAATCATATTTGCTTTATTTTTCACAATTAAGAAAATCTAATGACTAGTGTGTGTAGTTAAGAAAATTCCGCATCATTTGATATAAGTTGTACAGGACCACAACTAGAAGAACTTTGATATTTCAAAGCCTACTCTTCAGAAACATCAAATGTCCTCAACTTTTTTGCCGCAAGAAAATATAGGGTGTATCATTTGAAAAATTAAAGTTTTTAACATTTAAAATTTCTGTAAAGTAGCCATTGAAAAATCAACGTTTATCAAATGATAGTAAAATGCAATTTATATCAAATCATGCGAAATTTCCTCAACTACACACACTAGCAATTCGATTTTCTTAATTGTGAAAAACAAAGCGCAAATATGATTTCTTTTCCGAACACGTGTATTTGTGGAAACATATCAAAATTAACTCAATAAACATTGGATTAATTTAAAAAAAAATCAAATTCAAAACAACACTAGAAAATCGAGAAATATACAGAGTGTTCCATTTAAAGAAATCAAATTGCATGTATTTCCTCTATAACCGGAAGTGTGTCAGACAACTGTAGAAAGTATTTGTACGATATGGGATCCAAGCAACCATAAACTTTACGCTGATTATTTTCGATAAACTTTAGCACACCAAAGAATACCCTACTAATGACACACCCTGTATGTATATATACACATATATGTATAGAAATCAAAAAAGAAACTGTCTAAATTAATACAAATTTAATGAATAATTTCGTTAATTTTCAGTGTGTAATCAAGCAAAAAATTATTACAATCCTAAACTAATAAGGAAAATATGTATAAAAAAAACAAACAAACAAAACTGTGTCTCAACTACAGAGTCATGGATATAGTGATGCTGATATTTCATATACAGAGTGTCACAACAACAATGAAAACACACACACACCACACACCCTGTATATAATATACACTATATAAGTAGAAATTATCACAGAAAAGAATCTGTTTTTACAATACAAAAAAAAATAATTAAAATAATTCGAATTAGATTTAAAAAAAAACAAACAAAAAAACAGGCAGACTTTTATCTCAAAAACATCAATAGAAAATCAAGTATACTATGATATATTTGATGATTCAATAATACGACATACGTTTGTGTCTGTCTCTCTCGCTCTATTATAATCATAGCCTACTAGATTCTATTTGAATTCTGTTAAGATCACACATCTTGTAGATGTTTTGTTACTGTTAATGATTTGAATGGTTCAGACCACATTCGTCGTAGATCACCCTTAAAATTACCAATTCACAATTAATTAATTAATTAAATCAAAACATAATTATAATAACATACCTTTAAATAAGCCATTGTTAATAATGGCAATAATGTGAATGGTACTAAATATAATAATGCTGGTTGGGCTGCTTTAAATACTTCCGAACTAACTGTTGCTGTTAATAAACCCAAAAAATAACCCAACAATGAACAATGGAAATATGTTAAACGTGAACCTTGTGTGAAACCTTGTGATTTTTTATATGCATCATAACGTAATACAAAACACAACAATAAACCAGGCATTACAATATCACCTAATCCTACAAATAAAACACACACAAACATAATTAAATCACCGTCATTAATTAATTAATTAATTAGCCACAACAAAAAAACACATACCTAACATACTGAAATGTCCACTATTATGTATACTTGGAAATACTAATTTACCAGGTAAACTCAATTTTGGTGCATCTTTTGCCATATTATTACCTAAATGTAATTTACGTGCAACAATACCAACAGGATTATCAGCTGGACGTGTTGCCACTTTAACCATAACATTTGTACTAAATATATATGATGAGAAAAATACCCAAAATACATCATATATTAATAAACCAGTTAATAATAATGTTGATACTTTTAAACTTGGTAAACGTACAAATGCAATAAATGCAACACATAAACCCATACCCATTGCATCCATTAATAACCAATGACCTATAAATTTGGACCCAATCACATAACCAACACGTTTATAAAACACCTGATAATAAATACCTGTTAACACCCATATACACACAATAAAAACTGATAATGTAAACGATAATAATTCAGCAGCTGTAAAACGTCCACATACACCAAACGAAATTTTCGTACCATCAGAACATGGCCTAATTATATATTGACACATTGGTAACAACAAGAAGGCTAATGCTACCGTTGCTATGACTACAAATAAAAACAATTGTATTTTAATAGCATAGCCTACTGAAAATCGTCTTACTTGCTGTACAGATGGCAAATAACATTTGCATTGAATCGAAAAAGAAAAACATCACTAATAATGATATACTAGCACCTAATGGTAAACATAATGCTTGCATTGTATCTAATGTTTGCACATTTTCATGTTGTTGTTGTTGTTGTTGTAATGGTGATGTTGACAAATTCGATTGTGATTGTAATAACGGATTCAATAAATTACTGTTGTTCGCACGCTCTCTAGCTTCTTGTTCCATATTCAAACTTCTAAATGAACCATAAACAATTAATAACATCGATATTAGAAATGTTGATACACGACTTGAGTCCATTATCGAATAGGCCCATTGATATTCAATTGTTTGTTGATTATTATTGTCTGCCATTTTGGCAGACACTCTCTCTTTTGTTTCTTACTTGATTTCACCAACTATCTAGATTTTGATTGAATCAATTTCGACAGAAAAAAAAACCAACAAATCTAGTAGACTTATTTATGTTAAACAATTACCTGTTATTTTTGATTAATCGATTGAAATTAATAATAAATGAATAGATTTGAGTTTTTTTCGTGTTGAATTCATTTATTATTTACGGTTTTTTTATTTTGTCTTCTTTAAAATATAAATTTCTTATAAAACAATCTAATTTTTACGAATTAACGACGCCATATTGTGAATAACACAACCTAACTTTCTAATTTTATTTGTTAAGAAATAAATTTTAAAAAAAATTGATGGTATTTTAAAATCAGTTCATTGAATTTATGGTAGATTTGGTTGTTTATCGAATAGAATCTGTGATTATTTATAATTATTGTTTATAGAAAATCCGTTGGTGTTATGCAACACATTATACACTAATGCAAATGTACGTAGTGTCCCATTAACGGTCTGATAAACAAATCTTGACACTATTCGCAGAGTGGGGGTAGTTCTAATTGAAGCTGATTGTGGTGGCGCAACAGTCTAGGGAACGAAAAGCAGGGCACAGGCAAAAAATGTAAGTTGGCCGGAGTTTAAATGTCTTATTTCAACATTTGGTTGGTTATTATATTTTTTATTATTGGAGGAATAAATATGGGCTGTTTATGTGGTCGAAAGTTGTTTGTTTTTTAATTTTTATTTGTTATCAATATAGAAAATGAAACAGAATCGTTTATGTTGGTTATTTTGTATCGAATACTCTAAAACACTCATGGACCATTATTAAGTAACTGGATGGTCATACCATAGACATGTATTGAAAAAGCATTGAAAATGCATGCTCTACAACAACCACAGTCAATTATTAAGTACCTCAGATGGACGTACCATACACATGTATTGAAAAAACATGGAAAAGCGCATACTCTACAACAACCACAGTCAATTATTAAGTACCTCAGATGGACGTACCATAGACATGTATTGAAAAAACATGGAAAAGCGCATACTCTACAACAATCAACCAAAGTTTAAATAACCAGATGGACGTACCATACACATGTATTGAAAAAACATGGAAAAGCGCATACTCTACAACAATCAGCCAAATTTTAAGTAACCGGATAGACGTACCATAGACATGTATTGGAAAATATGGGAAAAGCGTATACTCTACAACAATCAACCAAATTTTAAATAACCAGATGGACGTACCATAGACATGTATTGGAAAAACATGGGAAAACGCACACTGTACAACAACCACAGCCAATTATTAAGTATCTCAGATGGACGGACCATAGACATGTATTGAAAAAACATGGGAAAATGCGCATTCTACAACAACCATAGCCAATCATCAAGTACCTCAGATGGATGTACCATAGACATGTATTGAGAAAAACTAGGAAAAGCGTATACTCTACAACAATCAGCCAAATTTTAAGTAACCACATGGACGTACCATAGACATGTATTGAAAAACATGGGAAAACGCACACTCTACAACAACCACAGCCAATTATTAAGTATCTCAGATGGACGTACCATAGACATGTATTGAAAAAACATGGGAAAATGCGCATTCTACAACAACCATAGCCAATCATCAAGTACCTCAGATGGATGTACCATAAACGTGTATTGAAAAACATGGGAAAACGCACACACTACAACAACCACAGCCAATTATTAAGTATCTCACATGGACGTACCATAGACATGTATTGAAAAAACTTGGGAAAACGCACACTACAACAACCATAGCCAATTACTAAGTAGCTCAGATGAACGTACCATAGACATGTATTGGAAAAACAGCGTGACTATCTCTAGCTATCTCTATTTTTTCATATAGTCATCCTTGTTTTGATTCTCGTTCCCTAGATATTTGCGCCACTTATTAGGAACTACAGTTACTTACAATAACGAATTCATGCTCTATCAATGCTTTTAGCATAAGAGTGTCAAGACCTGTTTATAAGATCGTAGTCCCATCGAATTCTATTGAATTGTTGTATGAATGTAGGGGTGAGTTGTGTTGTGATATTCCATGCCTTAATTACAGTTTTATTGATTAATTAATTATATAAATAACGTAGTTTTATTAACAATTATTTCAATCATCATCATCAGGTTGTTCGAAATCTTTGGTTTTAACATCTTGATCTTCACCATATTGCAAAATATTATCAATGGTCATCAGTATATCTTGGACGTTTTCTTGATCTTTTAGATTTAATGGTAGAAAACGTATTAATGAATAATTCTCAATTAATTCACCAATAGCTATTGATAATTTTTGATATTTTCGATTGAATTTATGTTGTTCATTCAATTCAATATCATTTAATATGAATTCTGTATCGGGTTCAAGAAATTTCTCTAAACGTTTCCTTGTTTTCGTATTTAATAAATCCATTTTTGATAATAGATTAATATGTGGCAATTCTAAATTGATCATCATACTTAATGAGGCCATTGTGCCACTTAGAAATTTTGCACCATCAATCATAAATTGTACATCCAATAATAATACACAACATATATTGAAATTCCAATTTTCTAATAATTTAATTAATTTTTTGATGCACGTTAAATGTGTATATAATTCAATTTGTCCAGGACAATCGAATAATATATAATCATCATCTTGATTATTTGAATGATTCAATTTATTTGCTAACCAATCATTATTTTCTAATAGATATTCTAAACAAAATATTAAACCACCATTTGGACCAAAATTCAATTCATCATCTTCCATTGTATCATTTAATTGGATTAATTCACGTATATCAACTAATGGTTCATAATTGAAATATTCAGCTGCTGGATCTAAATTAACAACATCAATTGTACGTTTTGTATCAATACCATGTTGTACCAATGCTGAACAATATGTTGACTAAAGAGAGAGAATTTCATTTATCATTAATTATAATTGAATTATTTGGAATTTAATTAGTTAATTAATTACTTTACCACTACCAGCAGGACCAATCACTAATTGTGCGTAACGCATCTTGTACAACAATAACAACAACAATCTACAAAAATTTGAGGTTAATTTTAGAAAAAGTTGGGTTATGCTAGAAATCCACACAATATACTGGAGTGTTTGCTCAAATATGATGTTAGTTTTATCTCTGTCTTACTACTGTTGACTGTTACGCATAGAAAGAGAGAAGATTATTGGTATTTGTGCGTATCTATTAGCAATCCAGAATATATCAAAATTTAGTGACAACACGACTACCAAACATTGAATGAAAGTTACTAAAATTAAATCGCAACAAAATGGTGGTGAATTGATAATTAAATAAATAAGAATTAATTATTTCTATAGGTAATAAACAATTGGTGAATTTCATAAACAAAATACGTAATTAAAGGGTTCTGGGTAGATATACGGATTTTTAGAAAAAATCACATAATTTTTGCATAAATCTGTAGATCAGCTGGACTAGCTAAAAGAAAGCATACAGGTGAGGAATTTTGAAAAATTATTTACAATAATTAATCACCTGTTTAAGACAAGGGTAGGGCTTTTTTGTTTCATATACATCCCGTAAAGCTGTAATAACAGAATTTTATGGACATGTATGGCATGGTGTAAATAATCAAAATCTAAAAACAAAAAACATCACAAGTCGCCCCTTCACCGTTCATACGGGGCCAAGAAGTCCTGGGGATGTATAAAAACGTTACCAATTTGAAGACAGTATCCTTAAAGATAAGTGTGATTTTTTTTTTAGATTATTCAAGCTATTGTAGCTGATAATAAGCCGCAGTTGAGAAATCTGACTTTATTTGTATCTTCTCCTTACATTTTCATTATCAGTCAAAATAATAGCTTAAAAAATCTAAAAAAAAACATACTTGCCTTTGAGTGCACTGTCTTGTATTTATTGACATTTTCGTTCATACCCCAGCACTCCTTCTCATTTTTGGTGGTCATGTGGTCATCTATTGTATGGGGGGTGGGGGGTGATCTGGGAGGGTTATTTTTTTTGATTTCGATTGTTTATACCATACTCTAGATGCCCACAAAATTTTATAATTCTAGCTATACGGAAAGTATATGAAACCCCAAAAGCCCTATCGTTACCACACGGTAATTTTGATAGTAGTTGTGTTCTTTACGGTTTGAAGTGATCCCAATCACGGTCTTATAAACAGGTCTTGACACTACTCTAGGGTGTGTGTGTGTATATGTGTGTGGGGTAGTTCTTATTGAAGTTAAATGTGGTGGCGCAACAGTCTAGGGAACAAAAAGCAGGACATAGACAAAAAAATGTAAGTTAGAAAAAGTTGAATGTAATAACTTATTGCTATGAACACAGGTCAGGTCAGGTCATGTATTGAAAAACCATCAAAAAACGCACACTCTACAACACTGATGGACAATTATTAAGTAACCAAGATGGACGTACCATAGACATGTATTGAAAAAACAGTGTGATTATCTCTAGCTATTTCTATTTTTTCATATAGTCATTTTTGTTTTGATTCTCGTTCCCTAGATACTTGCGCCACTTATAGAGAACTACAGTTACATACAATAACGAACTTATGCTACCAATGTTTTTAGTATAGGAGTGTCAAGACCTGTTTATAAGATCCTAATGGTGTTGAACTGAACCGCTCACGCCTGCACAAATGTGCAAATGTCTTTCACTATAAGACCCTATATGTATTTTCGAAATTCAAACAACACCCTATAGATGGCGCACGCAATTTTTTTTTGAAATAAAATAGATTTTTTTACTAAAGTCAGACAGTTTCATCTTTTGGATTGTCTATCTTGAAGAAACAATCATTATTATATTACACATATGAGAAATCTGAACCTAGCACAGGTAATTTCTCACCTGTATGCTTTCTTTTAGAGCTAGTCTGTGTTTTTTACGATTTAAAGTGATCTTGGCGGTGTTGCGCTTGCGTGCCCATGATATTGTTGACACGGCTGTCAATGATAAATTTAAATTTACAAAACCATAAAATATTATTTGAATCATTTTGTGACAATTATTCATCTAATTTTTTTAATTGTATTACAAACTATATTAAAATTTATTGCTAATTCACTTTCATAGTGTTAAACATTTTAAAGAAAATTAGTGCCTTACAAATATGGTCTCTTGTGCTTATTGTAAAAAAGAATCCAAAAATCATAAAGGCTTATCATTTCATCAGTAAGTATTAATACTTAAATACTTAAATACTTAATTAAAAGTATGAGATTTCTTTTTGTCTTTATTCTTTAATAATATTGTAACATAGAATTAAATCCATTTTGAAGGTTTCCTTCAAAGCAAGATGAAAAGAATCAATGGCTCAAAAATATGGGTCGGGAAAATTGGACACCATCCAAGTACTCGGCATTGTGTGCAGAACATTTTTTACGAAACTGTATTGATTTTCGTGATAAACGTGCTCGTTTACGAAAAGGTAGCATACCAACTATATTTGGGCATGAAGGAGACGATTGTTCTTCATTTCCATTTATTCATCCAGGTATTGCATTCAATGCAGTATTTTATTTACCATTGCATTTACAAAATAGACTATCGTAGTTTTTTTTTAATAATAACTTTTTTCTATTGTTCAGAAATTAAAATTGAAGAAATTGATTACACAGATTTATCAACTATTCCTCCGGTAATACCAATCGAAAATCGACAGAATACAGTGACATTGGATCAAAAAATTTTTGGATTACGTCACGATCACACCTATTACTTGTCAATTGACGGAATGAAACTGAAATTGCGAGCATTTGAAGAAAGAAACATTAAATTGACTAAAGAAGTGAAGAATCAAAGACGAAAAGAAAAACGTGCCAAAACAAAAATGCGCCGTATGAAGGAAATCATTGGGTATTTGACAAGAAGTAAGGCTTTTATATAAAATAAACAATGTTTTATGAAATAATATTCCTTCAGGAATTTCCAAACGTATACAAGATAAAACGTTGCGTATTAATATTTCCAATGATAAATATCAACCAGAGTTCACTTGATAATTTAATATTTTCTAATAAATATAAAATTGTGAAAATGTTATTCATCATAAAATATAATTTTTGTTGTTGTTTTTGTTTGGAGAAATAGCGGATCAGATAAGATAATATTCGATGGTCAAAGGTGAAATTCTCGTAGTTAAATTATCAGGATTGTGTTCTTTACAATTTCAAGTCATCCTAAAGGTGTTGAAGTGAATCGCTTACACAAATCAGGTGCGTTCTGTTTATAAGCTTTTGTTGCGTTTTCAGCGCATCCACGCTTTGTAGATGAGGTTTACGACCGTTCGGTTGGGTATTTCAGTGACAAGACATTCATTGTCACGCTGCCAAATCGGGTAGCAAAACGATTGAAACACGACGCATTTGTTGAATAACAGGCATTATCACAATTGATAGGTAAAAAAAAATACATCTAGCCATCATCTCAGTTCTTCGTCTCAGTTTTTTTGTGTTTACACATACAAAAAACGGACAGTTCGACTGAAATTGCGACTATACTAAGAACTGAAATGATCGTGTAAACGACTCTTTAGGATACACTTGAAATCGTAGAGAACACAGAGCTGTGTACTTTACGATTAGAAGTGATACTAACGGTGTTGAATTGAACCGTTTACGCCTGTGCAAATGGTACGTCCAATCTTATGGAACATGCCATTCGCGTAGGCGTAAGCGGTTCATTTCAACAATATTAGGATCCCTTCAAACTGTAAAGAACACAGACCAACGCAGCATATACATGGCTATGTCGCCTGACGCGTGCGCTCTTTGATTCAATTCAGTTCTCACATGAGTATTGTGAGGCGCTGGCTTCGATCTAGTCTAATCGTATACTTTAAACTTTTTGTCATAAGTATCACTTATCAATTACATAGAGATCAGTAGTTTAAACCGTAAAGAACACAGCTCCGGATAACTACCTACAACCTCCAAAACTTAACTTTTTTTTTTTAAATTTATAACCAATCTTTCACATTATTATTATCTTTATCCATACCAGTTTGAAAATGGATCTATCTTGGTTCGAATCCTGCCTTAATGGCGTGAACATATCAAACCATGTCAATTTCAATGATGATGATCAAAGTGTAGATTTTCAGAAAATTCGCCACTACCTCATGAGGAAATGTGATGAAGATGTTGGTAAGAAAAAAATGTTACAACGGGCTATAGTGATATACTACTTCGTATGTGGTAATTCGATTTCAAAGATGTTGGATCCTACAAAAACGAAAGCATCAGCAATAGAAAAGATCGATGAAATTGTTAAAGCGTTTGGTGTTGTTGTTAATACTAAAGGTATTAAATATGAAGAAGCTCCATATGTTATAACTATGTCTCGTATTGCTACTGCTTTTGCACCTGAAGCGTGCAATATAATATGTCAACTACATACACAATTATTCAGAATTGTTGAAGCATCAGTTCTAACAAATTTATTAAAACTCAGTGTTACATGGCCGACAATAATTATGTGGCAATCACAGTGTAGTATTATTCCAAATGAAGAAAATCCAAAAACTATTGCTGTATTTAAAGCATTGGTATTCCTTAGTGCTATATATAGTCGCATCTTTAAACGGAAAAGTCTAAATTTAGATTCCACTGATTACAGGCGATCTATTAAATTCTGCTCTATGGCTTTCCGTTCTAACGTCATCGATTATGACCAAAGATACCCGTATTTCAGTAAGATGATAGAAGGAATAGATGAAGTATTCTTTACAGATATCAATAATCATCCAGAATTAGCTGATATTCAATTCCCTGCTGCTACATTATAATTTTTTTTTGACGTGATAACGTCTTATAAATTGATGACAGCATTCACGAAACAATGTCACGTTCCGCCTGACCTTGAGCGTGCAAGCGAGAGCGCGGAACAAGCGATAGAGAGGCACGATGGGCGCAAGCGTTGGCTTGTGACACATTTATCTCTCTTCTCGCGTGACGTCAGAGCTAGCTGCTACTCGAGCTTCTTCGAGAACTTCTACAATAAGCTCCGTAATAGTATATTGTGCGGCAAGGGATGAAAGAAGACGATTTCTGACGAGGGCGAGAGTTGACTGCCCGAGCGAAGCGAGGGCTGTCATCGCCCTGGTCTTTGTTTCATATGAAAAGTGTACTATAAATGAAAACGATTTTCTACGATCCAACGGATACAGCCGACATTCCATCGTGTGTTCGGCACCCGAAAGTACTCGATTGCATTCATGTATAGATGTTGCTAAGCAACCACAATTTTAAATACCTAACATGTTAAAACGTCTGTCATTGGTTGAAATCTATAGATTTCCAAAAATATGCTTCGGGAATGCTCATTTTCCACACGGTAGCAGATGGTAATGGAAAACGGGACGATTGATTTAAGAAAATCAAATATACTCTCATCAGAAACTGTAAATTGAATGAATTCAATAGAAATGCGGTCCAGCTGGTGATGTTTGAAAGTACTTTGTGATCAGTTTCTAACTAGACATGCGTAGTCTAGTCATCAACCAAACAATCTAGAATTGTGGGTGGGAACATACCTAATAATTGCCACTATAATCTACGAGGTGTTCTTATGAATATATTTATATGGTGGTTCTCGATGCGTTTATTTCTATTTCCACTTTGTCACTTCATCCCATGATCACATTTTCTCTATAACACTCATTGTTCACGGACATTTCATTTGATCATCTAAAATTTGGTAGTATCATCTATCTCGTTCTCTTCTCGCATTTCCCTTATATAACTCAAACAAACTAAAGCACCCTCTAACTAACGCAAATCGGTATTTTCCCAACTGTTGTTGTAATTGGAATCATCATCATCATCACAATGATTTAGATTTTCGGATGAACAAAGATCATTGGAATTATCATTAAAATGAATTCCACATACCCACACTTAATGGTGAAAATGTATAAAATCAAAATCTACATATAATTGTAGACAATATTACCTATTTTTAATGCATAATGTGAATATAGCTTTATATTATTTAACGAAAATTACTAAATAGAAAAAGTTTTGTCATAGAAATTGCGTTGTTTGAATGTTTGTTATTTTGGGGTTTTTCTAACAACAACATTAAATAAGTAAAAGAACAGCAAATTCTGATCTAGAAACGAATCCAAATCGTGATTTTTGTGCATTTCTATCAGGAAATTAACAAAAAAGTGTCCCGAAACTTTCATATTACCGCCCTTTCAATATGGTGGATACGCTTGCGCGTAACTAGTCGTTGAAAATGTCTGTATACTGGAGTGTTTACTCAAATATAATGATAGTTCTATCTCTATTCTACTATCATTTAATGTTACGTTTTAGAAAGAGAGAAGATTATTGGTGTTTTCTGCGCATGTATCATCATTCCAGAATATATCAAAATTTAGTGATAGCACGCTTACCAATTATTTAACGAAAATTACTAAATAGAAAAAGTTTTGTCATAGAAATTGCGTTGTTTGAATGTTTGTTATTTTCTAACAACAACAACAAATGAGTAAAAGAACAGCAAATTCTGATCTAGAAACGAATCCAAATCGTGATTTTTGTGAATTTCTATCAGGTAATTAACAACAACAACAAAAAAAATCAATTATATCGAAATAAACATTGATTGTTGTAGAATTGGCTGAATATGAGAAGAATATTACACGTGATATACATCGATTTAATGCTTATAGAAAAGCAGCAAATATCCTACGAACACATCCAACACGTATAAAATCGGGCGATGAAGCTAGAAAACTATCGGGAATTGGTGGCAAAATTGCTGGAAAAATTGATGAATTCATAACAACTGGAAAATTACGTAAACTCGAAACTGTATTTTTTCCGCCCCTTCTTATATAATCGAAATTAATTAAATAATACTTTTATTATAGATAAATGGTGATTCAAAGAATGCTGCTATAAATTTATTGACCCGCATCTCTGGTATTGGTCCAGTAAAAGCCCAACAATTAGTAAATGATGGTATAGAAACAATTGATGAATTGAAAAAACATCCAAATAAATTAACACATCATCAAATGATTGGTTTGAAGTATTTTGATGATTTCGAAATTAAAATACCACGTAATGAAATTGATGAAATTAAACAAATTATTGAAAAACAATTAATGAAATTCGATAAACAATTATTAATAACAATATGTGGTAGTTATAGACGTGGTAAATTAGAAAGTGGTGATATTGATATATTATTAACACATCCAAATTATTTATCGAATAATACAAAAAAATCGAATATATTAAAGAAATCAATTGAAATTTTAGTAAATCATAATTTAATAATTGAAACAATATCAATTGGTAATACGAAATTTATGGGTGTTTGTCAATTAAATCAACATTTACCTGTTAGACGTATTGATATAAAATTAACACCATACGATCAATATTATTGTGCAATTTTATATTTTACTGGTTCTGGTGAATTTAATCAACGTATGCGTGCACATGCACAACATGTTGGTTTTATTTTAAACGAATATAATTTAAGACCAATTGGTTGTACAGGTGTACCAGGTGAACCTGTTCAAATTCAATCAGAACACGATATTTTCGATTATATCAATTATCCTTATAAAGAACCATCTGATAGAGATTGATATAAGAAAATATTTTTAACTAATGTTAAAAGTTACAACAGAAAAAGTAATGTTGTTATATAATGAAAAACGTTTTATAAATTAATTATCCATTTTGTAGTTCATTCAACGTTATGTAAGCTAGGACGTAATTCCGTCAAGACACTATTGAGATGTAACGAATATTATTTGGTGGATTAATGAAGATTGAGGAAATCGTGCCTGCGGCAGGTGTTGGTGTAATTCACACGTTTGAAGAAGCTTCACAGGTGTTAAATTGAAAGGTCAAGCTACCAAAAAACGATTTATATTGTAGTTGTAAATCTTTTGGTAGGGAGTAGTTCAATGTTGAAGTTCTCTGTGTGGTGCCCGAGCAAAAATAGGGGCCACTGGAGCACGTGCATATATGCGCTCTACAAGCTATCATAAGCGTATATATGCCAGAACTAGATATTGGGAGACATGTGGATACTGCTTGAGGAGGAGGACATGAAAGTTTACTGGGGATTTCAAGGGTGATTGAAGCGAAAACGCCCTCGAGGAGTATATGAGAAGCAACATAAGCCTCAAGTTTCTTGATGTAAACCTATCTTGGATTGAAGAGGCATAATTTTGAAGTAAATCAAATGAATGTTCCTCCAATTCCTTTGAGGAACAATAACAATTATTCCTCCTAGGAGTTGGAGGAACCTTCATTGTACTTCTATTCCTTCGATTTACCCCTTCAGCAAAGATGAATCTACACAATTGTACTTTGGCAATAAAAGCGTATATGAGATATAGAAGAATCTGGATAGCTCAATTGTATGGTAGCAGTACTTTTGGGCCTTCAGGAAGAGGAATGAATGTTTTTTTAGTCTTAAAGAAACTCTCACTCATCTGTAGAACTCAACATAATCAACATTGCAGTACTGTTTCGATAGATATATAAGGATAGAAGCGGATAGTTTTTTAGAAAAAGAAGCTTTTTCTTACCTTTTGAACATACATAACTGGTGATTTATGATTCTGTCGTAATAGAAAAATTTCGTTCTACTGTTACATAACGTTTAACAATGTTACCTTGATGTTGGCCAACCGTTATATTTATAAGAAATATAAAATAATGATGGTTCAAATTTCCTACATATTTATGTTTTAATTATGTTTTATTTTTTTAATAGCATATTTGTATGGAAGAATGTTTCTTTTGTGAATAGAAATGACAGTTTTATTATATTTGCGTAGGTTGCAAATAATAATAATATCCTGTTCAAAAAGGTTGTTTCTTGTTTGACATTTTATAAATTTGTTCTACTTAGTGATTTTTCTTTGAAAGATTTGACCTTAAAAGAAGCTACGCTGTAATAAAATTGATTTACAATTAGAACTTTAATAGTTTTTTGGGTTTTAAGATAACTGTTCCTTTGGTTTGGCAAAATTTTTTTGCTCATTCGTTGCGTTTCGGTTTTTGTTATCAGAGCCGTACCGGGAATAAATCGCACCCTGGGTAAATATGAGGCGCGCGCCCTTTGTCTTATCTATAAAACAAAAACCATTTTGCGTCCCATTGGAAACCGAGTTTTGGACAAGTGCCTCTGCAGCCTCACCCTCGGACAGATACTGTTTGCTTTGTTATTTAATGTAAATCCGAGTTTCCGACAAGTGTTTTTGTAACACCTTTGGCAAACACAACAATGACTTTTTAACATATTTAATGATTTGCAGTGTATGAATTCTATCTTAAGTGCTATTTTATATAAATGTGGGCGAATGTGTTGAAGTGGCTGGCTGCTACTGTTGTCTTTTTTTTTGCGTCTGTCTACCATAAAGATTTCTATTTATTGATAATCATCATATTTTGTAAGTTTTCCCACAAGATCACATTTTGTCCAAATAAAAGTTTCTCTAATTTCAATAATAATAATAGTAATAATTCGAAATTTGATTAATGTTAAATTTATCGTTGATTTCTGTTCTAAGTCTTATTTAATAAATTCTCTTATTAATTTGATAACGAGTAGAAGAAATGATTAATTGTTAACACGATGTTTATCGTGAAATGTCGTTTTGTTGTTATTGTGGTGTTTGATTTATAGAATCGTATTGGCAGGTCAAGAACGTTCTTGGTAGGTCCATTAGTAGAAGCATAATTAAGATTGTGTTCATTGTAAAGCATTGACTATAAGATGGTCAAAAATTACCGTTTGTTATGGTCAGTGTTTGCGAATTTTTTTTATAGCCTTACACTTTTGGCAGTTTTGTAATTTATCATTACATCATTGCAAAATATTCTAAAGGTTCAATAATTCATGTCATTGTCTAAGAAATTAAAGTTCATCCGAATCACTATTGGCAGGATATTGCACGAAAAAATTATCCGTACTGAGGTTGCGTCCAACTGTACCTCCATTCCTAAGCCTAGTTCGGGCAAATCTATTTGGCGTTTCTTTGATCAACTCAAGGATTCTAGTAAAGTGGCTATTTTTGATATATCCCTATATGCCAAAGGTACACAGGTGCAGTTCCTACTTATAGGCTCTTCTATAATTAGTTCTATGGAGATCTTTCTATTTGGACACCTTAGAAATTCTAGTTCGGGCAAATCTATTTGGCAATGAAATAGGACAAATTACTTGACCTCAGAATTTGTTCTGATTGGTGATCGTTGACTTCCGTCAACTAGGTCTATTTGACCTCAGCATGTTCTGTTTAGTTTGTATTGTAGTGTACAATTCCACTGATTTCTATGGTAGTTGTGAGTTTCGATCAAAATTAAGAAAGTACCTCCTGTTCTATGTGACAAATTTCCATTTTTACAAGTTACCTAGAAATGACTAAAAATGACGCAAAAATCTGTTATCCTCAGAAAAGTTGTTTTTGTGTGTGTGTGTGTGTGTGTGTGGAACACTGCATACTTGCATTTCTAAAACCTCTTGATATATGTCTAAGGTCATCTAAAATTAGATAAAATTACCATAAGTAGGTGACAATATGAAAGATGATCTCTCTACCTTCACTTTTTTGTTTTGTATTTGGTGTGTTTGTTTTTTATTTCCCAAAAACAAATTTTGTACAAATAAGTGTTGTTAATCAAAATTATGTTTTTCTGTGGAGTGACATTTCGATCACGATTTCGAAATCGAAAATAGACAGCTTCTTGCTTTATTACGTTTGTGAATATGAATCCAAAATCGAAATTTCCTTGTGTGTGTGTGTGTGTGTATGTGTTCTTGATCTTTTAAAAAAAAATCATCATCTCACATTCTAATTATCATCAAAATAGTTTCGTTTTGTTAATAATCTGACCTTGTTCCCACTGGAATTCAACCCGGATACAAAACAGTTTTCAATCCTTCAATATTATAACAAATACAGAAAAATAACAACAACAACAAAATTATTTATTGATCCTATTTAGTTTTTTTTTGTGTGTGTCACGACTTAAGTTTTAACAAACGAAATAATGTTAATAACATATTTAAGAACCATAAAGAAAATCGTATGTTTAGAATGCAAAAATCAGTTGATGTCGAATATTTATGGGCGAAAAAAATTGTTGTTTTTCTTTTCATATTGTTAGAAAAAATCATTAAAATAAAGTCTTAAAGAGACAGAGAGAGAGAGAGAAAGTGAGAAAGTCTTCCTTGCAAGGAAACTGCAAAATCACGAGTTGGTTGCCTTGGGAATATATTGGAATTTTTTTATTATTTATTAAATATACACGCTTTCTTTCTCTCTCTCTCTCTCCCTCTCTCTCTCAATTTTGTCTATTTTAATCGAAATTTCGATAACTGCAAAGAAATCAAATAGAA
This sequence comes from Meloe dianella, assembly GCA_028455855.1. NCBI lineage: Eukaryota > Metazoa > Arthropoda > Insecta > Coleoptera > Meloidae > Meloe > Meloe dianella. Next base: position 1,658,354 of record JAPTHL010000050.1, on the reverse strand, counting down.
ACAGGGGACAAAGGTTACTAGCTTGATCTCCTATTGAAGTCTCCAAAAGGATCGATGATTTCTTAAGATGAGCGCTCACTACTAAAGTTCACCAAATCACCAGTAACGCATTCTGATGACGTCATTCGCAACGTCCGTGACACGCCATCAGTACTCAAAGGACCAAATCGATTTCGTATTTAATTTCCTTCATCCTCTAACAACAAACAACTGATAAGAACATTATCGTCAATTTCTAAAGTAAGCGATGCATCTGAGGCGTACGGTGCTGTGTACTAGTGAACGTTCACCATTAAGGGAATCTTCGAATTTTTCCACAAATTTCGCTTGCATAACGATTCAAATGTGTCATCTTCTCCTTTTTGATTAAAGTAAATAATTCGATGGTGTGTTGTTTTGGTTCTTTTATAAATACAAATCACTTCCTTGTAGGTTTGTTGTTGTTGTTGTTGTTATTTAAAGAATCACGACATGTTCTGTGTGTTACATTACTTGTTGACATTAATTTTTACACCCATCATAAATTATTTATTTATTTATTTGATGTGTCGTAATTTGTTGTGTGTCACACAGTGCGGTTGCTGTTGCTGAAGACGCAGCCACTGTTCTTACCGTAACCCCAAAATGAAATCGAAAAGTCTCGATGATCATTCTTAAATGTGTTGAGAAACGGATTCAAATTCACTTTGTAGATGAGGATGTGCCATCGTTGATTTTGCTACGTGTTAGTCATTATCACCATCAACATCACCCTTGCGTCATCTCATCAATTTATTAACCGTTTTATGTGTGTGGTGGTTAATTTAAGGTCATAGATCGCATTATTACAAAGGGAAATTTGTTCCAAATGTGGTTTCTAAGGTTTGTTTATCAGACCGAATTTGAGCTTCTTCTGAGGTGTTTCCAGTGTTGCCTAAATTGCCTTCGAATGGGACTCTGATGTACCATTTTGGCATGTCTTCATTTTTTGATACATGTGTGGTATGCTGCTTTCTAAGCATTCATCTTTGATAAGTATATGGATCTTTTGAGATGGCTTTCTTAGTTGATCAAAATTATCTTGACCTTAGAACAGTATACCCCAAACTCTCTCCTGTGACACAGTTGTATCTTAGTAGGACAGTTTTGAGAACACTGTGCTGTAGATTTCCGTTTGCAAAAGATCGAAAATTTGAAAAATTCCCAACAAAGGTCATCAGAGATCTCAATCTACCTCTCATGTTCCTCAATAAGTGATCACTATAGAAAACTTTTGCCTACAATGAGGAGTAACCTACCTCAATAGGGATGACAAAAAAAAACGGAACTAACTATTAGAAAAAAATGACCTTACATGGATTAAAATAATATCTTTAGAAAAATTCAAAGGTAAAACGACGATGGAGACTTTCAAGTGACTATATATATATGTGACCTCCATTATCCATCAATGACTCTTGATCATTCAGTTCTTTTGATGTCTTGATGTTTAGATGAAGATGAAAACTTGTAAGGCGTTTTAATGCCAAGGATTTTCTTTCTAAATCAAAAACCAATCAATAATTGACAGTCATTTTTGTATAGCTTCGATTACTCAGTAACAACACACTTCTTGTAGATAAGGAAATCCTCTTCAGTGATGAATCTAAACAATTTCTCCATTAGTTGGTGTTTTTTTTTCTCTCTGTGTACTAAGTAACACATTGTAGAAAATGTCAAGTTAGGTCAAACTAATTAAGAAAATTATTAACAACAAGATAACTATTAATTAATAAAGATACGATGACCTTTCCAAATATCAATTCGTTCTTTTTTTTTAAAGTTTGCTTGTTTCTGTCATAAATAGATAAACGTATAATTATTTGGTACAATTCTGAACGAATCTTCATCTTGATCGTCATGTCGTTACCTAATTCTAAGGCATATAAGTTGACGTAAGTCACGTGTGGTACTCTTAAAAGCGCTTCTCGCATTCCACTCGTTCAATTACGATATTTGTTCTCTCGCTCTCTAATATTGTGGCGTCACGTGACTTACGTGATTAGCCCTGTTTTTTGTTATTTTGTTTTAAAATCACATTCCATTTAATATGTCAGTGGCACGGCACACAGTTGATTTGTATGTTAATGTTTGTAGTTTTTCATCCTTTTTTATGGGTTTCTTTTCTTTTCCTTTTTGTAGCTTTGACATAAATTTGTGTGATGTAATGCGGAAGAAATCGGCGACAGTTCGTGTTCAATCAATTAACATAATTAATTGCAATTAATGTGGAATGTTGTTTTAATTAATTTGGTTGTTGCGTTTTGATTGTTGCTATTTTTTCAGTGGTGATGATGATGATGATGATGATGGTACTTTCCGTAATGCTTTTTTCCGCCTTTTTTGTATGATGATTATTTTTTTGTTTTATGTAATGTGTATTAACGCAACTATGGTTGAGTGAAATTGTTTTTTTTTCCTTGTAGATTCGATTGGTCTTATCTGTCGTGTGATTTACAAGTGGATTATATAAGGAATTTTTGGGATTTGTAATCAAATTTGAAATGCAAATCATCTCCTCCACTCTTATTGAAATATTAATTTGTTAATGCTTCTTTTTTGTTGTTGTTGTTGTCTTAATTACTGTGCCAGTTTCAAAGCAGATGTGTATAACGGACAAATTCTCGGGGTTTTTAGCCCACTGTCGCCGCCACATAAGAAAATTGAACAAATCCGGTTTTTCGATCGTTCTGTAGATGTAGGATTGTTTCGTTTGTTTTGTTTTTGTAGGTTTCTTCAATATCCTTGACTTAATTCTTTTATGGTGTTTTCTATCGTCATCATTTTCTCTCCTCATACATATATGTATTTATAGAGTTCTATTATTATTATTATTATTATTTTCTTTTGTTGTAAAAAGCAATTTGTTTGACAGAAAAGGAGATTTCTACACAAGTTTTAGCCATTTGAAATAATCTATAACATAATTGTAGGTGGTTTTTATTATTATGATTATTATGATTATTATTATGATTATTATTATTATTATTATTATTTAATTTTAATGTTTATAGAAGCTTGTTTCAACAAATAAAGGCAAATAATAAATTAAATAAAAAATAGATATCTAAACAATGGTATAAACATTTAAAATTTATTGCATTACTAAAAATAGAAACAACTAAATTATTCATTTATAAAAAAAAACAATTTTATTAAAATGGTAGTAATTTGTTTCAAAATTTTTCAATTCTCAAATACTGTGCTTTCATTGTCAAAAGAAATCCATTTCTAAATAAAATTTCTTGTAGATGAAGATGATTTGTTGAAGAATCAGCTAATAATCCTCAGAAGTGAAAAAGACTCAGTTATATTATTAACATGTAGAGATGTGTGTGTGTGTGTAGAGTGTGTGTTGGAAGTCCAAAAATAAAGTAAACAGGTAACAGACAACAACAGAAGGCTTTGGTCCATTTCTATATCATCACCCTTCCACTGATTAGTTCTGCAAAATCAAAATTTTTGCAAAACGTGTTTTCTGAGGAAAGTTGCTACTAGGATTTCTGGATGTCTAAATGAAATAAGATTGATACCACGCTATGCCCTAATTATTTCTACTAATGTCCCTCAAGACTCCGGGGAGGGGGCTATTTCCCCCGAGACCTAGCTACTCTGAGGAGGGACTTGATCATCCAGAGTAAACTTTATGTTCTCCATTGAAAATCTTCCTGGTGAGAGGCATGCAAGGAACCTTGGAAACAAGAAGAAAACTTTACGATCTCAGGGAAGAACAACTGCTCCTGTTGTGCCCGAACATCCTGGTTTCCCTGGAGCCTACCGAATCTCTCGGCAGTCCTGGTTATGATAAACCAAATTTGGTTTGAATTTGGATTTGAAGTAGTAAATTGATAGAAAAAGATACTCAGTATTTGGACACACTCTCTTAGATAACAATTCAGTTTTGTTTGAAAATCAAGAAATTGAGGATTATCTCAACAATAATATTGAGCAAAGCAAACATTTTGTGGAATTCAAGAGCCGGATTATCAGTTGAATAACAAACGTCATCGTTTAAAATTACACAAAACGGAAAAATCATCTTTTCAGCTTATTATTAATTAAATTAAAATTGACAACAGTTGATATCATCATTTATTTAATAAATAATTGTGAAGGTAATGTCTTAAAACTCAATAAAAATCTATGAATTTTTCCTTAAAACAAATCAATAAAATTAATTGATTCATATGGAATTCCTCTCTGTTGTTAATTGTAATTAAATCTCTACCTCTCGTTTTTCTTTCTTCTTCTTTTTTATTTATTTATTTATCTTCAAGCCATTGTATAAATAATAGCTGTCAGTTAGTTTAATCATCATCAACCATTAATTGTTGATCAACTTTGACCGTTTTTTATCCGGGTCCGGATCGCAACATTCTTGGGATTTTACCAACGCTACTTACTGACTTTCCAGTTAAATGACCTTTAACTGTATTTGCAATATATTAACGATTATGTAAAATAAATAAATAAGATGACTCACTTGACAATTATTTGCTCTTTAATAATAATGAAATCTATCGGATCAATAATTCTTTGTGAAAAACTCATTTATAGATGACTTGCATTATTTGATTGCCTCAACATCTCAGCAGGTTATAGCTTTGATGACTTGAAAGTCTTCTGAGAAATCGTACTGGAGGTGCTTCTATGTTTCCTTATCAGTTACTACCTTTGTAGAACTGCTACGATCCGAACAAAGTTTCAAAGGTCTTACAGCAGTCTTGTTGAAGCTGTTTGCAGATATTTTGAGGATATTCCTAATTGCTGTGAAAAGCTCAAAGAGTTGTTTGAAACTTGCTTTGAATCACGTCTTTTTGTCGGGAAAGTTTTGGACTTTGTCCAATAATCCTCAAATATCTTTGCAAAGATAATACTCATTTGTCTGTTGTCTTACTACTTTTGGATAATTGAAAGAGACGTCGTTTGGATTGGTATGAAAATGACTACATGGACTTGCCAATCTTCGTGTAAGGTCCTACTGGTGGTACCTGTGTATCATCACTTCCTCGATCCTAATAAATCACCTATCTAGGTGTTCCAAAGGTCTAAATCTGACATGTTTTGCATAAGTCTTGGACTATTCCCAACAATTCTTAAATATTTTTCCCAAATAAATACACACTCCCCTGTAGTGCTCTCACTTTTGGACAATCAAAAAGACTTCCTCCGTCAATGAGGTCGTGTAGCTCTTAACCTATCCTCAGTACAGAATTTGATACCGTCGTCGAGTCGAATTACTTACAAATAATCAATTGTGAAATTATGAAATAGTTTAGGAAATTTCAATGACTTTAATTGGTGATTAAGTGGATAACCTTTGAACAAAAATAGAATACAGATAGTATGGAGGAGAGAAAAAGCAAATGGAAATGATATTAATTAATCATGTTTTGATAAAAAAAATAGGATAAATTTACAATTTCTAGTTCTACATAATCAATTCAATTAGTAATAATTGATCTTTTAATAAATAATCATATTACGTCATCATCAATGTTTTGAATATTCATATTTGAACTTGTTATTTTTTGTTGTTGTTGTTGTGTCCAATAAAAATAGCAGAAAACTACCATCAGTTTTGTAATTCTTGATTTACACAAAATTTCATATTAATCACAAGGTCATTGAATTTGTCCCAATTGATTTTCTTTTTAAATAAATTACAAAACAGTTTTCAAGATTCTTATCTGCATCATCATTTAGGTTTTTTGTTTTTCGTTTTTCGTTCTCTCTAATAAAATATTTAAATTTTATTGATAATTTTGGTGATATTTACACATAAATGTTGCTATCGTTGCCACTTCAATAGTGCAACATTCACGTCTATTTCGTTGATATTTTCAGTAAAGTAGATAAGAAGTGGCGTTTGGGCGGCACGCAATCTTCTCATTTTCGTATCCTGTGGGGTTATTTTGCTAAAATTCACGAAACCTCAAGAAAAACCCCAAATTGTTTCTCCATAGTTTTAATCATCCGGGTATGTGTGTGTGTGTGTGTGTGTTTTATCCAAAAAAACCGGAATCCTTATGATTAATTTTCGGTGAAGTAAGGACGAGGACAAAGACGAGTTTTTTTTTATTTTGGTTAAAATTCTAAACTTTTGGCATTTATTCTCTTTTTATAATTAATTTATGATCCAAGTAAAAGGTAGAAATAGAAATGCTAAAGATAGATGTTTGACCACTCGCACAAAAAAAGTTGCGGTGGAAATCTTCGAAATATTTTACAGATAACTGAGGACTATTTTGGATTGAAAGTCTCCATTATTTTGCAATTGAAGTACAAAATTTCATTGAAATCAGAACGCAACTAACAAGAAGATACTTTCTCAACAGGAGTCTTCATAGTGCCATTTAATAGCTCTGAGGATTTTGTACTCCATAAGTATTGCAAGAATTTTAAGAGGTTTTCGAGAATTCGTTGCATCCATTCGTATATTTTGGCAAAATTTCATAAGGCTCTGAGGATAGTTGAGGTAATCACTAGTACCCTTCGGAATCCTCCATCATTAGGAGTTTAAAAAGTGGGGAGACTTGGGATACACCCGAGTAGGCATGTTTCTTGGTACCACCTGCAATCTGAGGATTATAAAACGATGAAAAATCTTCAAAATGTTTGTTGAATTCACACCTACGTTTTGGTAAAATTCACACAAGACTCTGAGGATAGTTGAGGTTGCACTGTGCATTTTTGTCACAGCATGGAAATCGTTTACTACCGCAATTTGTTCTTTGTATTCCATTGTAATTCCAGCTTCGAATTGGATAGAACTCTTTAAATATTTTAGGGTAGCTTCATTTTGCTAACACTTACGATAACGAAGTATCTTAGCTTAGAAAGAAGAAGTACCTCAAGCTTGCACTAAGTGTTGTGCAATAGACTCCTTATTTTCATCAGAAGGAAGGATAAGGACTTGTTAGTCGTTAAATTCGAATTTTACGAATGCTCTGTTACATAATTTTTACATCGTTTCATGTAAATTTCACATGTCAAAACGAAGAATGCGTCTCTATTGGGTAAGTTTTCTTCTTCTTCTTCTTCTTTTTTTCGGTTTATGTTGTCTAATTTGGAAAGTCGATAAAATTGAATTGCCAATAGAACGAATGTATTGTAATTGAAATCGTAATTGTTGATTCAAACAAAAATAGAGTTACAATCAAAAAAAAACAAATCAAAGAAAAATACAACACACATGCAGATAAAGATCAACTTTTACTTTTTATATATTTTTTGTTTTTGTCGATTAATTTCACAATTGATTTTGCCCTATTTCGTATTTGTTGTTGTCTTTGATGATTCAGTTTTTGTTTTTTTTTGTTGTTGTTGCAATTTTGGTAACTTTACGGATTTAAATAACTTGAAATTTATGATTGTTAGTTCATAATGTTAGGTAAAGGGAAAAAAATTAAATAATAATTAATGGTGGGATTATACAATTGGTGAAGATGCGCAAGGTATAAAGGTGATGATCCGTACAGATCTCCGATCAGTACTGTCACTTTCAGTCGCGTCTCCATTACCTCCATTAAGTGTTTTAATTCTCTATTTGTGAATTTGCAAAACAAAACAAACAAAAATAACTAAAAAGTAAGTACTTAAGTGCACCATAGGAATTCGTATATAAATAAGTGCGATCAGTGTTACCAATCTATACTTAAAATTAATTTTTCTTTTTGAAAAAGTTCGTCGCATAATCGACTATTGAAGTCTCCAAATTTTCTCCCATAAAAACTGATAGTTTTCTCAATCAAATTTTGCGGAAAATCCACAAAAATTCTGTGCGACAATCGACAAATAACAAAATTCGTTTTGTATTTAGAAAAATTGCGCGCCGATTAAAAAAAAAGCAAACAAACAACGGAATAACTTTCACTTTTGCGAGCTTTTAATTTTTGATCAGATGAAAAGAAAAAATTTGGTAGAGAATTTGTGAATCTCTCTCTAATCATCTAATCATCTAATCATCATCAAGGTAGTTCCGTGAGAGATTGTTGTGTGATAATTCTGACAACCTTGACACTAAGCCGTTGCTTATTTATACAGTCATTTGAATTTCTATTTCTGTTCTTTATCCGTTTGAAATTAAATGTCATCCAGATAAATGCGTGTTAATAATAATAATAATAATAATAACAATCATAATAATAATAATAATAATACCCTTTTTTTGTCCGACTACACACTTTCGTAATTATTACGAAAAATCACACCTATCGTGTGGCTGTTACGCACATAAAAAAAAGAAAAGATAAACAGTTCAAGGTTGGCATTTCAATCATTTTTAGAAAGAATTAATCAAAATATACAGGCTCTCGTTGACATTTATCATTGTCAATCGTTATATTTTGATGATTCATAAAAGCAATTGAATATAAAAGGACACTCTTCGAATTTATTCTCATTAAGTCACTTTGTGGTTTGTTTGTTTTTTTTTAATAATCACTTAGAAGAGGGTAAGAGTGGAATTGCGTACGTGGCATATTTAGATCGAATATACTCTTATTTCATCCGCTCCATCTGTATAACGAAATTAATCGACGGATTTCAACTGGTTTTTGTTTGATAATTGGCAGCACATTGGTTCCGAATATGCCTACTTAATCTGCCACATCTGTATATTAGCGAAATTGGTGAAAAACTGTGACGAATTCTAGAGACTTCAATGATCGATCCAGTTAGAAAACTTGTCGAGATTTCAACGAGTACGTCCTACATCATCTGCCACATCTGTATATCGATATGATTTATCGATTTTGATTGGGTTTTCCCCAAAATTGGCAATTTCCAGGTTAAGGTTAAGGATGTGCTGTTTTTCTAACGTTACACGAGTCGATTTTTTTTTGTCTTTCTATTAAACTTTGCATAATTATCGTAAAATTTGAATAAATTAATAATTATTACAACAGGATTTCAGTTCATTTATCTGTCTGCTGTTGTTGTAGTAGTTTCTAGTAAAATTTTAATAATTCTTTTATTCATTTTTGTTGTTGTTGTTGTGTTGTTGCCAATTCTGTTCATTATGTAATCAATTGAATATTTTAGTCAAATTTTAAAGAGTCTTGAATTATAGACAGATGGAATGTTGTCACACGACTTTTTATTTGTTGAGAAAAATTTCGTTGAATTTTGCAAAATTAATGTATTTCTTTCGTGTTTGTCTACGAATTCTAATTTTCGCCCACGTTATCAAGTTTATCATCAATCATCACAATTTTTTTGACCGCCACACAGCTTGTTTTTTTTTAGATATTTAGTGATGATGGCAATCTCCTGAATTGTACCAGATCCGATTATAAATGATGGTATAGCAACAATGATAAAGTAATTGTTGTAATCAACGTGTTGCTGTTGTTGTTGTTGTTGTTGTTATCTTTTTAATGCCGTAGTCACGTTCGTTTTCTGTAATTGGTAGAATGAATATATGGTTAAAACAAGTTAAACTCATCTTGTTTTGAAATTACACAATTTTTGTGAAATTTCAATAATTTCTGAAAAGTTTTCTAATGTGATCTATCATTGAAGTCTCCGATAATATCTACGAATTTCCTTAGTTTTTCTACAGATTTTTGTTAATTTACGACTGTATTGCTCATTTTAGTAATTGTTGTAGAATTGTGGCGATAATCCTGAAAAATTTCGGTGTTTTTTGAGAATTCTCCGACTTGATCTATCGTTGGAGTCTCCATAATTTTTGGTAAATTTCTTTAGTTTTCGTGCATATTCTTGTTAATTTACCACTGTATTGCTCATAGTTGAGATTATTTTGAGCAAATATTGTGGAATTTGTGAGAAAATCCTAAAAAATTCCGGTGTTTCTGGGAATTTTACGGCTTGATCTATCATTGAAGTCTCCAATATTTCTTACAAATTTCTAAAGTTTTCGCGCATATTTTTGTTGATTTACCACCGTATTGCTTATAGTTGAGATTATTCTTAGTACTTGTTGTAGAATTGTGGCGACAATCCTGAAAATTTCCGGTGTTTCTGGGAATTTTATGACTTCATCTATCATTGAAATCTCCAATATTTTAGGGAAATTTCCTCAGATTTCGTCCATATTTTTGCCAATTTACCACCGCATCGCTTACAGTGGCGATTATTTTAAACAATTATTGTAGAATTGTCGAGAAATTCCTAAAATTTTCTGAAAATCCGAGAATTTATTCAGTTTTTTTTACATCAAATTTCGGATTATTAATACGATAATTGAGGTCTTTTAGCACAAAAATTCATTTTTTGATGAATTTTCAGTCTTGATGTATAGCTGAAAACTTCAGAAATTGTTCAATAATCATAAAAACAAAACCAAAAAGCATCCTGTAACATTCCACGATACTATCAAACGGCATCGATTTTTAAACAATTGTAAATATTGTAGCACTGAAATTTTTCCACCTGTCTGAAAATTTTTTACAACTTTATTCTTGTTAGTTCATATTCCACACGTTTTATCGCGTAAACCTGGGCTTCAAATTGAAAGAACATCAATTGGATTCGCTTCAAACGTCAATGAACGAACAAGGCCGAAACTTGGCTGAAATTAATACTGAAATTGAGATAATTATCGTAGATTATAATTGTTTATATCTTATTCTGTAAGAAAACATTGAAAATGGGGTAGAAAATCGGAGAATTCAAAGGAAATTTGTGAAATTTCCAGAGACTTCAACGATCGATCAAGGCGTAAACTTGTGATTTTTGCCAAAATTTTCAAAATCTAATAATCTTGAAGTATGTAGTAACTAATTAATTTCCTGAAAATCTAGAGAGATTTCATGATTGATTGATGATAACACTAATCTTCATCCTTATCGTCACATAAACAACTGAAACTTCAGACAAACCTCTGGATAAAGTATCAAATGCTGCAAATTTGCCAAAAAACCGTACAAATTCCAAAGACTTCAATGATCAATCAAGACTGATACTCACTGAATTGTATCAAAATAGAGAGAGAGACTTCAATGATCGATCCAGTTACAAACTTCCACAGAAAACGGTGTAAAACATTCAAAGAGAATTCAATGCTCGATCACGTCCGTAACTCTTTAAATATCATCAAAATAATTAAACAAAAAATACATGAAAATAATTAACATAAAAAAAAATTAATTAGAAATTTATTGACTTGTTATGGTGATATTTGGCTTTCAAAATTCAAATTTTGCAGTTGATCATTATTGACCTTTAAAACAATTAATATTGAAGTCAAGGAACATTTATTTATCAAGATTCTATTTCTATTTGTCTATTATTATCAATCGATGTTTGTCCTTATTTTAGTGATTTTTAATTGTTGTTGTTGTTTGTTTTTCTTCAAATAGATTTGTGACAATGTCTCCACTAATTCTAGTGGGGATACTGGTCTTAGCATCGGCAACATTAGGAGATGTGAAATATGATGAGAGTGATCCGAATCTAGTTGCTGATGCTCAAGAGATTAATCGTTTAGCTGTTGTTAATAATCATAATAATAATAATGGTGAATATTGGTGGATGAGTAATAATTCACCATTAAAAGCCGCTTATGATTATTACAAGAAATGTGCAAAGAAAGGCAATTGTTCACCACCATCCACCGATAACACACCACAACACCAACAACCACCAACACAACAACATCAACAAAAACCACTTGATGTCAATAAAAATCCATTCTTTAATGGTCAATTCCATGGTGTCACTGATAATCCACCAAATGGTGCCATCCAAATCGATATCAATAAAAATCCATTCTTCAATGGTGTGATAACAACCGGTAATGGTGGTTCGGTTAATGATAAAGGTCAAAGTTTCTTAGGTGTACAACCATCACAACCATTCCCAATTGCTAATGATGATAACAATCAAAAGAAACCTGGCTTTTCATTACATCATCCATTAGATAACAACAAAAACCAACAGAAATGTGAAGGTCATAATTATGTTTGTGTTAAGAAAGAATTGTGCAATAATGGGGTTGTGGTGAATAATAATCATAATCGTTTAGATGGCACCATCCAGACGAAATTTGTGAGTATCTATAGTTGCTCTGTTTCTATTATTAAAACACGCCATCTATGAGACGAAACGACTAGCCGATGATAGATGTCGCTTTCGCAGCAAAGTCAAGTCGATTTCGTACGACTATATAACGACAATTTGATTTATTTATCGATTTAACATTTAAGACGATAATAATAATAATAATAATAATAATAATAATAATGATAATAATAATAATAATGAAATTGAAGAAGTTTCAACAGTGTCTGTAGACAATTAAAATTCAAGGCTGTTTTCATATTTTGGAATATCCTCGTGAAATATCAAAGGTACGAAAAAAACAACAACACCACACACAGTTAATTAGATGCGTATGTGAAATTAGTTTTTTTTTCTTGTTAAAAATTGCCGATCTTTCTCAAACTTTCTTAATGATTGGGTCAATCAAATTTTTTTTCAAATGATTTTTCATACGCACATTTGTTGAATTTTTTTCTCCGTTTATTCGTCTATTATGAATCATTTGTTAATCGTTTTTTTTTATTATTCTTAATAAATAAGAGACGGTGTGTTTTGTGTGTTTTATTAATTTCAATTCGGTTTGGTGGCTGAGCCTATTATTGAAATCTCCAAATGTGTCATTGGTATATAGTATTATTTTTCCTGTTTTTTTTTTGATTGATTGATTGAAAAGCGAAAGTTATCTGAACAGTTAACTCGTTGGTATTCTACAAACAATTCATGATTATTTATTTGATCGTTATCTTGATCTCTATTGATTTGTTGTTGAGTTTTGATGAAGACAGGGAAAAAAAACAACCATCATATGTTGTTTGTATGTTTTTTATTAAAAGTGTTCTGTTGATTTGCAATCGAATTCCAAGCAAGATTTGATCATCATCACCATCCCCATCTCTTTTAGATATTTGTTTATTTGACAGTCTGATTTTTGTGGCATTTCGTTCACGACTTGTTTGTTCGATTGTAGATTTCGTAAAGAAAATGATCGTGTGTGTGTAAATAATAAAGGAATGCTGCTACAATCGACCAATAAAGTCGTCAAGTAATCTCTTGTGATGATGATATTGAAGAGAATCGATAAAAAATGATAATTTCTTTGGTCCACTGTAACCTATGTAAAATGATTCTGTTTGAATGATTCCTTATAAGGATGATGGTAATGAAGAGAATTGATTAAGATATTGATCACGATCGATACTTGTTCAGAATTATTCCGACAAACTAAAAGTGTAAGTGTGAGTTAGAAATGAATGTTTTGTGATAATCAACCAACAAAATCGTCAAATAATACCTTTTAAAGATGATGGCGATGTAGTAGTAGCAAATTGACCAACAAAACAAATCTTGACAATCAACGATGAAGATATTGATCAAGACCAATACTTGCTCAGAATTCTCAAAATTTTCACAAATTGTAGAAACACCAAATCCATAAAAAAAAAACAAAGCTAGAGATCAAGATACTGGCAACTTATTGTTTAAGACAAAAAAAATTACAATTTATTTCTTCAAAAATTGTTTGTTGCTTGATCATGTGTTGAAATCACCAAAGCCATATCGAATTTAAGTTCAAATTTTAATGATTATTATTATTATTATTGTTATTATTATTATTATTATTATTATTATTATTATTATTATCATGATTATTATGATTATGTTTTCCTATCAATCGAACAAAGAAAAACAAATCACAACTGATGCAAGACTACGATGATGACATCCTGACAGATGACAATATTTCTATTGACAATAATTTTGTTGCAATCATATCGAAGATATATTTTTTGTCTTCAACCATAATAGAAAACAATGAAGCTTTTCATTACATTAATAGAAGATAAAATAATAACTAGTTAATAACGTTCTATTTCAACATAACAATTGATGCAACAACAATAATAGCATTAAATCTATCTAAACATTAAATAAATAGGGAAGAAAACACAATAATTGCTGATGAAAGTTCACCGATTAACACTAGATGACTATAAGCTTCTTGAAGATCGGGGAAAGGTGGCCGCATTCTTGTAAAGGTCAGGATACCATCATCATCATCATCATCAACAACAACGTGTAATTATTCGTAATAGTTCGTTGATCTTAACCATGCAGATTGCCATTCTTACCACTATTATTAGAGCGTTTTTCTGTATTCTAGCAAAATATCCTGAAATTATTGTCGAAAATCATCAAACGTTTTTGCAATTTCATGTCTAATAAAGTTGATGAATGCCATTAATCTTCGATTCGTATTGTAGCAATTGCTTCTTCGTCAAATAATTATCGTGATGATGATGATGATGACAAATTATTGTTTGTTTTATTATGGAAAAGGTCATCTGAATTATGTAAGTTTTCAACAAAAAACAAAAAAAAAACGTCTATTATCAATATTTATTCGATAATAATTAGAATTTCCAATAATTGCGTAAATTCTTATGGTATTATTATTGAAAACAAAACAAGAAAAAAAGCCATATATTTGCAATGCATTTTATATTGTGAAACGTTTCGAATGAAACGGATTTTTTTTTGTTCAGGCAAGTTTCTGTTGTGATCTATCGTTGAAGTCACCAATGGATTTCCATAGAAATCCATGCAATTTCATCACAATTTTCTTATAAAATCAATCAATTCAATGATTTCTAAATCATCACTACTGGTATTTTATCGAGATTATATAAAGTTTGAGTAAGAGATTTCACTTAAGTCCGCCTACGAGTAACACGACCTAAAAACGTCCTTGACTTTGCTGAGCGAAAGTGTATGTACCTATAATCACGTAATTATTTATTGAATACGGAAATCGTTGTTTTCTTCATTTTATTAAGAGATAAATCCCGATAAATCACAGTACAAAATTTATAGAAAGTCGATGTTTTATAATAGATACCTAATCAACCTTTTAACCTGTTTCTATCTATTTCTATCTTTCTTTCTGTTTTGTAGGCGAGCTATTGTGAAATTGGTCATGAAGTTTGTTGTAAAATCGTACAACAATCTTCAACTTCAAATGATTTATCCGATGAGATAACAGCTGGTAAAAGTTCTGTACCAGGATCAACAATTAAATTCGAAGGTGCATCAGGCATTAGTCCTGGTTTTATTCAAGTGTTAGTTGATGATGCATCTGAAATTAAACCGAATATTTATAATATTGGTGAGATAGGACATCAAAATTCGGCATCATCAAGTAGTACAACGAAATCGATTAGGGCAACATCATTTGGTCCAACAATTGATTATAGTAATGTGAAATTTAATGATGATGTACGTTTCCAATCGACAATTCATGGTCCGGCATATTTACCACCAATAAATGGACCAAATCCACCACCACCGCGTCCAATTACACCAGAATTGGAAATACCACCGACAATATCAACCTATCAACCACGTTTACCAACAACTCCTTCGTCTCCTAGACCTTTTCAAACAACCTATCAAACAGTAAGACCAACATATGGACAACCATCGACACCAAGACCATTTGTGACAACAATAAGGGAGTATTTGCCACCAAAAACAAGTACAACATTTAAGTACGTACCACCAACGACACAAAGGCCCTTTATAATAACACAACAAACAACAACACAACGGCCTTATCAGCCTAGCACGCAACAACAAACCAGCACGCCTTATCGACCAACATTTACAACAGCACAACCTACATATGGCTGTATACCATCAGCTAATAACAATTATCAATGTTCACGACCAACAACAAGTCGAGAATATTTACCACCACGTGTAACAACACCTAGACCTCCTCCAACTCCATCTCCGACAACAACAACACCAAGGTGTGTACCATCACCAAATAATAACTATCAATGCCCTTGCATACCATCAGCAAGTAATAATTATCAATGTTCTACACCAATTAGGCCAACACCACCACCAATAACATACCCACCTACAAGGCCTACAACAAGTAGAACATATTCACCACCTGCTCCATTTTCAACACCAAGACCTCCTCCACCATTTGTTCCCTCACCTCCACCTACTACTCCAATACCAAAATGCATACCATCGGCAAGTAATAATTATCAATGTCCGTGTGTGCCGTCGGCCAGTAACAATTATCAGTGTCCAGTACCTACTAGACCACCACCACCACCTACTAGACCTCCACAACCTCCAACATGTGTTCCTTCAGCAAGTAATAATTATCAATGTCCTTGTGTACCTTCTCCAAGCAATAACTATTATTGTCCTTCAAAAACAACTTATAAACCACTTCCTCCACCAACAACAAGTAGAACTTATTTACCTCCTGCTCCTCCAACTACTCCAAGACCAACATGTATACCTTCGGCAAGTAATAATTATCAATGTCCTTGTGTACCATCAGCGGGTAATAATTATCAATGTTCTACATCAGTTAGGCCAACACCACCACCAATAACATACCCAACTCCAAAACCAACAACCAGACCTCCGATAACATATCCTACACCCCCACCTACAAGGCCCACTTTACCTCCATTACCACCAGTAACATTCCCAACTCCAAGGCCAACGACCAGGCCACCAATAACTTATCCTACACCTCCACCTACACGGCCTACAACAAGTAGAACATATTTACCACCTGCTCCACCTTCAACGCCAAGACCACCACCACCATTTGTTCCCTCTCCCCCACCTACTACTCTCAGACCAAGATGTATACCATCAGCAAGTAATAATTATCAATGCCCATGTGTACCATCAGCAAGTAATAATTATCAATGTCCTATATCAACCAGACCACCACCTCCTCCAACACTCCCACCTACTAGACCTCCACAACCTCCAACATGTGTTCCATCAGCAAATAATAATTATCAATGTCCGTGCATACCATCAGCAAGTAATAATTATCAATGTCCTGTACCAACCAGACCACCACCTCCACCAATAACATACCCAACTCCAAGACCAACAACCAGACCTCCGATAACATATCCTACATCCCCACCTACAAGGCCAACTTTACCTCCATTACCACCAGTAACATTCCCAACTCCAAGACCAACAACAAGACCACCAATAACATATCCTACACGTTCACCTACAAGGCCAACAACGAGTAGAACATATTTACCTCCTGCTCCACCTTCAACGCCAAGACCTCCTCCACCTTTCGTTCCCTCGCCACCACCAACTACATCAAGACCAAAATGTATACCGTCAACAAGTAATAACTATCTGTGCCCTTGTGTGCCATCCCCAAGTAATAATTACTACTGCCCATCTCCAACACAAACTCCAAGACCTACCCTACCACCAACTCAACCACCTGTTAGGCCAAGACCAACTCCACCACCGGTGAAACCAGGTTGTGTTCCTTCAGCAAGCAACAATTACCAGTGTCCATGCGTTCCATCTCAAAGTAACAATTATTACTGTCCATCTCCAACACAACCACCAAGACCTACTCTACCATCAACTCAACCACCGGTTAGGCCAAGGCCTACTCCACCACCGGTGAAACCAGGTTGTGTGCCTTCAGCAAGCAACAATTACCAATGTCCATGTGTTCCATCCCCAAGTAACAACTACTACTGCCCATCACCAACACAACCTCCGCTACCAACTCCACCACCAATTAAGCCATCAACAGGCTATAGTTATCCCACTCCAAGTCCGTCGTTTACTTTCCCAACGCAACCACCAATCAGACCAAAACCAACACCACCTCCCGTAAAACCAGGATGTGTTCCTTCTCAAAGTAACAACTACCAGTGCCCATGTGTTCCATCCCCAAGTAATAATTATTATTGCCCATCTCCAACACAGCCCCCAAGACCCACTCCACCACCAATTCAGCCTTCAACAGGCTATACTTATCCAACACCAAGACCAACATTTCCAACTCAACCTCCAATAAGACCAAGACCAACTCCTCCACCACAACCACCAGGTTGTGTACCATCACAAAGTAACAATTACCAGTGCCCATGTGTTCCATCTCCAAGTAACAATTATTATTGTCCATCACCAACACAACCGCCAAGACCTACCCTACCTCCAACTCAACCGCCACTTAGGCCAAGGCCAACCCCACCACCGCTGAAACCAGGTTGTGTGCCTTCAGCAAGCAACAATTACCAATGTCCTTGTGTTCCATCCCCAAGTAACAATTATTACTGTCCATCTCCAACACAGCCTCCACGGCCAACTCCCCCACCAATTAAGCCATCAACAGGCTATAGTTATCCCACTCCAAATCCGTCATTTACTTTCGCAACGCAACCACCGATCAGACCAAAACCAACCCCACCACCGGTGAAACCAGGTTGCGTGCCTTCAGCGAGCAACAATTACCAATGTCCTTGTGTTCCATCCCCAAGTAACAATTACTACTGTCCATCTCCAACACAACCTCCACGGCCAACTCCCCCACTAATTAAGCCATCAACAGGCTATAGTTATCCCACTCCAAATCCGTCATTTACTTTCGCAACGCAACCACCGATCAGACCAAAACCAACCCCACCACCGGTGAAACCAGGCTGTGTGCCTTCAGCGAGCAACAATTACCAATGTCCTTGTGTTCCATCTCCAAGTAACAATTACAATTGCCCATCTCCTACACAACCACCAAGACCCACCCTACCCCCAACTCAACCGCCACTTAGGCCAAGGCCAACCCCACCACCGGTGAAACCAGGTTGTGTGCCTTCAGCAAGCAACAATTACCAGTGCCCATGTGTGCCATCTCAAAGTAACAATTACAATTGTCCTTCTCCGACACAACCTCCAAGACCAACTCCACCACCAATTGAGCCTTCAACAGGCTATAGTTATCCAACTCCAAGACCAACATTCCCAACTCAACCACCATTAAGACCAAGACCAACTCCAACACCACAACCATCAGGTTGTGTACCGTCGCAAAGTAACAACTACCAGTGCCCATGTATACCATCCCCAAGTAATAATTATTATTGCCCATCTCCAACACAGCCCCCAAGACCCACTCCACCACCAATTCAGCCTTCAACAGGCTATACTTATCCAACACCAAGACCAACATTTCCAACTCAACCTCCAATAAGACCAAGACCAACTCCTCCACCACAACCACCAGGTTGTGTACCATCACAAAGTAACAATTACCAGTGTCTATGTGTTCCATCTCCAAGTAACAATTATTATTGTCCATCACCAACACAACCGCCAAGACCTACCCTACCTCCAACTCAACCGCCGGTCAGGCCAAGGCCTACTCCACCACCGGTAAAACCAGGTTGCGTGCCCTCAGCAAGCAATAATTATCAATGTCCATGTGTTCCATCCCCAAGTAACAACTACTACTGCCCATCTCCAACGCAACCACCAGTTACGGTAAGACCGACACTACCCACTGTCAAACCAGGTTGTGTTCCTTCAGCAAGTAACAACTATGAGTGTCCATGTATACCATCTTCCTCTAACAACTATTATTGCCCATCTCCAAAGCAACCTCCGAAACCAACTCCACCAACAGTTAGGCCTTCAACAGGCTACACCTATCCAAGCCCAAACATTCCATTTACATTACCGCCACCAACTCAACCTCCGCTGAGACCGAGGCCTACCCCACCACCTGTGAAACCAGGTTGTGTTCCTTCGGCTAACAATAATTACCAATGTCCATGTGTGCCATCTCCAAGTAACAATTACTACTGTCCATCACCGACACAACCTCCCAGACCTACTCCTCCACTTGTGAAACCTGGTTGCGTACCATCATCAAGTAATAATTATCAATGCCCTTGTGTGCCATCCCCAAGTAACAATTATTATTGTCCATCTCCAACACAGCCCCCACCACCAACATTCCCAACTAAACCACCAATAAGACCAAGACCAACTCCACCACCACAACCACCAGGTTGTGTACCATCAGCAAGCAATAATTACCAATGTCCTTGCGTACCATCGCCAAGTAACAATTATTATTGCCCATCTCCAACACAGCCTCCAAGACCCACGCCACCACCAACTCGACCTTCAACGGGCTATACTTATCCAACTCCAAGACCAACATTCCCAACTCAACCACCAATAAGACCAAGACCAACTCCGCCACCACAACCACCAGGGTGTGTACCATCACAAAGTAACAACTACCAGTGCCCATGTGCTCCATCACCAAGTAACAATTATTACTGTCCATCTCCAACACAACCTCCAAGACCTACCCTACCACCAACTCAACCACCGGTAAGGCCAAGGCCTACTCCACCACCAGTGAGGCCAAGACCAACTCCACCACCGGTGAAACCAGGTTGTGTGCCTTCAGCAAGCAACAATTACCAATGTCCATGTGTGCCATCTCAAAGTAACAATTACTATTGTCCTTCTCCAACACAGCCCCCAAGACCCACTCCACCACCAGTAAAGCCTTCAACAGGCTATAGTTATCCAACTCCAAGTCCAACATTCCCAACACGACGGCCGACGCCACCACCAGTAAAACCTGGTTGCGTACCATCATCAAGTAATAATTATCAATGCCCTTGTGTGCCATCTCCAAACAACAATTATTATTGCCCATCTCCAACACAAACCCCAAGGCCAACATTCCCAACTCAACCATCAATAAGACCAAGACCAACTCCACCACCACAACCAACAGGTTGTATACCATCAGCAAGCAATAATTACCAATGTCCTTGCGTACCATCACCAAATAACAATTACCAATGTCCGACAAGACCACGACCAACTCCACCGCCAACACCAACACCGACGGAAGGATATACTTATCCACGTCCAATTCAACCATTCCCTACTCCATGTATTCCATCATCATTTAATGGGTATCAATGTCCGGGCCAACCATCACGACCGCAACCATCACCATCACCAGTGTTCACTAGCACTACACAACGGCCAGGCTCATCTAACACAATAACATCCCAATATAGACCATCCACAACACCACAACCATTTTTCACACCTTCTTCTACAACTTACAGACCGTATCAGCCACCATCAACAACAGTACGGCCGTATCAACCACCATCAACTACAGAACGGCCTTATCAGCCACCATTAACAACGTTACGGCCCTATCAACCACCATCAACAACTTTACGGCCCTATCAACCACCATCAACAACTTTACGGCCTTATCAACCACCATCGACAACTTTACGGCCTTATCAGCCACCATCAACAACTTTACGGCCTTATCAGCCACCATCAACAACTTTACGGCCTTATCAGCCACCATCGACAACTTTACGGCCTTATCAGCCACCATCAACAACAGTACGGCCTTATCAGCCACCATCAACAACAGTACGGCCTTACCAACCACCTTCTCAACCAAGTGGATATGTTTATGATCGACCAACACCATCCTTTGAATTACCAACACAACCGCCAAGGGTAACATCTGGTACTAACATTAATAATCAGTATGTTTCACTACCAACAAAAACTCCAACGAATGGTTATCTACCACCAATACCAAATCAACAAGGTGATGGGTCATCAATAAATGAAGCAAACGTACCACCACCATACGTAACAACAAGACGACCTCCTCCTGATAATACCGGCGATGAAACTGGAAATCCACCAATCTTCATCCAACCGAACAATACAATTGTACCAGCAGGATGTGCGGCTGCATTGAAATGTGTCCAAGACATCTACTGTACAGCTGAAGGCGTTATCTCTCCAAATCCAGTGACTTTAACAAGAGAACAAGAACTCAATCGAGTACCAACTACGGTAATTTCCATCCTCCAGCAACCATTTTTTCCGTCCCCAAAATAACAAAACGATCGATTATTATTATTATTGCTTTTATTGATAATTTCCAGGATTGTCAAGATGAGCAGACCGGTGTTGTTGGTAAATGTTGTCGTGATCCTGATTATAAAGATCCTTGGCCATCTGCGAATCTTGTAAATGGTTTTGATGATGGCCAATATAAAGAGGATGATAGTATCAGTCAATATCAACAAGATTTGCAACGTCTTGTACGTTCAGATCGTACAAATGGTCCACGACAAGATGCCTCATCTATAACGAATTCATTAAATAGAAAACAGTTAAATTGTGGCCAACGTAATACTGATACAAGTCCAAAAGCATCAGGACCCATCGATGTGAATTTCGCTGAAATACCATGGCAAGCGATGATTTTACGTGATTCAAATCGTAGTTTACTATGCGGTGGTGCTATAATACAACGGAATGCTGTTTTGACAACAGCACACTGTCTCGATCGGTAGGTCCCATAATTTTTAGATGTTGTAAATTCAACTCCCCAACTATGGCAAAACGTGAATTTAACTGTTATTTTCGTTTACAGCATCGATACTAGCGATGTTTTGATCAAAGGTGGTGAATGGAAATTGGGTCTTGATGAGGAACCATTACCATTCCAAATTGTTAAAGTGGCAGCAATTTTGCGTCACCCCGATTATAAACCAGGATCATTACAAAATGATTTGGCTGTATTGGTATTACAAGAGAAATTACGTCCATCGAAAAATATTGGCACAATCTGTTTACCAAAAGCAAATCAAATACCAACACAAAATTGCATCGTTACTGGTTGGGGCAAAAGAATCTTACAATGTAAATTGATTGAATTCCTAATCGGCTTCTTGGTATTTTCTCACACTTTTTATGTTTACAGTGCATGCCCGTGGCGCAATTATGCATTCAATCAATGTCAATATCATGGATGGCCAGCAATGTCAAGAAACTTTAACGAATACATTCCAACATGCACAAGGAAATTACAGTCCGAATACGTTGTGCGGCTTCTCCAACAACGATCAATGCAAAGTAATTCAACACAACACAATCTTCATCGCTATCTTGCAGATAGAGATGGAGGTATAGATTTTAGAATGTCGACTAATTTCGATGAATTTCAGGTCGATTATGGTAGTGCTTTAGCATGTCAAACTGGTGAGGATCAATACACATTATCAGGTATCTATTCATGGGATACCGGATGTAATGGTGATGGCCAAATTGGTGGTTATATAGCACCAGATGTTGATTGGATCCAAAATACATTAAGAACACCATTGGAACAATTAAAGCAAATCGAAAACAGTTATCTCTCTGCTAATAATTAATGCCCGCGCCCTCCTCAATAACGCCAAAACTACAACAACAACAAAAAAAACACGAATTTCACTGATAACAACAATAATGATGCTAGTGATGATAACGGCTATTAAACAAAATAATAATCAGGGAATTTGTATTTTTTTTCTTCTACTTCTTAGTCTTACGCAATTCTTCTTTTTTATACTTTCGGACAGCATAGGAAAAAACAAACATGGAAATTTTTATTTTGTACCTAACTGCCACACAATATTCTACAAAGGCCAATAATCAAAATGGAATTAATCTTAGGTGTTAGCTATTTATACGTGTATGTAAATGATGTAATAACCATTGTGTTTATTATTGTATATGTAATTTTTTTTTGATAAATAAATTTATTTTATTGAAGGCGCAATTGTTCTTTGAAAGTGTGCGGAGAAGATTTTGAGGAGCTACAGGAAGTACTCAGAGTCTGAGATCTCTTTTTGGCAAGTACGGAGGTGTTAAGATTTGTTCCCACCACCACTAGTTGGAACACTATATGGAGGAATTCTGGAGTCCTCTTTAATCCGCCTAGGAGTTATTGTTTTTATCTCTTATCAATAATACAGTTTTTTTTTCGTCATTAATCACAGTTAAGAAAAGATACACAACGGACTTATTGAGGCTTGCCGTAGATGTGAGCCAAAATGCCAGTTACAGAAAACAATGAAATGTCTGTTCAAAAAAAGAAACGCAACCATTGATCATTTCTTGAATTAAAAGAGCCAAAATCAAGTTTGCCCAAGCGTGGGGAGATTGTTCCTGCCACTCAAAGAGAGTTGTGTTTACTTATCAGCAATACAGTTATTTGGTACCCTAAGTATGGGAAAGTGTTACTGTTTTAACAAATTAGTATTGACTCAAGCTCAGTTTTGTCAATCAATAATTAAAAGGATGTCCAATAATTGACTTATCAAGACCTTCCGTAGACACTCAAAAGTGAGGTGTGTGCAAAACAGTTAGCTGATCATGTTAGGCCGCAACAGCCAAAATCAAGATTGCCCAAGCAACAGTTGCAGTGTATCTATATGAGGGCATGTGGGGAGATTGTTGCTGTCATCACCAGTTGAACAAAGTCCTTTGTAACTCATCAATGAGAATTGTGTTTACTTGCTTATCAGTAATAGTTATTTGATACTGATAAGGATGGATTATACCTGCCTGCAAGTTTGTGAAAGTGTTAGTATTTTCACATGTGAACTCGTTAGTATTGACTCCAACTCAGTATTGCCAATCAATAATCAAAAAAAAAGGTTGCCCAATTGACCTTCCGTAGAAACTGAAAAGTGTGCAAAACAGTTAGCTGATCATGTTAGGCCGAAACAGCCAAAATCAAGTTTGCCAAAGCAACAGTTGCAGTGTATCTATATGAGGGCATGTGGGGAGATTGTTGCTGTCATCACCAGTTGAACAAAGTCCTTTGTAACTCATCAATGAGAATTGTGTTTACTTGCTTATCAGTAATAGTTATTTGATACTGATAAGGATGGATTATACCTGCTTGCAAGTTTGTGAAAGTGTTAGTATTTTCACATGTGAACTCGTTAGTATTGACTCCAACTCAGTATTGCCAATCAATAATCAAAAAAAAAGGTTGCCCAATTGACCTTTCGTAGAAACTGAAAAGTGTGCAAAACAGTTAGCTGATCATGTTAGGCCGAAACAGCCAAAATCAAGTTTGCCAAAGCAACAGTTGAAGTGTATCTATATGAGGGCATGTGGGGAGATTGTTGCTGTCATCACCAGTTGAACAAAGTCCTTTGTAACTCATCAATGAGAATTGTGTTTGCTCGCTTATCAGTAATAGTTATTTGATACTGATAAGGATGGATTATACCTGCCTGTAAGTTTGTGAAAGTGATAGTATTTTCATATGTGAACTCGTTAGTATTGATTCCAGCTCAGTATTGCCAAATCAATAATCAAAAGGTTGTCCAATTGACCTTCCGTAGAAACTGAAAAGTGTGCAAAACAGTTAGCTGATCATGTTAGGCCGAAACAGCCAAAATCAAGTTTGCCCAAGCAACAGTTGCAGTGTATCTATATGAGGGCATGTGGGGAGATTGTTGTTGTCATCACCAGTTGAACAAAGTTCTTTGTAACTCACCAATGAGAATTGTGTTTACTTGCTTATCAGTAACAGTTATACTGATACTGATAAGTGTTAGTATTTTCACATGTGAACTCGTTAGTATTGACTTCAGCTCAGTTTTGCCAATCAATAATTGAAAGGCTGTACACAACTGACTCATTAACTCCCTACGTAAAAATCCAAAAGTTAGGTGTGTGCAAAATAATTAGCTGATCATTTTAAGCCAAAAACAGCCAAATCAAATACAAAGATCACTTGCAGTGTGCCTGTACAGGACACGCAATTCTAACGTCCTCAGATAGAGTTACATACTACTATCTGTAATTCTTCAAAGAAGAGACTGTAACCCCGATATTTCTTACATTATCCGTAAGTTTGTGACAGTGTTAGGGATTTTGCTAGTTAGTGTTGAATCCAATTCATCCAACCATAGCTCTGAGGTCGTTCTGTCACCACAATTGCTAAGACTTAACCATACAAAAAAAGCACTGCAAAAAAACGTACTTTTGATTGATTTATTAATAAAAATTTATTGAAAATTGATCACATAATAAATTGGTAATAAAATAATGATAATAATAATAATAAAAATAATGCGTAATTATAAAAAAGATAATGAATACATGTCAATTTCTATATATTTTTGTTTTTGTTTAAAAAGTGTCAAATTTTTATAAGTACATTGGATAAAAAAATTATTGCTGTTGTTACTCAAGCCTCTGTTGCATTCAATTGCTCTTTATTTTGTTCTTGTTGTTGTTGTTGTTGTTGCCGCTGTTGTTGTCCTAAACCAAATGCTGAGTCATAATTACCTTTTGTTATAAATAAACGTTTAAAATGCGGCATACAATACAATAAACCTTGATTATATGAATATGAATCGATTCTAAATCAAAAACAATTAAAAGAATAAATAAATGAATAAGTTTTCTTGTTGTTGTTATTGTTGTTGTTGTTGGTGTTATTGCTCAAATAATTACCTTAAAACACAATTACATTCCATACATTTAAAACAATTCTTATGATAGATACGTTCATGTATTGAAATCTTCTCTAATGGATATACACGTGATTTACAACTTTCACAAATTTCTATCACATTCGGAATCTCCTAAGATATTATATAGAATTATTAATTACGAAAAATTATTAATTAAATTAGAATTGTCGATTATATAGTTGTGCTCAATATTTCCTAAACACTGAACTTACTAAACAAACAAACACCAACATCCAATTGATAATCATTTTAATTCATTTGTATTTTAATAAATCCTCAAGAGTAAATTAAGAATTTATCTCGATCTTAATCTTTATTAATGGTATGAAGTAGAGATCAAGATCGAAATGGAGATTTAATGTGAACGCTCACTAGCCTGTAAAACGTACGCATAGGAAGAACACTCCACAAATCTATCAAACGATCACGAAGGAATAGGTACGAGAAGGAACGAATGGGAATGACATGCGCAAATGAATGACCTTGCATTCGCTTATACCTATGCCTTCGTGATCGTTCGATAGATGTGGACGGAGTTTTAGCATTCGAACAAATTGAATCTTTCAAAATTCTACACAGTTTACACCACACTACTAATCGTTCACTTCAAATAACATACGCCAATGCGATGCGTCTCTAGCGCGTACGATTTTGGAGTAGTGAACGTTCACCATTATAGAAAGAATAGCAAAATATTTGCAATTGAATTGTCTTCTTTTTTTCTAATTCATCAATAAATGAAAAAAAATCTATAATTATATTCGACATACAAGTTTTATTTCACTCATAATAAAACAATAATCGATAATACAATAGAATTAATTATAATCATGATAATAATAATAATAATAAAGATAATAATAATAATAATAATAATAATAATAATGGTACGTAAAATTGGCACATTATTCGAAACGAATTAATCAAAAATTTCCAAAAAAATTTTTAAAAAATAATGAAAACGAAAGGAAGACAACAACTTATACCGACCGTCCGTTAATTGGCGTAACACAACACAAGACGACAACTATCAACTTTTTCGTTGATTTCTTGGACAGTCTTGTTGATGATTTGAAAGAAAAGACGTATTCTTTATAACGCTTAGAAATACGTTTAAGTGTTACTTAAAAAAAAACACAATAAAACAAAGATACGCCGATCGTAGGACAGCCTGTATATAATTATATATTTATTTTTTTATAGCCCTTAAAATACAATAATAAAACAATTGGCAAATTTCGAGAGAGAAAGAAAAAAGCAATCACAATCTTCTGTGTGTGTGTGTATTTTAAAATTAAGTAATGATCTAAATCATTGATTAAAAAAAAAGTAAATAATTTAGATCACCCGTTATATTTCTCTTTTTTTTGATATATATATTTCAAAGAAGAAAACAAAATGAGAAGAAACATTGTTACTCTCTACATTTTAACAAACAATAATTGATTCTCAATAATAATTAATTATTACTAATTAATTCATTAATTAATTAATTAATTAATTAATACAAATTGAAATTTCTCTAAAAATCTAATCAAAATTTCTATTTATTATCGTTGAATAAAGTGTAGAACTGATAATAAGAAGCCAGTAGAAATTCTTTTGGTTTTTTTTTGTTTGTTTTTAATTAGAAATTGTTGACCATTTAAGTCGAAATTCACTAGAAATTATCAACAAAAAAAAATACAACTCTAATTAATTCTAATTTTAATTGAATTAAACAATAATTAAAATAATGCACAAAAGAAAAATAAACAAACGCGAAATCATGCAATTAAATTGATGCAACAACAACAAAAAAAAAATGTGTTAAAAATTTCAAAAACAAAAAAATCAAAAAGACAATTCAAAAATGCAAATTATTTTGAAGAAGAAAACAAAAAGAACAAAAATCTGGAAAATTTGTAATTTTTCAAAAAATAAAAAACAAACAAACTTACCACAAATCGATTAACTTTAACTTTAGGTCGATTTGTATCAATTGTTGTACATTCTCGCATCGATTCAAAACGTGCCCTTAAACTAAATGAATTTTGATTAATTAAATAATTTCGAGCACAAATAAAAAATAATTATAATTACGTTCGTGTTGATTCAATTGATTGTTCATCACCACCAGCACCACCACCACCACCACCATTAATCTCTTCAACAATATTAATACCATTCGTTTGTTCTTTTTTTATTTCGTTTGCTTCCCATCTTTCAAATTTCGCACGTAATTGTTTAGCTCTAGCAGCTTTTTGTGCTTCAATTAAATCATCATCTTGTATTTTGATTTGATCTTGATTTTCATCTTGATCATCATCATCCTCGTCATCATCATCATCATCATCATCATCTTCTTCACTTGTTGTTTCTTGACGTACCGGTTCTGGTGGTGGTGTGAAACACTTTAACGGTTTTAAACCGACCGGTTGTTGTTCCTTTGTTAAATTCTCTTCCATTTGTCGAAATTTCGATAGCATCTTTGTGGCTGTATGTTGTTCTTTTGCAATAATCGAATCTTCAATTTGTTCTTCGGAACGTACAATTTCTGGATCATGATAGATCTCACGATCTGGTGTTGGTACCTACATACAAACAAACAAAAATCATAATAAACCAACAAATCTGTTCAACGAGAACAAAATTACAAAAAGCATCAACAGTTTGTTAATAATTCCACACATTTTTTTTTTGGTAATTATTTTTGCTATCGAAAATGCGTTCTAAAATTGTAATTAAATCACAAGAAAAAAAAACAAACAAAAACAAAAACCCAACCTTAATTTGTCCATCGCGAGGTGGTGTTATTCGAAATTGTTTACGTTCTTTTGATGGTTCTTTATATGTTTCGAAAAATTTGAAACGTTGCTGTATATCAACTGTACGTATTGGTATAACATCATCAACTTGTTCAATTGATGATTTTATAACATCTTCACTAGATGCTGTTTTTGTTATATATGCCTAGATATTGAGGGTGAAAAATTATAAAGAAAAGAACGCCAAAAAAAAGAGACAACAGTTTTTTTTTTAAATTATTTTTATACCTCTCTAGCACGTTTAACATCCAATTTGGGTGTTGTTGGTACAGCTGTTATTTGTGGTGGTGGTTTTGAAGCATTTGCATCCAATTCTAAGAATAATGAACGAGACTTTTTGCTAATCTCTAAAAATCATAATAATAATCATAATAATCATAATAATAATCATAATAATAATCATAATAATCATAATAATAATGATGACGAAACTTACCACTTTCGTATACTTCAACATCTTCATTATCTTTATTTGTTGTTTGTTTCTCCATTAAAACTTCACCTTTTTCAAATTTCTCTTTTAATGATTTTGTCTTATCACAAACTTCAATTGGTTGTTCACGTTTTAAATTTATACAAGATTCTGATTCGATTACAGCTTGTTGATAAGCTTCCTTCATTTTGCCTTGTTTCCCCTTTTTATTAGAAAATTAAAAAAAAATTATTATACTCCAATTCACTTTTGTTTGGTCAACTTAACTTTTGATACAATAAATATCTAAAAATCAAGTTGGCTAGTGATTAAATAGACAAGCATTTGTTCAGGCCCAACAACACGGAGAAGTTGAGTGGGGTATTTACCCCTAGGGTAACCGGCTACTGTGAGAGGGCGCAAGTAAGTGTGGAAACAAAAGACGAAAACTGGCCCTGTTTAGCCCCTCCCCGCCCCCCACCCGTCTGCATAAATTTGGGGCCCGAACACACTGCTTTCCCCGGAGCCCTCAAATCACTCAACAGCCCTGCATTTGTTAACTTTATCGTATTGGTTTATAGATCCAACAAATTTGAAGAAGAGACAAAGAAGCAAAGAGAGAGAGAGAGATCTTTAAAAAAGAACCATAAAGTAATAGAATACAAGTTCAAGTTCTCTATCTATATGGATTCAATAGGTGCGACAAAGACATAGAATGTTTTTCCATCTATTCGACAATCTATTATTTCAAAACAAATGAAGAGCGAATAGATGGATGAATTTGATATCTTTATCACACCTGTGTGTGTAACTTTAAAATTATGAAACAATTCTAAACAAAGGAAGAAACAAACGGCAATAACCATAATCTACAAAAAAAATTCTATTCTTTAGAATATAGTTCGATCTTTATCTAATTTATTCAATTTGTCTATTTATATATATCAACAGATGCAACAAAGATGTATTTTTCCATCTATAAGACTATCTATTTTAGAAAATGATAGAAAACACAATAAATATACTAAAACCAAATTGACTATGTTAAAACAAATGAAAAGTGAACACATAGATGAATAGATCGATAAATATTTGCTATCTTTATCACACCCATTTGTAACTTTAAACCTTTAAAATAAGAGACAGATAGACAGATAGAAATTAACTTTCAAACAAAAAAAAAACCATTAAGTAATAAAGTTCAAATATCTAACCACTAAATCACCACAAAATCATTATTCTCCATTATCAATCGATGTTTCTAATTTTAATTTGTTTTATACATTCAATAGATGCAACAAAGACACAACATGTTTTTTACCCATCTATCCAACTATCTTTCTTAGAAAAACAACAACAATAAAATGTTTTGTAATCAAATTGAAACAAATAAATAGATGGACCAACTATTTGCTATCTTTATCGCATCCGTTTGTATAACGTTAACATTTTTTTTTTGTGTAGAATAGATAAAGAAAACTATAATAGAATCATTAAATTTTATAGAAATCTTCATTCTCTAAGATATACTTCGATCATTGTCTAATTTATTTACCATCCCTATTTATACTTATACAAAGACAAAGACACAAGATGTCGTCCATCTATTCGACTATCTATTTTAGAAGAAACAAATGACGCACGAATAGATGGACAAACATTTGCTCTTTTCATTTATAAATAAAAATATAAAAGAGATAGACATCTTCATTTGATACAACAAAAACACAAGATGACTATCGATTTTTTGAAAGAAGAAGAATAAGAAGAAACAGAAAAAAATAAAAATGTGCAATTTTCTTTTTTACCATAAATAATCGATTTCGTATTGATTGTATTTCTTGTTTGCGCTCTTCACGGCGTTCATCTCTTGAATTAATTTGTTCAACATTCTCCCATTTATTTTTAACATCCAACATGCCAGTAAAATGAAATGGCTTCTCTTTTTGTACACGTTTAGCACGTATTAAATCAACATCATCAATATTCTCATCTAGACCATCATCATCAATATGATTTACATCATTATTATCATCATCATCTGATGAACTTTCCTCAATTGGTATGCCATTTAATGAATCATCAGCTACTACACCAATATCCATACCTTTTGCTTGGAATCTTTAGAACAAAAAAATAAAAATTAACAAATGTTTGTTAGATAAAGATGAAGATTAATGTAATTAAAGAATGATTTTTCTTTTTTGATACCTGGCAAGTTTTGATAGAATCGATGGTGATCGTTTAACAGGTGATTGTTGTTGACGATCGATTTCATTCATTTCGTTTTGTTGTTGATGATGTTCAAATACATTAAAACGTTCTTTTACATTTAAACTTTGTAATTCTTCTAAACCTAAATCTGGTTTATCGCTTGCTGTCACAAAATTAAAAATCAACAAACAAACATGATTATAACAAATATAACAAAACAATACAAAAAATTGTAAATATAGATTGCAAATAAAAATCAAATCTAATCAGATAAAAGTAATTAGAAAACAGAAATGGGGGAAAAACCAAAATTTGTTTAAAATTATTATTAATATAAATAACAAGCAAAATAATAATTCGTGATAAGTAGAAAATTAGTCATCAATATTAATTAATTAATTAATTAATTAATTAGCTGTTATTAGTTGTTTTTTTTTTAATTTGTTTAAATTGCGTATTCAATTATTTATACACCTGTTGTTCGAACAACACGTCGTTAAATAGTGAATTACTATGTGTATAACAGAGATAGTATAATAATTTGAATCAATTAAAGTGAGATAGTTGCTATTTATCCTATACGTACAGGCTTGGCCTTTTCATCTAGAAACATTCAAACAACTAAATGAAATGAAATAGTCTTATGATATGCACGTGTGTTAAAAAGAGATGTAGAGAGAAAAGATGGATGATTACTAATTTTTACTACTTGTCTTTTTTCAACACTTCCACATCATCATAAAGCTGTTTCTTTTAATTTCTCCAATGTGTCTAGATGATAAGACCATACCTGTATAAGTTTCCAAACAACATGTATACATATGCGTTTTTGTTGGGGGGAGTGTTTTCTTTTTCGCTCAAACATAGTTGTTTGCCGCACCCCCCACCCCCAAAACAAAACCCCCTAAAAATTATACCTCTAACAACATCTGGTGGTAGTTCAAGTGGTTGATTTTCACGAATTATCAATTCAGGTTTCCGTGATTTTGCTGAAATTTTTCCGATATTTCAACAAAACGAAAGAAATAATTGTGAAGGAATTATAATAATAAATAAATTTTAAAAGAAGAAAAAATATATATGTTTAACTTACGTTGTTCATCATCTTCAACAGCTTTTGGGGCAAATAATGCTTTAAAATGTGGTTTACAATATAATGTACCTTCATGACTTTGATATGAGTCAACACTGTAAAATCAAAAAAAAAAAATTAAATTAAATTAAATTAAATCACGAGATTATCATCCTTAAGGTCAACGCTCACTAGTCAGTACTTGCGCGCCAGGCGCATCGCTTTGCATACGCATAGTTCATCTGGAATGAACGTAGTAGTATACGCTTAGTGTGGTGCGATATCAAATTTGACGAGAATATCAGTTGTTTAATGTAATTAAAATGCGTTGCGTACGGTGCTGAAGAATTAAAACAGTGTGTTGGCTAGGTCGATGAGTTGAAGAAACATTTAAAGATTCTGTTCTCCGTTAGGTTGATGGAACGGAATCATGCGGCACAGACCCACTCAACACATTACTTTAGATTTCCACCCTTATTCCAATTTCCTATTATCACTTAAAGATGGCTCTCAACCGGCAATCAATAAGGAAGATTGCAGAGGTGCTCGAAAGGGACTTGGAACTGTGACTCTTCGTGTGATAGCGGGAGCTCCATCAATCAGGAAACACGGCCGCAGGGACCAGCAGGATTGACAACCCTAGTGTTTTGGGTGTAGCAATCCAGAACCGACAAACTAGTGCTGAGAATTGCTAGCACTCAAAAAAGATCCACAAAGTATCGCACCAGTAATACTGACGAAACTTGGTACCAATGAAACCGAAGGAGTCCGGCCCGGACTGATGCTCGCGTTTGGTTTTTGAATAGGATTCATGGTGGTGGTTTTAGTTGAAACTCGTTACGATTATTTCTCTTCAAATAACGCACAGTTGGTTGTTAAAAAACAATATTTATCCGACACAACTTTCAAGAAAAAAAAAAATTAGCATGAATGTTACCCGTACAAAATTTGCTACACGCAAAACAACAACTAATTAAAGATATGATCAAAGTCAAACCTTACACATTAATAATAGAATATATTTCCTAAACTGGCACAAATCAATAATCACGTGATCTAAACATAAAAGACAAGAGACAACAACTATAATACAAGTAAAACAAACAAAGAACGCTAGTATAAACACCATCACGTGACTTACGTAACAATTTAGCACCACCTTTTTCGATTAACAACTGTAAATTATAAGTTTATTTATGTATAAAACACAGTTATGTCATAATGTAAATAGCAAAAACAACAACATCAAAATGTCTACTTTGAAACAGTTCCAAAATGTCACCCACAACTAATTCTTGTCATTTGGAGTATAATTTACAAAAATAAATATAAAAAAATTAAACAACATACAGAAGAGAAGAGTAATAAATTATGAAAGTCATAAATTTTATCAACATAACATCAAAGAGAGTATTTGTGATGTGTAATCAGGTGAACAACAACAACAAAAAAGAAATTCTATATTTTATGACTTCCTTTAAATCTCTAAATTTTTGGCAAATTACAGATGGAAAATTTCACATTTCACTTTCCATAATACAAAATTAGAATAGAAATGATTAAAAGGAAAAACAACCAAAAATTTGGTTGTAATTAAGACTAAAATTGTTTATAGATTGCAAAACGTATTATAAGACAGATTGAGTAAAATAGCGCAATATTATTGTACAATAATATTGAACGTTGGCCCTAGACTTATATGGTGCATTATTTTGGCGTTGTTCAGAGTGAAAGGAATACAGTGAGGTGCGAGAGAACGGAATATACTTTATGAACCAAATGAATTCTCAAGTGCAGACGGATGAAGTGTGATCGATAATTTGCGCAATATGAAATATTGCGCAATAATATTGATAGTCTAAGTATAATTAGAATAGAAATGATTTTATCGGAAAAAAACAAAACCGGTAGTGTTTAAATGATCTAATTTTACATCATTTATTTTGAATCTGAAATAATCCTGAAATCGTTATAAATTCCTTAGTGTTACGAAAGAAATTCAAAAAAAAATTCTGGGTAGGTTTCAGCATAACATGCAATAAATTCCACTGAAAATACGGATTTTCGTTCTATTATCTAGAAACACACTAATATACTCTTTCGGATAACCTCGTGAATCAACTATTCATTATACACAAAACAAAATGAAACAAATTTTTTTTTGGAAATCAGATAAAAATACTTACGTTAATTGTTTGTTGCATTCTTTACAACGGAAACAATTCCGATGCCAAATTGATTTTTCAGCTTTAATTTGTTCCATTTGGAAAACAGCTTTATCACAAGCACGACAATTTGTATTGTCGATTTGAGATATTTGTCCCTACAATCATAATAATAATAATAATAATAATAATAATAATAATAATAATAATAATCATAATCATAATAAGATACACTTACATTGAATTTCTCTTGAGCTTTTGATGAATCTGATGATCGAATATGTAAAACATTTTTCTTTTGTAATGCATCAAATTTATTAAAACTTGATTTCTATCGAGACAAATGAAACAAAAATAAAAAACAATAACTAATTAATCATCAAAAAGAATAATTTAATTAATTTTGTAAACAATTAATTAAATAATTAGTAATCATAGTTAATTGGTAATTTAATTAATTTAAAGGGCTTACCGAAATTGTTGTAATAACCACATTATTATCACCAATTTTTGTATTATGAAATTTCTCCCTCTTTTATTATTATTATTATTATTATTATTATTAATGTTAGTATAAACAGGAACCATGCAGGTATAAATAGCAATAAAACAAGCGAAAAATATAAATTAAATAAATAAAATAAAAATAATTAAAAAAGCCTTCTTACCAATGCTCGTACGGATACTCCATAAAAAACATTTTCTATCAATTTATTTTGATTATTATTATTATTATTATTATTATTTCTAAATAATCTAATGTCTGATAAAGATTTAGTACGCTACAAAGCAAGCATTATTATAATAATCAAAAACTGTTAGATGCGCATAGTATAGCGCAACTTATTGGGGCCAGTTCATCTTGTAATCCTTACTTATTCCCAGCTTAAGATCAATCTTAGCTTAAATGAACACATAAACTTTAGATGAGAGCCTTATACTCAAGTAACACAAGGCTGTAATTTAAATCAAAATCGAACTTAAGTCTGAACTAATAAAGGGACAAGATGAACCGGACCTTAATGTCAACAACTATGCACTGTTTGAATCAATAAATTAATACATGCAAATTAATTTTTGCTGTTGCACATCTTACCGTTCTATAATTTTTGGAATTTGAATCATTTAATAATTTATCATCTTGTAATTTTGTCAAATCTCCAAAACTCCTACACTAAAGTCATTTATAAAAAAATAATCATTATAAAACAAAATCAAACATGCACTAAAATAACACACACACACACACACACACACACACGCACGCACAAAAAACAAAACAAAATAATTCTTACCAAATTTTTAACATTAACGTTATAATAAGATTCTTCGCATTTATTATTATTATCATTATCATTACAATTATTATTAATTATTTGGTTATTGGGGTTAGTATCGGTCTAAAAATTATTCAAAAAAAAAACAAAATAATAATAATGAGAAATCAAAAATAAAATTAGAAAAAAATTAAAGTCCAGTTCATCTGGCCTTCCTTATTCTCGGCTTAAGCTCTACCTTAAATATAAGTATCAACTTACTTGAGGATAATTCATTTGATTTTACCACACACTTATAAAGACTACTTTACTCAAAATGAACCTTTATACAACATTATAACATATAAAGTATCATTCATGCCAAAGTCGGGCTTAAGTCGTGTAAGGCAAGATTAACTGGTCTTTTTGGGACAATTAAAAATAATTAAAAACAAAACAAAAAACAAAACTTACAACAGAAATATTTTCTTTTTCTTCTTTACGTGATTTTTTCGATTTTTTCTTTTTTAAACTTTTCTCAATTGGTGATGTTAATGATGATGATGATGTTGTTGTTGTTTCAAATGTTCTTTCTACATACGATTCAGTCATTTGACTCTATATTTGTTGGGTTTTTTTTTTGTAATAATAATAGAAAAAACAAAAATTACAATCAAATACTACATGAAATAAATTGATCAACAAAAAAATTATTGTTATTAATATAAAAATTGGTATAACAACAATTTCAAATACTCAATTAAAACAATGAAACAAGAGCATCAGTTACGTAAGTCACGTGGAGTTGTGGTGGCGGCGCTTATAGAACACCACGTGACTTACGTAAACATCATCCTACTCTTTGCAAGTTTATGTTGTTCACCAACAATACAACAAAAAAGTCTCTAACCATACATTAGATATAATATAAAAACCCTAACTAGAACGTTATGAACGAACAAATTCTGTATTATATAGATCAAAACTTTTATTATTAAAAAAACAAAATTTTCTTTAATAAAACCATTTCTATTGTTTCATTCCTGAGATTTTGTGTGGTAGGTATCCTTAAATGTGCAAAAAAAAGACATAAAACTACTGAAGTCTAGAACGATATCACTCTATATTGAAATACACAACCGCCATTGTAATGACTACAATTTGTAGAGGTCGCTACAATTGCTCTCAATTTCTACAGTAGCTCGTGGATGATGCTATGTGGAACGCAGCCTAATTTATTTTTTGACGTTATACCAATTTCAAATTAAAAATGTTAAAAAAAGCAAATCAAAATAAATAGAAAATCGAAGAAAAAAAAACAAACACACACACACACAAACACACAAACAGAAAGCTGCAGCAAATTACAACTTACTTGTTTACAGTTGTTTCAATTTGAAATTCCCCCCTTTTATTTTTACTGTTTTCTTTGATCAAATAGAAATAGAAGAAATAGAAAATAGAACACTTACATCATCGTCATCATCTGCTTCTTCTTCTTGAACTTTCCGTTCAAATTTATTGATTTGTTTCATAATATCAACTGATTTTAATGTGCCATCAATATCGTCTCTTCTTAATTGATTGTTATCATTATCATCATTATTATCATTATCATTAATTGTTATTGTTGTAATATGGTCATCGTTAGTTGTTGTGAATGCTGATTTTAAACTTTCTACGATTCTTGGTTTTGTTGTTGTTGTTGTTGTGTTTACAACTAATGAAATTTCCTCTTTCTGTTCTACTTTATCATCATCATCATCATTATCATTAATAGATTCTTGTTCTAATTGTAGTTCCGGTTTGCGATTTGTTTTGATGATAATATCATCAATATTTTCATAAATATTCTCTTTTAGATCTTTCAAATTTTCATAAATTACATCTTGTTGTTCATGTTGTTGTTGTTGTTGTTTTAAAAATTCACAATTTTCATAGATTTTCTCTTGATTATCATCATTAATATCGCTTTCTGGTTGATGGAAAGCTTTCAAAAAATCAATATTCTCCTCAGATGGTGTTAACATTGGTGATGTGACTGTTTGTGTAAAAAATAAACACGGTTGTGCATCAGTTGATAATAACATACGATCTTTTATTGATTTTGTTGGTTTATCATCATCATCATCATCATCATCATCATCATCAACATCAACAACATCATTTATTGTTATGATATTGATATGGTTTTCATTTTGTTTTATTAAATTATTATCATCAATAATATCTTCATATTCTGGTAATTTATCATTGTCAATTATTATTAATTTCGTCTTATTATCATCATCATCATCATTACAAATAATGTCATTGATAATTTCATAATTTTCAACTATTGTTGTTGTTGATTGTTGT
The DNA here is from genome assembly GCA_028455855.1 of Meloe dianella. Taxonomy (NCBI): domain Eukaryota; kingdom Metazoa; phylum Arthropoda; class Insecta; order Coleoptera; family Meloidae; genus Meloe; species Meloe dianella. The sequence continues at coordinate 1,619,842 of JAPTHL010000050.1, read as the reverse complement.
GAATTTTGTGTCATATCAACATATTGGTCCATTTTCTTATCAGTCTTATCAATTTCGTTATTATCACTATTATGATGATGATGATCAGGATCAGGATTATGATTATTTATAAGTATATTCTCATATAAACTACCATCAACAGATTGTTTATTGCAATTATCATGGCCATTTTGTTGTTGTTGTTGTTGTTTACCATTTAATAATACTGATGATGGTTCCTCATAATAATTCTCTTTTTCAATTTTAATAAATTCCCTACTACTAATTATATGATTATTTTTATTAATTATTTCAATATTATCATAATACGGTTCTTGTTTATCATTATTAACAACATCATTTTCTGTGTCATTTTGCAAATTATCCTACAATACAAGTTAGTATAGCCTCACAAAAAAACAAAAAAAAAACACATGAACAACAACAAAAAATAATTCGTCTAATAGATGTATGGACACGTAAGTCACGTGAACACCCAATAAAAAGAGATAACCACATGTTTACTGTTGTGAAACAAAGAGCGACGAATAAATAACACAAATCCACGTGACTTACACACGTACGTCTATTAAAATTATTATTTTTTTTTGGAAATTATTCAACGAAAAAAAAAATTATAATAAAAAAAAGCAACACACTTGACTCATGCAATTTTTTAATATCAAATTAAATTCTTCCATTAAAACATCACCAAAATTATCCTCTTTATTATCATCACTATTGTTATTAATATTATTATTATTACCACTACTAGTTGTAGTAGTAGCAGTAGTATCACTTACAATTCTTGATTTTTTTACAGTTTCGGCCATAGTTTTTTTTCTTGTTTTTTTTTTGTTATTTCTGAAAAGAAAATATGTTCAAAAGTTAATTTTAGTTAAAATAATTAAAAATACGTAAATATACAGGTCTGGCTCTTCTATCTAGAACAACTAGACGAAATGAAATAGTCTTATCTCTTTTTAGCACATGTACAACACATATTTCTATTTCATTTCTTCTACTTTCTCTCAATTTGAGAAGAATTTGGCCAATTCTGTATACAACACAAATTTAAAGAATGTTATCTATGTGTGTGTATATTTTCGATAACAGTTATATGGAAAATTTGTAACACCTACATGTAAATCTAATTTTATCAAATATACAGACTGTCCCAAAGAAATCTATAATTTTTGTATAAAAATTCTTATAATATACGATCATTTCCAATCAATATCTTATTTGACAATTACTCAGTAAAAATTCAAAAGATTACAACACTGATTGAAATAAATGAATAAATAGGATAAACACGGCAACGTTGTCAACTGTTCTATCAATTAGTAATTTGCACACTTGATAATTATCACTCTGTTAAGATGATTACAAAAGTATGGAATAATCAAAGACTTCTTAAAAACTAAATATTTCTAAAAGAGTAGGATGATAGGCACTGCCGCAGTTGCTAGTATACTCTGTACGTTTATAACATCTTATTGATTCTCAATATTTAATTCAATCCACTAACCGTCCCATCCCTCCAGAAATTATTTATTTATAAATGTTGTTTTCAACAGTTTGTTTATACATACAGTTTTTCTATTCTATTTTGTTTGACACATTTCACTGTTCCACCAACGGAAGTTAAATTTAACTCATGAATATGTTGTTGTTTACTTGTGTGTGTATATGTGTGTGTGTGTGTCTTGTTTAACCTAAAAACAACAGCCAATCGATTTTAGTGGATTTAGATAGATTTCTTTTATTTTTAGGTTACTGATCTTATCAATAGTTAAAGAATTAAAGAGATATATTGAGGTTATTTTCTGTGTTATTATAATTACTAAGGTTTCTAAAAACAAATTTGATTCTCAATATATATACATGTTTCAATTACTTGAAACAGTCTGTATATCATTTAAAATAAAGAATTGTAAAGGTGAACGTTCACTAATCTTAATCATGAATTTCGTATACAACAACACCACCTTTGTTGCATATTAAATCTGTAACATACGAATCGGTTCATTATTGATTTTCTTCATTCTTCTAAAGGTAGGTTATAGACTAGGCGAGGTCGAAAAAGCACACCGAAAATGAGTTTATGCAAGCAGTTCACGTAAGCCATTCGTATTGTGTTCACAAACCCGTCTCAATTACACGAATCTTACTCCAAGTACATTACCGGCTCGGCTCGTCTCGTCTAGTGTATCTCCACCTTAACAAACAATAACTGACAATGATGTTTGCTTACATGCCCCGTCCACATCTATCAAACGATCACGAAGGAATGGATATGAAGAGGAACGAATCTATAGGAACGGGATCAAACGCAAACGATTGATTTCCTTAGAAGTATTGACACAACCATCAAATCGGCGTTCAAAACATTTCTTGGCGTTCGTTCGCATTCGATCGCGTGTACATTACCGTCCATACCATGTTTACATTTCCATTAGTACTGAGTACTTCGTGATCATTCAATAGATATGGAGGGGGCTTTAAGGATCTTCGCGCATACAGTACTGACATTTGGGCAAGATTAACGGTAAATTCGTACGGCGCGTACGATGCAGACTAGTGAGCGTTCACCTTTATAATTTTCACTTTAATAATTAATGTTTATATTAGAAAATAATAAATGAGTTGTTGTTGTTGTTGTTGGTTGTGTGTGTGCGTGTTTGTGCATACATGTAGAAACGGAAATGCTTCCAATTACAGAGAACACATGTTGATGGTTCTCTTGAAATTAACATACTCACACATACATGTATAGATCTGTACATATGTGGAGCTCAATGAAAAGTTCTTTTAATTTTGTTAAAATAAAAATTCAAGAGATTTTCTGAAGCGTAACATGATTACTTTATGTTGTTGTTGTTGTTGTTTATTTTTTGTTCCATTTAGGAAGTCAAAAAAAAAACATCCATTAATTTAAACAATTTTTTTTTAAAATAATTCAATAGAATTTTTAGCTCCTATCTTTTTGTGGTTTGCATTGCCCAGATTTTCCTGCCACAAAACTAGAAATTCTTTATCAAAATTTCCTTTAATTTTACATCATTTTATAGAAATATTGCAATTTTTTTTTGGTACAGTTATACCATGAAAAAAATTTGAATTAGATTATAATCAAAACTATATAAATTCCACAACGTTAACACTATTATTATTAACAGTACCTATGGAAAAAGTCAAGTTGAATTTGTATGATTATATGTTCGAACATTCATACAGATTGGATTTATCAAAAATTGTATTCGTGATTGATCGTCCCAGTTCCTCTTAATCGAAATAGATATTAAAAACTTATATTTACCGAACGGCGATCGCAAAATGATTTGATCATACACTACTTACACATAAATTATCGTATGATTGTATCGATTTTTTTTCGAATGAATCATCCTGTATATGATTGTATGATTTCGTAATACTGTCGGATTTTGTAATTCTAACAAAAGTATTGCCCTCTCTTGAATGAAACATCCTGTTTATAATGGAATTTTTTATATGTATATCGTTTATATATATATATATATATATATATATATATATATATATAATTTATTAAATAATATAGACTTTTGCCCTAGTAGAATAAATCATCGACTGTGTTCATTGACTTTCTTTTGTTTGCAATTTTTTTGCTTTCACTTTTTATTGAACAAGTTAAAGATTTCTATAAATTGTATATTCGAGGGAATATAAGAAACACAACTTAAACTCTACTTTATTGAAATGAGGTTGAGCTTAAGTCGAGCTTTAGTAGAAATACTAAGATGATAACTCAAATTGTCTTGTAAATAGAAACTTATCTTGTCTTATTATTTACAAGAGACAGACAGTATAAATATTAAAATTATCAACTAAACATACAACAATAACTATACTTATAAAGGACATCCTGTATATTATGTGACATTAATTAAATTTCCCCCACATTTTAAGCATTCACTTAAAAGAAAATAGCAAATTAAATTTATTCAAATTAGGGTTGATTTATGACAACAATTGTCGTCGCATTATAAAGCTTATTGCTCATATTTATTTTATTTTTTATTATTTATTTGTTAATTATAAATATGACACATTTTCGAATGATTCAAATCTTGAGTCATATATTTTCAATTTTTTTTTTGCTTACAAATAATTTAAAATTATCAATTTTAGCCCTATCTATCTATGTAATAAAACGAATTAATTAATTTGTGTGACCTATTTTATTAACACACAGATTAATTATTGTCGTTTTATAATCTTTTCTATTATACAGGACTGGTCTTTCCATCTAGAGAAACATTGGAGCAACTAGAAGAAATGAAACAGTCTTATGATGTGCATGTGTGTTAAAAAGAGATATGAAGTAAATGGGTGGTTACTAATTTTTACTACTTATCTCTTTTTAACATGTGCACATCATATTTCTGTTTCTATTTTTCTACATTCTCAAATATTTCTAGATGAATTGACCCAACCTGTATAGTGTGTCAATCAATTAATAGATATCTAGGGAAAATTTTCTATTATTATCAGAATTCAAATTTTAGTAAGTAAATCGATTGGGGAAAATAACTGTATTACATTTATCTATCAATCCGATAATATTGTGTAAATATTGTATCGATCAATAAAATAAATTAAATTTTCAAAGTCTACACAACAGAACATACAAAATTATTTAAAGACACTAATTTACATCTCTATAAGTATGGTTTTTCTATAATCATATTCATACACGATAGACAATAATTTTTGTTTGGATTATTTGTTTTAAACAACATTGATCTACGTGTGTATAAACAGCTTTAGAATCAAAATTAATTAATTGAAAGCAATATTATTCATCATGAATCAATCATATATAGATTTAAATAATAGTTTTATTGATATTAACGATTTCTATTTTTAAATATCGATCGAAAAACGATTAAATTATCATATTAGATGAAACAATCTGTATATAAGTATTCGAACTCATTATTTTAAACCAATGAGAATCACAGATGTTTATAAAACTGAACGTGTGATTGGTTGATGGTAGCACGGTGAAAAAGAGAGGTGTACATCCGTAGTTTAAAGAGTTAAACAAAGAGCGCTGGTACCGCAAGTCACGTGACTTACGTAAACATACAATAACTCCAACTCTATATTAGACATATATTTTTTAATAGATATCCAGTATTTGTGTTTGAAATGAAACAATAGAAACTAAAAACCTCAGAGGAATATGAGAAACTGGTATAATTGTTTATAGAAGAAGAAAAAATGCCATAAAACAACATGTTTGCCTTGTAAAAAAGTTACTCTTTCACGTCTGTATGTTTGTTTGTTGGCTGTTACTTGGTATTGTTGAGTGATGAAAGAATCCTTATCTATATATATATATATATATATATATATATATATATATATATATATATATATATGTGAATATAGCAAAACTAACCATATACAGATTAATATTGAACCAAATAAAGTAAAAGACATTTGGCAATTACTGAATATTAATTATAATTAATTAAAAATTCTGATCACAACTAAACAACCAAATTTTCATCAAAAAACATTAAAACAAGGCCAGATAACCATTTCTTATCAAAAAAAATAAAAAATTATGTGGTAAAAATCTTGTATTGTCAAAAATTTAGCGATCATAGGCGATGAATCATGGATTCATGATTTTCTGCTGATTAATTCCATGTAAATAATAATAATAATAATAATAATAATAATAATAATAATAATAATAATAATAATAATAATAATAATAAGTTATAAAAGTCCAAAAATACTTGATTTAATCAACTGTTGACCAAAACAAACAAGAAAAAAAGATTTTAACATTGTAAATATTTACTTATTTTAATGCATTCAAACTCAATATGGTGCATTTTAAAGGTTAACATTCACTAGTCCCCAAAATGTACGTATCGCATATCAGCAAAATATGGAAAGTTCACCAAATAATTCGAATATACCACCGCTCGTACCACATCCGAATCGATCTAGTATTTCATACTCTTCATCCCCCTAGACTATCAATATTATTGCGCAATATTCCATATTGCAATATGGAATATTGCGCAATAACTAGTGTGCGAGATTAAAATTCGTTGGGTACGATACTGACGAATCAGCGATCACCTTTAAGCAATAAGTTGGAACAGAACGAAACTGACGCATTGTGACAACAGAGACAGACGAAGAGGAACAGAAAAATACAAAAAACTTATTTGAACTGCACAATAAAAAATAACAATATTGAAGCTGTAATGCAATAAAAAATTGTGAAAATCCTATTTGCTACAAGACAAATTCTTGCAAGAATAATAAATACGCTTGCGTACAACTTTGAATTTGTGCAATAATAATTGCATGCAATACAAATTGCCAACTGTATATGGGCTTTGAAATATATACGAATGAAATGCGATACGTCTAGGCTCTACTGTAAAAATGTGCAAGTATTATCATTACATGCGATGCTGTCTAGTGAGCGTTCACTTTAAACAATTTTTTTTTCTATCTTTCAAATATCCAAACATATGGTCAATAGATTAAGTATTAAATGAAGAGTTTTAATGAATTTTTCAATAATAATTAAAATTTAAATAAATAATTTTTAATGATTTTGATTTTTTTGATAAGTTGAAAAGTATCTTTAATCAAATCATTATTTTTATGTTATAGAAAATTTATATTGACTTTTATTATATATGTACAATAATAATAAATCCTTATCTCTATCGTTTTAAACTTGTTTTACAATTTAAAAAAAAATGCAATTTCCTCTTTAAACGTACTTAATACCAAGTAATTTTCAAACAAGAAGTTTCTAAATCTTAGATTATAATTAGATAAATAAATAATTGAGATAAAGATGCAGGATTATTATTAAAAGAATCCAGATGACTTCCATCTATAAATTAATGAGTATGTTGAACATAATTCAACTAAAAAAATACTGAGTAATTATCAAATTAAAGGTATACACACAATAAAGATTGTCTTGATAAAATACTTGATAGAATTCAAAAAACTTAGATAATTAAAATATAAAGTTGCTAAAAGAATTTCTATTTAAAAAAATGGAGATAATATCGTTTATATTAAATTTAAATACTGGGTAATTTTCAAACTATAAGATGATACATGTTTTTATTTTTATTTTTTAATTGAATATAATCAAACCAAATCGAACATATAGAATCTGCCTTGAGATTATTATTAACGTACCTAATTTGCAAGCACAAATACTGGGTAATTCTCAAACTAAAAGTCTAACGTTCAATGTAATAGAAATTTTATCCAATTCATAATAAACCAAAAAAAAAACAAAACAACAACAATAGAGTGTTGTTTAAAGGCTACCAAGCACAGTTTTTTTATTATAAAAGAATGGGTAATTGTCGAACCACAGGTTTATTACAAGAAACTCATTAAGAAAATATTTAAACAAAAAATGAACTTTTAACTAACAACAATATATATCTAAACGATTTTAAGCAACTTTTCCACTAAACTACTGGGTAACTATCTAAGTAGATGTTTATTTATAGGAGTATCAATAGATTTCAATAGAAATATCATATTTATTATGACTATATACTAGGTAATCTCCAAACTAAACGTTCTTTATCTTATTTGATCACTGTTTTTATCTAAAAATTACAAAATTGTGTAAATTTAAAAAATAATAATGCAAATAGATAGAATTTCTTATCATTTTTTTTTTTGAATCATTATTGTTTATCATAAGATTGTAACCAAAACATTAACCTGATTTTCTATTGAAATTGTTAATATCCAATCAACTACGAATTTTTTCACGTAAACTTAATTAAAATTCCACAAAACTGATAAAAATAAACCTCTATATATATGTATATACATGAGTGGCGAAATTACTAACTAAATAGACACAGAAAGAATGAAACACAATATATAGTTTTCTCACATCTTTTATAGGTGTTAAAGCGAGATAGATGTGACAGGATGTTGAAATGAGGGAATCTATTCGATATCTCACTCTAACTCCAATCAAAAATTAAAAGAAAGTATATATTGTTGTTTCTTTCTAATATCTATGTTTATGGCTAGGTATAACTTTGCCACTCATGTATATTGTTGTTTTTTTTTGTTTTTTTATTATTTTTCAGTAATTTTAACATGTTTATCACAAATATAACCTGTATACACATATAGATTATAAAATGTGTAAGTCGTAAAATACAGAATGATGAAAGTTATTTTCGGATTTTCTACTTGGAATTTAACTGTTGCCAAGAAATGTTTGGAATCGCGGAAATCATCATCATCATCATCATCATCATCACACACACACAAACAAACAAACAAACACATATGTGTAGTAAACGAAACATAATTTCCAAAATATTTTCCAGAAAATAATAAAAAATCCTCTTTCTCTATTTTGAATTCCAGGTGGAATTCATTTTCATTTAAATTTCATAAACAAAAATAGAAAAACCAGAAAACAAAAAAAAAACACGAAAAATATATAATGCATGTTGCCAAATAAAAATTTGTATCATTGCACCATGTATGATTCATTTTATGATTGTACGTGGTGCTGGCGATGGTGGTGGTGTTATTTTTTTATTTTTAAAACAATTACACATAAATCACATAAATCACACAAACACACACACACACACAAATAAATTCCATAAAATTTATAACTCTGACATAAATGTTACACATTTCTATATTTGGTATATACAGGCTGTGTCATTTAACCGAAACATTTCCTTATTTTAAAGCATATTAATGACGATATTCAAATAAAGTGTTAATCATAATTGTTTATTTATACACAAGAACAAACAAAACAACTATATAATTTGCAAAAATCACGTATTGTCCGTTATATTGAAACAAAATGTTTAAAAAAAATATATTTCATACCGCTTACAATCGTATTTATTCCAATATAACGGACTATTTTTCTATCACAAATTAACGAAAATAACGAATTCTTGTTTGTGAATTTTAAAGGACACTCTGTATACAATCATTTCTTTTTAATTAATTATAATAAATTCAACTAAATAATTATCGTAACGTGAAAATAACAGTTTCTTTTGACTATATTTGAAAAATCAGTTAAATTTCATCCAAAAATTTATTCAAATTTAATTTTACAGGCTGTGTCCTAAATGAATGGGATACTCGTTTCTTTATCTTTCCAAATAATTTGTCCGTTATATTGGGCACAAAATTTCGAAAATTCATACAGTCCTGGCAAACATAATTATTAGAAAAAATCTTTAGCACTATCCAACAATCCCTTACAGTTTCCGTATAAATTAGAACGAGAGAGAGAGAGAGAGAGAGAGAGAGAGAGAGAGAGAATTGCAACTATTGACTAATCTTAGAGGTTTCTATAAAGTTCCATGTACAAAATTTAAAAAAACTTGAGTGGTGCTTGTATTTTTTGTTTGTTAACTCTTTCAATTTTCTTAAATTTGATTAAAACTTTCTAAATGTCCGTTATATCGAAATAGATAATGTCAAATAAAAATTTTCAAACATTTCCAAAACATTAATTTGATTCTATATACAGAGTGTCACTCTAGACAAAATGTTTGTTTTGGATTGTTTTTTATGAAGTTTATGATGGTATATACAGAATGTCTCATCTAATTTTATAACGTTTATTAATTTTCAATTTCATAGTTTATAAGCAACAAACAAAAACTGTCCGTTATATTGGCACAAATCACAATAATTTTCAAATAACAATCAAAACAAGAAAATTAACGGAAATAGTAGAATTGTCCGTTATATAGGGATAAATTTCAATAAAAATACCATTAAAGCATTCCAGGATTGACTGCATTTACATGAAACGTTCTGTATATAGTGTATGATTTATTTTTGATTTTTATAATGAAAGAAAATATCTAACAGTAAAATTCTTTCTCCAATTTTTACATGTTTTTAACATCTCTCTTTTCCTAAATTTTTATTAAAATATCATGAATATTGATAAGTAACGGCACAATAAATAAAGGAAAACAAAAAATCTACAAAACACACACACACACACACACACACACACACACATATTCTTATCTATCGAATTCCAATCGTAGAGAAATATTTCAAATGTAAATTTTAATAATTTTATAGAAAGCAAAACAGAAAAAAACGTGACTGTTGCACTAATGAAAAATCAAATTATTTTTAATCTAAACATACGTGTCAAAGTCTTTATTTTAACAATATTCACTTATTATTTATAGATAAAAAAAACATGATTTTATTGTAAATTAATAAAATTAAATTATTATTATTATGATTATTATGATGATGACGATTATTATTATTATTATTATTATTATTATTTTGAAGTTTTACCACAAAATAAAAATTATCATAATGATAATAGAATTTTAATTGTCACCGGAAATAAGTCCTTCCTTTTTCTAACAAAATTCTATAGAAATATCTTAATTAATTAAGTACAAGGAATGAATTAACCAAATTTGATTATTTTGCGTGTCTAAATTTTTTTTTATTCAAACATAACAATTTTTCTTTTGAATGAATATTAAAAAACAAAAACTGTTGAATTATGGAAGCATCATCATGATGATGATGATAAACATCGTATAAACGGTCAATGAACAAAGTAAAGGTCATAATAACAATAATAATAATAATAATAATAATATCAAGAGGTCAATTACTTTTGTTTTCTATTTAATTTTAATTTTTTTAAATTATTCTCTATAATATTTTATTGTTTTGCAACAATTAATTATTGCAATAATAGCAATTTAATGGCAATTTATTATTATTTTTTAAAACAAATTGCACTTTCAACTTTAAATGTATAATAATAATAATAATAATAATAATAATAATAAAGATAGAGATCTTCTTATTCTATAAATAGAGGAAGTCCAATTTTCCAATTTTTAGAAGAAATAATCTATTGTATCACAAGGAGGGAAAGTAATACATTCCCGGATCATGTCAGTAATTGTTGAATGATAACCCTAATCAAATCAGGCCCAATCTTGATCAATGAAACAAAAAGTTGTATAAGCAACATGTAACACTGTAACAACAGCAAAAGAAAGAAAAACGCTAATAAAAAAAAACTAGAATAGAAAGTCCTAAGACCCGGTTCATCTTGCCTATCTAAAACTCGACTTAAGCTCAACTTTGCTTTAAATCATCGTTATAGTGTGTGGAGATACACTAGCGAACCGAACCACCTGTAATGTAATGCTTATCGAATGTTTGCAGTAAAATTTTTATTGCCAAGCACACACTACTACGAACAAAATGACGATCCGTTTTCGAGTCGAGCATGTTACGAGCAAAACATAAACAAATTAAATAAATGTACATATCAAAATAAAGGTCAGTTTCGTGTGTGGTTCCGTTGATTCCAGTCAGTATAAATATGCAAATTGTTGTCTCAACTTGAACAATTAAAATTCGTTTGAACTCATCGGAAAAGCCGAGTAAAAATGAGTTAAGGCGAACAATCCAATTCGTACTGTGTTCACAAAAAACCCATCTCAACTGTACAACAATCTTACACTAAGCATATTACATTACAGACTCAGCTCGTTTAGTGTATCTCCACCTTTATTTGAGCATAACGCTCATTTTTAATACAGCAGCATTTCAATTTATAACAATTATGATGATGATGATGATGATGATGATGATAATATACAGAATAGCATCGATTAATTTTTGGCCAAACACAAATTACCGATAATTACCATACAGAAAAAACAACGAAACGAACGACAAAAAAAGAAGTGATTTCTCAAGAGAAATGGTCAATAAATTAAGTGTTACATCCTGTACAATAATAATAATAATAATAATAATAATAATAATAATAATAATAATAATGGTAGAAATTAAAATCGTAGGCGGCTTTATCTAAAAACAAATTTCCAGGTCACATTCTAAAATCTTCAAAATTTTCGATTAACAAAATTAGATACAAAACAACAACAAAATGTTTTACAGTCACCTAATAATTTCGATTATTAAAAATAAACCCTTCTCAAACAACAAAAGTACTTGAAGATTTATTTTTAAACGGTCATATTATGTCCTCGTTCCCAAAAAAAATAAAAAAATAGGCTAAGCCAAAAACAAATACGAAACCATCAAGGATATCTATGATTAAAACAAAAGAAACCAAAAATCATAGGCTACCTGGATGGTTTAATATTAACCACAAAGTAGTTCAAATGTATCTAACATAAAATCTTGAAGGTTATCAAGTTTTTTCGAGTCGTCTAAAGATAATAATAATAATAATGATGATAATGATGATTGACCTACTGGAGTAGTTCAAATAAAATTCTAATCCAATACGACAAACACATTCTCTTCGTGTTTTTCAAATCTATTTATAATCAAGAATGAGCAAAACAGAATCAGATATAGAACCTGTACCTCTTTTGAGTTACTTATATACATATATATATATACACTAACTATGTATTTATATATATATGTATATAAAGTAGAGAGGTGAACACACCCGGTTTTTGTACCTGGAAGACAAATACTTGAACGGCAATCAATGAATTTTATCAACAAAATATCGAATTTATGAAAATTTTTGTTTTGTTTTCTCATAATAATAACAATCATAATAATAATCATAATCATAATAATAATAATAATAATAATAACAAATCCTTGCAATATATTAGGGTCATTAACATGCCCCGATGTATGTGTGAGAAGAGATCAACAAACTCAAACAGGACAGGAGGATCATAGTCGGCCACTTCCCATCATTTTGTGTGTTAGTGTGTGTGTGTGTCTACAAATTTCCCTCAAAAATTCAAGAGTAATCTACCCCTAATTTAATTAACAAAATTAATTTCGCAAAAATTATTATCAAAATACCGAAAAACAAACGAATTTAAATCAAAAAAAAATAAAAATAAACCCCCCGACACAAATGAAATGCAGCAGGAATGGGATAATGACGCGGATCGCAGGCGGCCAAGACAACACAACTCGTCATTTGTTTCACTCATATTTAGGAGCCGGTTTAAGTAAAGATAGCCATGTTCAAAAAAACAAAGACAAAAAAAAACAATTGAAAAAATAACCACCCAATTGTTTTCATGACCGATTTAATTAAATAATTGAATGAATTAATTTAAAATTAATTACCTGCGATTAATTTGATGTCTTTTGTCTGTGTGTATACGGCTTGATTTGTTGTTGTTGTTGTTGTTGTTGTTGATATTGTCGAATACTTTTCTGATGGTTTTTTTTTTTAAAACACCCAATTTACACTCACAATTTTCTTGTTGAAATATATATGGGGACAATACAATACAAAAAAAATTACAAAAAAAACAAACAATCTCTCACAGTTTTAAGCCAATGGTGTCTATGCGAAGACTGGACGACTGAAAAGCGGCCTGAAAAACCACCAGCAGCAACACCACTACCACCACCGCCACAACCAGAAACTTGATACACACACACACACACACACACGCAGAATTGGGGCTATTTATAAATCGAATGCGCATGCGTACAAATACAGATTTTGCACAAATTCGATATAATTTTTGAAATTATTTCTCTACGATGTTCGTTTAATTAATTCAAATTTATAATTAATTAACGATTGAAGAAATGCGAATTTCTTTCGAAAATTTTACCGGAAATTCTAAAATGACATTTGAACGTCATTGTATATTTTTGTTTTGTTTTTGCGGTAAATTTGAATTTTTGATCTCAAAGAACAACATTACCATCGGATATTGACACAATCAAAGCGATCTTTGTTTGAAATTCAATCAAAAATGACTATTTACACAATAAATAAGCTTTGAATATGGAAATATTTCATGTTTTATCGATTATTCTCAACGATAATCTGAGGAAATTTCCGGTAAATTCAATTTTGATAAAGTGAAAGTGAAAGTATCGTATGGATTGTTACATGGAAAATTTGACATGCGCGTGCGCCGTAGATCAATAGTTTATCAGACTTATATACCTATCAATTGTTAAATTGGTTAAAATTCAATAAAATCGATTCTTTTCCGTATGAAATCATCCAAAATTGCATAAATATCGATTTTTTGCCGAATAATTCGATAATAGACGGTGATGAACGTGACAGTTTTTAAGTTGGCAACATTGATAAAGTAGCGCCATTTTCAAATACTACGTAATTTAAACGAAACGTATTATGAAATTTCTAATTTTTATTGAATAAAAGCTGTAATTTAGTTGAATTTTATAGAATCATCAACGCAACACTCAAATCTTTGGTATTTGATAAAATTTGTGATCTTTGTTGTATCTAGAGCCGGACCGGGAATAAATTGCGCCCGGGGCAAACATGAGTTACAGGAGCGCCCTTTGCAATCCATGACTATCTATAAGAACTCAAGCTTATATTGACAACCGCGCCCGGGGCAGGTGCCCCTGCAGCCCCTCTCCCCAATCCTCGGACCGGCACTGGTTGTATCCGTTAATATTTGTTACAGTGCCGTATCTGGGTGTGAGACAACCAAGATACAATATGATAATTTAATCAGAAGTGTTTTTTTTAGCTCAAGCCGTCAAGGAGGCGTCAGATTGGTAGTTTGCTTCGGGCACAGAACACCGTGATCCGGCCCTAATCACTTGTAACTTCAGAAGGCTTGTAGACAGGGTCGTTCTAAGATATTTGGCGACCGTGGGCTACTAACAATACACTGACTCCCTAGGGCTACAGCCAGTTTAGGACTGCGATTAAAGTGGTCCTGCTTGTAGGTTTCCAAATAAGCTATGAGTACATTTTAGGGTGCTAGTGTTACATAAAAGTCTTTATTCGAAAAATAAAACGAACGAGTTTGGAGTGTTTTAGACACGTCTACACTTAAAAATCGGTCGATCCATTGTGTTGCCTTCTATGATAGTCAGTATCGTTTTGGAGGAGGACACTGCATGTGCACCTGTACAGGGCTCGGTTTCCAATGGGGGACGCCAAATCATATAGAGTTCAGTTTTTTTTTTATAGATAGACACAGACTAAAACGGGTGCCTGTAACTCGACGTTTATTCCCGGTCCGGCTCTGGTGATGGTAGTTGCCAATGACTTTAGACTGAAATCCTCAACAGACTGAGTAGATTTGTGATGTTCTCTTCTTCACAAAGTCGAACTGATTATGAAGGAAAGTGGAAAATTTCAAACTCCTCCACGCTATGACTTCCGAACCAAACAAACTGGAGTAGATCCACTGTAATTATCCTATCCTCAGTAAGTCCCTTGTGCCTCTTCGTACGCTCCACCAACACGGCTAACTTCAGAGATTTGCACCAAATAGGTTCTTCTTTAAAACTGCCGATAAGGATAAAAGATTGAAACTTCTCAGGAATACATTTGGGAAACTGTAACATTAATCACTGGATCCCAATCTTGATTTACACCAAAAATATCTTTATTACAAAAAAAAAATAACAAAACCAAATAGAATTCTCAAAAATCTGCTGAGAAGAATTCTTAACTGATAGCTTCTAATTGTATTAAAACCGTTACCATTTGTGGTCGTTCTTTTGCATTCCTATTCACGCACATCTCTCCAACTTTTAACAAACTTTTAAAAATACTCTGACCATCATTTATTGGTGTTCTGCTATCTTTCAATTCGATTAGATCACCATCATAATCGACAACGTGATCTTTTAAAAAACGATTTTGTCGTTTTGTTGAATATGCCGTTTGGCCGGTGGCAATTTCAAATAAAACAATACCAAAACTATACGTATCGACTTTTGTTGAGAATTTCTTCAAACGTAGAAACTCATCTGGTAGATATGGCCGTGTACCATGTATACTTGATACTTTCACATAACTGTATTCAGGACCTTCACGGGCTAAACCGAAATCACCAATACGTGGTGTATCATTTGGATCTAATAGAATATTTGCCGATTTGATATCACCATGTATTAACGGTTTATCACCGATTGTATGTAAGAATTGTAGGCCACGTGCTGTACCAATTGCTATATCCAAACGTTTTTGCCAATTCAATATTTGATTATTGTGATGGCGGTCATGCAAACGATATTCTAATGAACCACCAGCCATATATTGGTAGACAAGACATGGTTGTGGCCCACCAACACTATATCCATACAATGGTAGGATATTGTCGTGTCGGCAAGCATTCAAACAATGCAATTCAGTGATTGATTGTTTGATTTGTTCGTTATAAGCATCTGGATTGCCTTCTTTCTGTTCAATACGTTTAATAGCAACTTTTGTACATTTCCAAGTACCTTTGAATACAATACCAAAACCACCACGGCCTAAAATCGTCGATGCATCCCAATTATTTGTTGCTTTCATTAATTCATCATATGATATTTGTGGTATTGCACCAGCTGATTGTGATACAAATGTGATTGCTGATAAGGCCATTTTCGATGTACCGTGTGGTAATGGTGAATGTGGCGGTTTCAAATGTTGTATTGGCAATTCAGTTTCATTATCATCACAACTGACAACACAAATCTGTGGTGGTTGTGGACAATTTAAAATCTTCTCACTACCAATTCCATCTGCATCATTATTTATATGGATATTTGCCATTTTATCGACAATTTCCGATTGTTTTATTAAATAATGATATTTCGGATCAATTGATTTCTGTATGATGATCATAGCTTGATATAATTTCATACGTCCTAATAGTATAAACAATTCGAAAACTGAATGATTATGATAATCCCATAATTCTAATAATTCTCTTGATGGTGATTGACTGTTTTTAATCATCTACAAATCGATTAGATTAAAACAACAATAGATTGATTATTGGATAATTTACCTGAATTGTGTACGAATCGAATTGCATATGATCACGTCCCAATTCGATGAATTTCTCATTTCTATCAAGTATCTTACAAATTTCTCTCAATTCATTCAATGGCAATTCACGTATGTACATTGTCGTTGATTGTTGGTTATTTACTGTGATTGTCGAATGAACGAAATCGCAGATTGGTAAAAGGCTTGTTGGGTTTTCCCCATCATTAACACAAAAAGTTTTCCGTTACGATTACAACCATATATTTAAGTCGAAATTATAATTAAAAAAAAAAACCACCAGGAAACCAACGAAATTCTACCTGGAATTATAAAAATGCGATTAATTAATTAATTGAAATAAAATTTGAAAAAATATTGAGTTTTTTGTGGTTATGTTTGTCTATTTGTTGTGTTAATTGTAGCTCTGCCATTATCAGAAAAAATGAATTACTCACCTAACAATTATGAAAATGTGTTCACAATTACCACAATATCGTATAAATACGATTCATTATTTATTTGTATTTAAATTTGTGTATGTATATGTATAATCTACTACCAACATGTGTCACGTAAAGTCACTAGATTTGGTTATTTTTGAAAAGATGTCTTTCTATGTGTGAATAAGATTCTTTATTAAATGATTGAACGTGTTTAAATCCATCATTATTGACTATCTTTTGTGTGTTATATGGGATTCGATCATCTAGGCCGTGTTCTTTACGGTTTGAAGTGATCCTTTGGTGTTGAACTGAACCTGTCACGCATGCGCAAATGACATACAGAATCTTATAGTGGATGATATTTGTACATTTGCGCAGGCGTGAGCGGTTCAGTTCAACAACATTACGATCATTTGAAGCCTTAAAGAACACGACTCTTTACCTGAACCAAAACCAATAAATTAATCAACGTATTTATAATATTTATTAATAAACTATGTGCACAACTAGACGTAATTACAGACTAGTTTCTAACGAGAATATTTTGACAAAACAGGCCAAGAAAACATCCAGATTACATTATACAGTTTTACTACATTATTAATAACGGATCTACGTATTTCAATGAACATCCATCATTAATCAAGTGGAAAATTAACAGAGAAATGCTAATTATTTTGAAATTTCATGTAATTGGCGGTAATACTGCAGCTACATTTAGTGACATTCTAGGGAATTTTCTACTACCAATATGTGCTACTTAAAATCACTAGATTTAACAGAACTTTTTTGAAATATAGTTGCTACAAAAATTACACAATAAACGCCTATTCCAACACAAATAATCAAAAATCGACTATTAAATGGTTTATCTAGGACTGAATCATTTACGGTTTGAAGTGATCCACACAGTGTTGAATTGTTTACGTATGCGCAAATCGTAACTACTATTTGCGCAGGCGTTCAAACTGTCAAGAGCACAGCCTAGAATTAAACAATTTTGTAGGGAAATTTTTGTAATTACTTCTCCTTACAGCTCTATCTACCAACAAATTTTATTGTGTTTATATAAATTTAACACATAACAGCTACACATAAAATCTATAGCCAATACACACACAAACACAGAATTATCATGCCAAGAATTAAATTTATTTAAAACTTTTTCAAAGTTAAAATTTGTTTTTTTTTTATATATATAAATTGAATAATTATAGATAAATAAACATCTGTACAATAATATTGGAGAGTCTACAATGATGCCATAATAAATGAGAATAATAATAATAGAAAGAAAAAAACAATTATTATTATTGATGATCTTAATAAGCATGATCTTTGACAAAGAGCCCTACATCAGCAGCAGCACCTACAACACCGCCAGCATATTGACCTAAAGCTGCTTCACTATCGGCTTTAGCACGTTTCAATAATTCAGCTTGTCCATTAGCGACTTGAGCATCTTTACCACCCCATGCTGCTAAAACGGATGCTTGTAATGCCCGTCCAAAACTGAATGATAATGCCCATGGATGTTTAATATCGGTAATTTGATTCATTGCATTCAAATTAAGTGATGCTTCCTCTTCAGTTTGTCCACCCGATAAGAATGTTATACCGGGTACAGCTGGTGGTACAGTACGTGATAAGGCTGTAACTGTTGCACGTGCAACTTCTTCAGGTGATGCACGTTCTTTACAACTTTGACCTGGTGTTACCATATTTGGTTTTAATAATATACCTTCTAAATAGACATTATGATCTTTTAATGCTTTAAACACAAATGCTAGAACAGTTTCTGTTGTTTTTTGACAACGTTCTATATTGTGTGTACCATCTGGTAAAATTTCTGGTTCAACAATTGGTACAATTCCATTTGATTGACATATTGATGCGTAACGTGCTAAAACATTTGCATTCTCTAATATCGCTTGATAACTTGGTGTTGTTGCACCAATTTTCAATACACAACGCCATTTAGCAAAATCACAACCAAGTAACTTATATTGGGCACAACGTTTACTCAAATCATCCAAACCTGAATAATCAACAAAAAGACAATTAATGTATTGTTAGTTGCATATCTAACGAGTATTATTGGTTGCATATCTAATGAGTATTATTGGTTGTCTATACCATGTATGAGGGGAAAAACAAACAGTATTACCAACCTTGTGTTGTAGTTTCTTTTTCTGAACCAAACAAATCAACAACACCAGCATCAACTTTAATACCAGGTATAATACCTTTTGATTTCAATAAATCAGGGAATGGTGTGCCATCATCAGTTTTTTGATAAACAGTTTCATCAAATAATATAACACCACTTATATAATTTGCTATTTCATCATCAGTTGTAAATAATAATTGACGATATTTACGACGGATTTCTTCTTGATTTTCAACACCAACATCTTCTAAACGTTTACCCATTGTACTTACAGATTCATCAGCAGCTAATATACCTTTACCAGGTTGTACAATTGCATTAGCAATACGACGTAATTCTGCTTGTAATTCAGGTGTTGGGTATGAGTAATTGGTCGACATGACTTGATATTCACCAACAATTTCTTCGACTTTTGGAACACTATAAAAACAAACTTAAGTCAGTCTATACTTCATCAATACTGAGACATTTGCCAATATAGATGTCGGTTTTTATACATTTTTTGATTGAAACAACAAAAACAAACAATAAATAATAAACTTTGAACTTTCGACTTGATGTTATCATATTTAGAAAGAGGCTCGTTATTATGATGAAAACAAATGAAATTCGTTATCAATTTTGACTTTAAAAATAGTTGAAATTAATGCACAATTCAAGATGTTGTCATCATCATCATCATCATAAAATTCAATAATTTAATTGGTCAACTCTAAAATAAATCCAATCAAAAATATCAATCATTTGTTGTTAGTTATTTTAAAGATGATTACAATTCAAATAATATTGAATTTTTTTTAATCATTAATAATAATTAATTTTTAAGGTTAAAAAAACATAACCTTTATTTTTCTTTGTTATCTATTTATTTGTTACATTATTGTTGGAAATATTCCATTTATCTACAAATAATAATAATAATTGATTAAGAAATATTGATTTTTTAATTGTAAACCAAAATTTGACTTAATTTTAAATCAATTTTTAGACAAAATGAGAGAGTCAAGTCAAATTTGTTTAACCATAAATTTAGTAGAAAATGAAAGCTGTGTCTATACTACTACTACACGTTAAAATTGTATCACATAATAATAATAATTTGGATCACTCGTTAAAAAAAAACTGAAGGTGTGTATGTGTTAAGTGTATATATACATTTATGGCATAGCCTAAATATGCTACGAATTTTTAGCTAATTTAGCGAAATTGAGAATTTTCAGAAAAAAATGTATAATAATTATTATTATTATATAGACTCAGGCATGTGCAAGTAAGTAAAGACAGCGGGCCGGAAAGTGGGTGACATATGTACTCGCGGGCCGGAAAGTGGTCATCAATTGAACTGGCAATACGGACACAATGCGGATTTAGAAAAGGGACAGTATAATAACAGTGAGCGAGACCGTACGGTTTGCACATACCCGATACAGATAATTACTCACTCTTTATTAATTTCATCCAATATTTGATCTAAATTAGTTTCGATTGCATCTAATTTCTGATCAATAGCATCTTTAGGATCGGCAGTAGCTGGTGGCTTATCAGCATCCGCTTTAGCTGGCTCCTCAGCAGCAGCAGCGGCCTCTGTAGCTGGCTCTGCAGCAGCAGCAGCAGGCTCTGTAGCTGGCTCATCAGCAGCAGCTGGCTCTGTAGCTGGCTCCTCAGCAGCAGCTGGCTCTGTAGCTGGCTCATCAGCAGCAGCAGCAGCTGCCACCTCTTTATTTTCTGTATCATCAGGTGGCTTAACATCGGTTTTCTCAGTTGCATCAGTTGTATTTGGTGGTATTAATAATTCTTTTGGTATTTTAATTTGTATTTTACTATTAACTGGTACTGTATATTTAATAATTGTGCTACTATCAGTAGTATTAATATTATAATTTTGTTTTTTCCCATCATCACTAGTTCCACCTGCTGTTGCAGTAACATTAATTGTATCAGCATTTTGTGAAATAACAGGTGGTTTCAACCTAAAAAATTGAGGTTATAATTTTTGGTTTTTGCCGGGGAGTTTTTTTTTAATGTTTCCAGATGACCCTTTATCACATTAACGAATGATCCAAATATACAAATAATAAGTCAAGAAGAAGAGTGAGAAAGAGGGTGAGTGTGCGAGTAGTAGTAGTAGTAGTATAGTGCAAACACAACTTTATAGGTTAAATTGTATTCTTATATAGATATCTAACTTATCGTTCATATTTAAATACATAACTGGGTGTATCCATTTATAGTCAAAATAGAAATTTATACTTAAATTATCATAATAAACGATTTATTTGTTTGTTTTTGAAATTGTAATAAAAATCAACATCAAGACACAGATTTGCTGTGAATATTCACAAAACTTCATCAATTACAGTTAACTATGGAAAAAAAAACGGAACGTATTTCGTAACTTTAATGATACAATAATTTCAATTTGTATCAAATCACAATTTTGTAATTAAGTAATTCTTCAAAATTTTTGATTAATTTAGACAAATTTTCTCTCAATTTTCATTAGTTTTTCGTCTAATTAAAACAAAAATTGTTTAATAAGTAGGATTAGGACAGAATTAAGCTACGACATTATTTAGATTTTTTCCCATAGCCAACTATGAAACAACCGTTGCTTTCCAAAGGTAACTTTGATCCGAATTATCGTACAGTTCTTTTTCTAATTAATCAATTAATTAATTAATTAATTAACTGTTAATTATAGTAAAAATATGGTGACATGTTCCTATTTGTCGACCGATGTCATTGACTTTGACCTCTGAGTGGTTGTAATTTCACAAGAAACCGGGATTTACTTTTCGATGAATTCCACCTAATTTCTAATTAATTTACACATTAATTTGTATTTTTAAAACAATTATCCATGTAGTTTCGGACAAAATTTCGATTTGAATTCATTAAAATTAGCGCACAATTGTAAATTAATGAAAAACTTACCAAAAAGACTAAATCGGAAATCTAACGTAGACTTGACTAAGCCACGCACACAACCAGGACTAAAATCGGTTTATGGACTTTTCTGTAGATTTTCTCTTGATGATAAAAATAATCAAAAGGACACGGAAAGGTCGTTCGAATGATACCAGACGTCTTGTGATCTCACACACACAGACATACAACAATCAACACATCAACGAAATACGTCTGACAATCAAATAGTCGTCATCTTTGTTTTTATATGGGATAGAACTGGGTGTGGACATGAGATACGTGATCAATTGACGTGATGTTAGACACGATCATCACAATTGGATCATTTTCAATAAAAAATCAACCTTATGAACAGTTAATATAAAGATCAAATTACAATCATTGATGTAATATTGTGAAATTCAACAGTGGGCGACACCTATTAACTGAATTTTAAAAGACCAATTACAGAATTCAACATATTAACGCCATCTACTAGTCAATAGAAATTTCACCACAACAACGCCCTCTATGGGCGAACAGTAGTTTTATACTCGTATTTATTTTGGCGGTAAATTTGGAATATGTAATAATAATAATAATAATTCATAATGATAATATTAATGATAATAAATCCGGTTATTATGCATATGTGTTTGTTTTTTTATTATTTTTTTTAGTGTTATATAATAGCATTTGATGATAATAAATAGAATTGTGATCTCAACATATTTCTAGAAAGCAATTATTTAAAATCAATTGTTAAAAAAAAATTAATGTTCTTACGATTTTTTTTATAGGTTTATTTCTATTATTTAAGCAATTCTATTTTTCTCTCTAATTATCGTATTTCAACTGATTTATTATTATTTAAAGATTGTAAATTCGATTTGATAAAGTATTTCCAAAAACAATCATTATAGTGATCCCATAATGACTTGAACTAAAGATAGTCGTGTATGTACTGAAATGGCAATTTCGCTACACAGCCCCTTGGGATATTGGTAGTGGGGGTGTGGTCGAGCCCACTTTAGTTCTTAATTAGTGGCGCAATTGTCGAGAGACCGAGAAATAAGACAAAGATAACTATAGTATGATAAACTTGTTGAAATGAGATAAAGCATACAAAACAACTATAACTTATATTTTTATCTTTGTCTTACTAATCTTACTATTTGTTCCCACGACAGTTGCGCCACCACATTTCAACTTCAATCAGAATAACCCTCAACTCTCTCTCTAGTGCCACAAGATCTGTTTGATAAGACCGTGGTCGAGACCCATCAAACCAATATATAATTTCTAGATACAATGTGTCCAATTCTAATTAATCAAATATCATATAAATGTTATTATAGACGCTGGCGTTGCACTATTGGTCCACCTTATACAATACCCCATTTAACTATCTGTCAAAATTTAATAGCGACATTATCGGCGGGTGGTAGAACTAACGAAGTGGAACAAATTGCTTTATTAATTGAATTTTAATTTGGAGGGGAAAAAAATGCGTTGTCCAGACAAAAAAAAAACACACCTGTTTTTGTTTCATCTAATCTTTCTAACGAAATCTCTGTCATTCTTTTCATTTCTAAAAAGCATCAAAATATGGTAATAGAAGAAAAAAAAACGATCAGTCTAAAGTTCAACATTCAAAACAAACAAAAAAATCCACGTTATTAAATTATCATTAGCTAAATAAATAAATAATAATAATAATAATAATCTTTTTGCAAATTTTTTTTATAGTAATTTCAAGAAATTAATCGAAATTCTACTTACATACACAGTGGTCGCCGTTTAATTTACACGCATTCTTGTATATTTCATTGTGTATTTTTAATTAATTCCATTTCTATTGTTAAAAAACGTTTAAATAAGTAATTGTTTGTCGTCACTGTTATAAAACCATTAACATGGATAATAAAAATTAATTACAGTTACCGCACATACCATGTCAATGCTATTGATTGATGTACGGGAAATTTGTAGACGTTTTTGGAAATATTTACCAAACAAGTTTCAACCCCCATCGATTTGAAAATACAGATAAAGTGAGCATATTAAAGGGTGGCCACAGTACATAAAGAGGGAACTGTACATTAAAGCTTCAACACCACCGATATAAGAACTCATACAAAACAAGCATATTAAACGGAGACAGTTGTATATAAATACGGAACTGCACATTAAAGCTTCAATCACATCGCTTTCGAAATTCAAACAAAGTGAGCATATTAAAGGGCGGCCACAGTACATAAATACAGAACTGTTCATTAAAGCTTCAATCACATCGCTTTCGAAATTCAAACAATGTAAACATATTAAACGGCGACCGCTGTATACAAATCCGGAATTCTATACGAAACCAATAGAATTTGGGAGGCCAGAGAAAGAAAAGGGAGTAATCATCAATCAACATCAAAAAAAAACCTTACACAAAAAAAAAACACAACACAAGAGAACTGCTGTTAATTATAAATGCCATTTACCTCTAAATTTTTTGTTGTTTTCCATGGAAATAAAACTGGAAAATGACTGGGGGGAACTTTTTTTCTGAGGAAAATTATGAAAATTTAACCAGTACTTTAGTAGAGGTCAAAATCACAATCAAGGTGAGACTAGAAGGCATTTGTAAATCAATTAATTAATGGAAAGTCAAACATTTACAAAATCACCGACTTTGACAGAGTGACCTATAGAAAAAGTGCAAACTTCATCGTACCGAAATTCCGGCTACCTTTGGAAAATTGCTGTTGTTTTTTTTACTAAGAAACTTTCACGTACAGATGATTCTTATGTTTTATAAAACGGTTTGGGAACCACTGTTGTATGCACGATTTCGTATGTATGTATATAGAGAGTGGTATGTGTAGAATTATTGTCCAGTTGTTAAAATCCGATCATAACCATCACACACACAATCGTACTTATTAGAAATAGTGTTTTGGACAATTTTCCGGTTGCTTTCCGGAAATTTCCGGTAAGTCGTTTTTATGGTTTATTTATTGATAAAAAATAAAATAAATTTGTAGCTGTAGAAAACTCACATTTCCGCTTGTTTACGTGCTTCTAAATCAGCTTTGGCCTTTTCCAATTTCGCTTGGCACTGTTCAATTTTCTTAAGACGTTTTTCAATTTCTGTTGTTGCCATTTTTTTTTGTGTGTGTTATTTGGTCTACTACTACTGATAGTTGAAATTTATTTCGTTAATTGATTTTTCTACGGGCAATTTTCGTTATTATGACACTTGGAATTTTTCGGATATTTTTTTTATTTGTATCTGTGTTATTTATGTGTAACTAAGGTCGTCAAAAAAAAAAACAACAACAACAAAACAAAATTAATGTTATTACAAATAGTTGTCTTGATCGTATTTTTTTTTGATAATATACCTTTACAGGTGTAATTAACTACAATTGTAGACTAGAAATGTACAGGTAAATAGCATAATTTCCGTTAATGTTTTATTATTATTTTATAGAATGTTTATTTAGTTGTAGTTTTGTATCGAAATTATTATTGGAAATGATTTATTCGAGACAGCCTGTATAATACATTGTACGGATTTTAGTTGTCGAGCAACCACATTCACGTTAGAGATTATCTAGAAAATTTCGTTTAAAAATTGCATGTTGTTCATTATACAGGTCGTTTCGATTTAGTGTAACCATTGATTTGGGATAGTCTGTAAAATTATTACAGAATCTCTAATTTGATGATAGTTCAAAGATCGAAGAGTCTCTCTCACAATTGGATTGGATATAAAAAATTCACTCACCTTCAGTTCGTGATCTGAACCTCCAAATCGCATCTGAAACAAAACTGAGCGATTCCAATCCGAACATAAATCTGAATGATACTTTCAATTTGTTCAAATCGTAAAAGTTCCACAGCTACTCTATCTAAACAAACAATAAACTGATATCTGAGAACAAAACAAATCGCATCTGAAATCAGTAATTGAATATGACAAAAACTAAATATGCAAATTAAAAATTTTGCCTAAAAAAATCGCATCTTTTTTCTGATCTGATGATCGATAATAAATCGAATCTGAAACGAAAAAAAACAACTTACTTAATTGATAGTCTCACATTTGGATCGGAACAAAAGATTTCAACTTGCTTTCAGATCTAGATTTGAATTTTCAAATCGAATCTGAAACGAAACTAGAGAGAGATTAAAAAAAATCGTATCAAAATCTGATGACAATTTTAATCTTTTCAAATTGAATCTAAAACAGAAAATTCACATAACTACTTAAACACCAGATCTGAACGAACGATAAACTGATATCTGAACAATACAAATCGAATCTGAAATCAAAAACCACATACGATAAAAGCCAAATCTGAAGAAAAAAAACTGTCACAGGGAAAATTAAAATAATAAATTTGTAAATATTAGAATGACTAATTTGGGACAGCCTGTATAATCATTTACAGAAATCTGTGTTCGAATTTGATGATCGATCAAAAAATCGAATCTGAAATGAAAAAATGCCCAATTTACAGTCTCACAATTGGATTGGAACAAAAGACAAACACACTTTCAGATCAAGATCAAGATTTGCAAATCGAATTCTAACAAAAAATTATCTAAATCTATGGATTCGAATAAATATAAATCTGATGATTTGAACACACAATAAAACTGATATCTGAGGAATACAAATCGTATCTGAAATTACAATCAAACACGACAACAATTTGATCTAAAATCTGAAAAGTTACACAATACAGATTGACTTTCAGATTTTGACCTATCTGATGTTCAATATTTTCAAATTCAATCTGACATTTAATACGAGGTTTAACAACTTAAAGGCTTGGTGGTTCTTCACACACTCAACCGTCATCTAGTGTTAAGTGTTCCACAAATTCGTCTAAAACTTGTAAGTGAAGATGAACCGGACCGAAAGCACCAACAATTATCATTGTGGTCGAAATAGAGAGGTTTTAGTATTAATATTAACGATTGGAATGCGGAAA